>JAWZYV010006369.1:0-376471 GCA_038373885.1 Cheiracanthium punctorium | reverse complement strand
AAAAATATATAAAATTTTTTTTCTCCCCATTTGCTGTTTTTTGGTCTAATTTTGACTGGACTACTAAGCACAGCCAATTATTTTAATATTATTACTATTTATTAAAAAAATATTTTAATATTATTAAATTATTTTACAGCACTTGTAATAAAGAAAAAATCATTTTACTTACTTTTTTTAAGTACCTATAATTTATATGTTAAGTTAAATATTTTTAAAATACTTTTTTATATTTATTTACCCTCCGCTAAAGAGGGTAATAGTTTTTGGCAGACGAAAAAAGTCGTGGTTGATAATTGATAGTAAATAAAATCTTACAGATCTCACGGAAATTTGAAACACACCAAGATCCGACACATGATTGGAATAATGGATACTTGAAAAATTTCAAAGTAACGTCAGATGAAACAAAAGGGGAAACTGTAAGATTTTGTCAGAGCGTCTGCGACTGGCTGTCAAGTTCCCGAGGTTCCGATTTCATTTTTCAGAACTTGGATTTGTTTCCAGAGTCGCGTTCAAACTTTTGTCCCTCCTCGGAGCAAGTGGTGGTGTTCTGTCGTGGCATTTCTAAAATTTTCATTTTTGCGGGATCAGTGTGAAATAGCTCGTAGGCTTGGTATTTCACGCTCTACTGTTCAGTATTACATCGTTAAATATCAGAAGAATATACCCGGGACTGCTGTTCAAGGCCGCGCTGGCCGTCCTCGCCAGTTGTCTGATCCGGAAGAAAGTCATCGTGAAACTAACCGTCTATTTATGCAAAGAAAAAGGGAAGATCCAGATTTTCGTGCTCAAGAAGCGGAATCCAAATCCAGAAGACAAGACAGAAAACGTTTACGACTCTGTCTAGATATACCATCGAAAAGACCAAGAACAGATACTGATCTAAATGTAAGGTGTGAAGAACTAGAATTTCGTAAATTAGCTGAGAAATTTTTCGAAGCTGTTGCTGATGGTCCAATCCACCAATGCTATTGTTGTGATCGACTGTGGTTCAAAAAGTCAATAAGAACCCATTCCAAAACAACTTTACTGTCCAAAGGAGCGACAACGGACTTTATAAAACTAGTCTTTTACAAAGATATCGATGATATTGGCAAATTTTGCAAAACATGTTACGATTGTTTGATTAAATTGACAATACCAGAATTAGCTATAAGCAATGGCTTCGAATTCCCCGAAATACCGGATTGTTTAAAATACTTGACACCACTGGAAGAACGGTTGGTTTCTCCCCGTTTGATTTACATGCAAATACATCCTGTACATGGCTGCCAATACAAATTAAAAGGTTCTGTCAAAAAACCTCTTTAGCGGAGGGGAAACTAATTTCAGCTGAAGGCTGAATATTTTTAATTAAATTTAGAGGTAGTCAAAATCGGTTTCTTTTTTTATTCATTTATTTTTTTTAAGTAGGAAAACTGACAAAAGCATAGAAAAACAATCAAAACATCTTTATAGGCAAAACTAGGGTACAGCTTTAGTATGGTCCCTTTGGCGCGATTTATTTTTGGCGACTTTTTTGGCGCGATAACGGCGCAAATATGGTAGCTGGACATGGCAACTCTAGCTGCGTGACGTCATTCATCCGTGACGTCACGGTTTCGCTAACGTTTTCCTCCAGCGAATAGGGAGCGTTTGTTCCTTTATTGAACTTTTAGAGACCCCTTTGCCAGTATTTCGCGCGGGAGCTTCGAGTGGTGGAACCGACATTACGCTTTATGGTTTTATTTTAATGGCTTTATTTTAGATTAAGTTTTATTATTTAATTATTACTGAAATTTAAAATGGATGTTCAGGTTCATACTGACTGTTTATATACAGTTTTGTATGAATAAACATTCTTTTGATAGTACGTTTCAGGTTAATATTTTCGTTCGCGATTGTTTATTTGTTAAGGGTAGAAGCAACAAATAATTACGTTATTAATATTTTATACAGTGAAATAATTTTAGATATTTTGATTTTATTATTTCCATATTGTAATAACTTAGGGATTTTAATCAAGGTATGTGATAAGCATTGTTTGTTTTTATTTGTTATTATTACCTTTGTTTATTTGTTAATGGTAGGAGCAACAAATAATTCCGTTATTAATATAATATTGTTATTTTTGTGAGGTATTGCCTTTAGAATATTATTTGTTTGCATTGTTTAATTTAATCTACTCAAAAGAGAAAGGGGGGGGGTTGAGGGGGGCACAGCCCCCCTCACACAAAAAGAAAAGTTATTAAATTTTATTAAACCGAATCTATATGTACATGTAAGCTTGTTATCTGTTTAATTTTTTTTCATAAAAATATTTAAAAGCCATTAAAATAAATCATAGCAAAATTAACGGCGACGATCAATTATCTGGGAACCAGCGCCATCCGATCCGCCATATTGTTTACAATTGGCATCGGCAAGGCAAACTTGGGTTGGCGACAAGATTTTGTCGCCAAATCAAAAAATCGCCAAAAAGGGACCATACTAAAGCTGTTCCAAAACTAGAACCGTTAAACCTTCTTTAAAAAAGATAAAGGCAGAAATTTAAACTGATTTTAAAAGGTAAAAAAACACAGATTACACAGTAATATATATATAACTTGTATAAATATACAGTATTAGTTCAAGAAACCATGTATAGATGGCAGCACTAAACAACGGGCCCAATAGCCTACATTCTAATGGCACCGTCGGTGCGGATAGTCTGTATTCTATCGGCAACGGCCGGAGTACTGCATTACAGTACTCTGTCTTGCCGCTCGATCAGCTAAACATAAACATAAGCGAAAGCAAAATGTTGTTATTGATATTCGATTAGTTATTTTTTCCTTTTTCTTTGAAGTAATGAGGTCTATTAAATAAAATGCTATCGGATACTGATTAGTGTTTTTTTTTTAATGAGTTTATTTCGCAGATTCGTGTGTTATAAACATTTAGTTATTTAAATACGTATAATCTAGAAAGCATGTGTGCGTTTTCAGTCTATAAAATATGTTATTACTTCATATTTATTCGCAGAACATTATTATTATTTTTTTTATTTATAAAAGTTCTTATCTGATCAGTGCCGTATCTAAGTTGGGGAGAGGGGTATAGGCAGGGCCGTACCCAGGAAATAACTTCGGAGGGGTTCTGACTTATTATATATAAATATACTCTCACGCACATATAAATATATAGATAATGTGATAATTTCGGGGGGGGGGGTCTGGACCCATAGGACCATCCCCCTGGGTATAAGGGACGACCCCCCCCCCCAAAAAAAAAGTTAATGTGTATTAGTTTAAAAAAATTCTTTTCTTAGTACTGCTTTTTTTCTCAATTCTTCTTTTAACTGTAACAGACAAATTAACTGGCTTAATGAGTTTAAATGTGTAATTAAATTAATTAATTACATAATGAAGTTAATAAATATGTAATTTAGCTATTTATGATTTAAAACTGATTGTATGTCATATTTCAACGATTCATTATGTGAAATAAAACCAATACACAAATTAATAACATCATTAATGATTGCTAATGAACAAAAAAATTTCAATAATGACTGTTAATTACATAGCTATAATTAATATTTGCTTATGAATTTTGATTGATCTCATTAAAGGTGATATTTTGCATATGATTTAATTACTAGTTAATTAAATAATATATTAAATTAATTAATAATGTACAGATAATTACACAACACGTTTTTAGCGAACGGAGTATGCAGTAATCTCGCCAACACAAACACGCTATGAAGAGGAAATACACATAACGAAGAGCACCAATCAGAGCTCCACAGAAGTCACGTGATGCGAAGAGCCAATCAGAATCAGAAATGGCATACTAGGCTCCAAGCGCAGGGCGCGTTCGAGAATTCATCGGTTGTGCACCGGTAACACCGGTGCACAACCAGAGTGTTCGAAAAGGCGGAGCGTTGGGCGGAGCTCTGGAATTAACCACGTTCGAAAACGTTTCGGTCATGTAGCGGTTGTCTGCTCAGCGTGACCAGAATGACCCTGCTAGCGAGGTGGGTTATTCCGGTTATTAGCGTAGTGTTGCCAATGTTTATCTCTGTTTTCTTGGCTTGGAATTGGATGTGGTGAGGATGACCGAAACCGGTTGACAACCGTGACGTCACTTAACCAAAGAATCACCGCAACCGGAGCACCGGTGCATAACCAACCGGTGAATTCTCGAACGGGCCCCTAGTGGAACGTCACACTACTACTCTTTCGGCTGGCTCTCCAGTAGTCAGTATATAGCTCAGTGTCAATCGTAAAGCGAGGATTATGCTTGGAAGCTGTGTGATATTTTCCTAACTGTGGTTACGTTGTTTTATGCCATGTGCATTAGTTTTGGCCTAATAGCGGCAAGGAGTCCACGCGGCGTAATGTATTTTTGATATGGTGCTATTGATTAAGTAATTCTGAAGCTATTGGATTAATTGTAAAGGTAATATTTAGTATTTTTGAAAATTTTGATATTTACGAACTTTAAAATGACCGATAGCAGTGCTGATAAAGATACCGAGTGGCCTACTCTAAATGATGTTGCAGGCCATAATTTAAGGAGTAAATCTACTGATACTAAACCTAGTTCGGCACAAAATAAAGGAACTAAAGGTTCGAAGAAAAAAAAAATTACCTGGAATCCGGTTGAAATACAAACTCCATCGTATAGAGAACATCGTAATTATTCTGATTCCAGGCGATCTGCTAATGCTGGAAACCCTCCGCATAATGATAATCGCAATGGTTATTATCGTAATTCTGAAAACAGGCGAGGAAATCGCACAAGAAATACTAGACGTGGGCGCTACAATAATAACAGACATTACGACTATGGTAACTTCTATCAGTTTGTACCGGTTGCAGAGACTCTTACAGTAAATAATGATGAACTGTATCGTTTTAATGATATAGTATTATCAGAGACTGGACTTATTTTGGAAATTCAGACACATTTGGAGTGGTTACTAGGTGATAAGAACCTAGCAAATGATTTTTTTTTTAGAAACCGCATGGACAATCACGGTTTAGTTCCCATAGTAGCATTTTTGGGATGTAAGAAAATGATAACATTACACGCCACTACTTCAAGATTATTAAGAGCTGCTCAACAAAGTAATCAATTAGAGCTAGTTGGTCAGTTCGTCAGAAGAATTGCAAATCCCCTACAGTGGAAAGAACCAACAGATGGTATCTGTTACCAGGATGAAGAAAATGATTATGTTCTTGTGGATGGATTTTGGACAGTGTACACTAGAATTCCTAATATTTCAACTCACAGCATAGAAAACTTTCAGCAAGATTGTGCTTCATGTTCACCTATTGGTCAGACAGTGAGCAGCATTGTTGATCCACAATTAGATGAGACAGTACCACTGCAAAATGGCTTTGAATTGCAATCAAACGGTGCAGATTATCCTGCTTTGTATGGCATGGCTAATTCTCAATTAGATGAGTCTGTACTTCTAGAAAATAGCTTTGAACTGCAATCAAACGGTGCCAATTGCCCTTTGCATAGCATGGCTGATTCACAGTTAGATGAGGCTATACTACAAAATGATTCTGGGTTGCAATCAAACAGTGCCGATGGTCCTCATTTGCAGAGCATGGCTGATTCACAGTTAGATGAGGCTATACTACAAAATGATTCTGGGTTGCAATCAAACAGTGCCGATGGTCCTCATTTGCAGAGCATGGCTGATTCGCAGTTAGATGAGGCAGTACAGTTACAAAATGATTCTGAGTTGCAATCAAATGGTATGCCTGACATGCAGCACAAAACACCTTCAACAAATGGTGTTGCTGACTTGCAGTTAAACAATGGTGAGATCAGTGATACATCTTCTCTGCTGGAAGGGGACATTGCTCCAACTTTAACGGAAGGTGTGGCTAATTTGCAGTTACAAGATGCAGAAAATTCTGATAATGAGACTGGTACTTCAGTGAACAGTGAGGCTGAGCTGGTTTTAACAGATGACGCACCAACAGTGTTGTTGGAAACTTTTTCGTACTCTGCTATTGATAAAAATGCTACCTGTTTTACAGATAGAAGTCAAGTGTCACAAGATATCCCTGGCACTAGTGAGTCAAAACTTATAAAAGTGTCCCCTGTGAGTGACTGTGTTTACTTTACTCACCAAGGACAAACTAACATTTTAAATATAGTTTCCGTTAATGGATACAACACTGAGGTACCTTATGAGAATGATGGTACTTCAGCTTATTATCCAGAAGAGTTGTACACCAATGTCAGTGGCGGTAATTGTGTTGTACACATGTCACCTGAACCACTTCGGTAAATCTCTCGTTTTTTCTTTTATAGTGTTTCCTTTCTCATTGAAGACTGGAATTATTTTACATGAACGATTATGTAAATAATCATTTTATGAAAGGAAACAATTTTTTTTTTTTTTTTAAAGGACTTTTGTAAATTTGAATGAGAGTCACTAATCTAAATTGTTTACTTTTGTATTCATGAAAGTGAACTCTGTTATACTTTACTAAAGTATATGCATTCTTTCCAACAGCCTCAGGTAGAGGCTGTGCTAAGTTTCAAATTGTGCTTGGCTATATATAAGGAGTTTTCTTTTTTTAGTAATTCATTTCTCCCTTTGCTTAGTTATGGGAAGGGTTTTTGTATTTTTAAAATCAGAAGTATCATTCATTTCATGTAAGTTATTTTATTACATGTTTGTATTCAAATGAATTTTTTATTGTGCATCGTTTTCAATTTCATGAAATTATACTGTAGAATATTTCATTTGTTTATACGAAGCTTCTATACTAACCATTGCCATGATTGAGTACACTTTTTGAGTACTTCTTGGGTGGGCTTTAACTTAAATCCCCTCTGAAGCCTCAAACTCCATTCTTAGTGCATAAAATTTAATTTGTCTGGGGTTTAACGAATCCATGCCCCAACTATTAATAATAACAGAGTATTATTGTATAGAAGTTGGTGCTAAGTATTTAGCACAGAATAAGCATTGTTAATAACTTCGAGAGATACTGCAGACACGTTTTGGTAAACAGTAATGACTTATCATCAGAGCAAAAATACACTAATGGATAAATCGTATTAACCAAAGCTGGTCTGCAACATTTTATCTCAATGGTGTTTTCTAATGTTCTGTTTCAATTGCATTGGCTTCAATAAATAACGATGTTTGATAGTTTTTTAGTATTTAGCTCTTATGTATCATGATGTCCAGTTCTAAATATGTAAACAAAACTGTCTAGCAAATGTACTTTGCAAACAGTTTCATTCTATCGTTATCAAACAGAATTGTTATGATTTTGCCCAACCTTAAAAAAAAATAAATAAAAAAACCTGGTTGAGTTTTGGATAAATATTCCAAATGTTTGGCTTTTCTCGTGAACTTCATAACACATATAGGCTCATTGTTTATAACGGTTCACTCTACAACTTACAAAGAGACAGTCTTCAAGTCTAGTGCAATTAAAGTTTTAAAAAGCTGTTCCAAAGTTGCATGATTACTTGAAAAAGCAGACCAGGGGTGGAACATTTTCGGCATTGCCTGGAAATCCTTTTTTTTTTTTTTTTGTGTAAAATTTATGCATTTGATGCATCAGTATTTTCTTATGCAATCTTTGTCCATACTTTCTGTGAATAATCACATTTTTGTCCTTTGCAAGATATCGACCACAGAAAATTAATCTAAAACTGATTATCTCCCAATTAACAGAACAAAAAAATGCTGTTGAAAAAAGAAAATCAATGAAAGGAGTTAGGCCACATGAAGAATGACTGTTTTCTTTTGATATAAAAGAAAGCTTTTTATTTAAGTTGCCTTGCACTAATTTGCACACAATTTTCAGGTTTTTTGAATGTAGACCAGTTTCACCCCTGGCAGACCTAAGTAATATTAATAATTTAAAATAGGGTTTATTATTTTAATGCTTTTTTTAAACTCATGAAAATGCTCTGTAAGTTGGCAATATTTTTTTAATAACCTTGTATATTATTACACATCTGGGACTCTACCACGATGTTATTCGGAAAAAACATTATTTCTGATAGTGAATACGACATCGGAATGTTTCTGACACTTTCGTAATAGGATACATTGGACATTTCTCGGATTGTACAGTCATGAATCGTGAAGACTTAATTTATCCGGTATGGAAATCTTTCCAATACTATTGTGGTAGAGCCCCATGATTTTAATTATAACTGTGATATTAGCAATTTTTTAAATGATTAATTTAAAATATTTATTATGTTTTACAAATGTTTATAATACAGTTGGTGAAGTACCATTCTGGTTTATTAGAGCCCTGAAACTATACACTGCATTTCTGTTGTACAAACAGTGCACGTAAAAGTCAGTTTACCGAGCCCCCCCCCCCCCCCCCCCCCCAAGAAAAAAAAATATATAGATATATAGTAAAAATAAAATTATTTATATGAAAATGAAATCAACATGGTAGCAGAAAACATTCAGTGCAATCGGGGCTACTGCAGATGTGCAGATGTATAACAAAATTCTGCTACCTGGGTAATCAATCAAAATGTATGCGAGCTGTGGGGGTAATGACATTACCAGTGAAATTTTTTTCCTGAATGACTGTTCTTTGTTTAGCATCCCCTTTTTAAAAATTTCTTGTACCATTGGATTAAAAATTGACCCTTATGCACTACTTTGCCAATTTAAAATAGTTACTTAAAATATGTTTATTATTAGATATCAATTTTTTGTGAAAATTTGGCAACATATCCCAGTGTATGGTTCCAGGGTTATATTAAAATTATTTTTTTTTTTTTTTGTGGTAGATTAAATTTAAAATTTTGTGACTGGAAAAAAAAGGGGGGGGGTTACATCAGGCTTATGGCCAATTGTATGCAATCCCACTAATAAATTATGCCTGTAATTTAATCTGAGTTATAGTTAAATCAAAATTTTTAAAAAATAATTTATAAACTAAACTGTTCTGTACTTTATAGCCAATAAAAATAGGACACTTACGATATTAAAAAATTCCGAAATTTGAAAAAATGTTCTGCAACTGGTGAAGTGCCTCTTCTCAGAGTGATTAAAGTATAAAAAAAATATTTTGCATTAAGTAAACAATAGTCCTTATTCAAAATTCCGACAAAAGCTCAGTGTCTTAAGCTAATAACCCATTCTTACTAACAGAAAAAAACTAAATTCTAAAAAAGAATTTGATATTTTTGTGTCAGATTAGCAATTATGAGAAAAAGTTTGAAATTAGTGTCATTTCTTTTGGTTATTATATAGTGTATGTATCAGTAAAATTTTAGTCTTATTTTAGTTTTTTGACTGAAATGATAAATTTATTTAAAATACTCTTGAACCTTGTTAAACATTACTTAGGCTTATTTTGTATGTGTGATAATTGTTCAACAATCTCATAGGAATTTTTTTCAGTTGAGTTGCATTTAGAACAGCGAAGTGTAATTAATGCATTCGAATCAATGATAAATTTATTAACCTTTTTTATTTTGCCTATTGTGCTCTCCTGTTAAAAATTTTTTAGTCCAAAACCACGGCTTGCACCAGTTATTCTAGTTAGTCTTTCCCTCTTTCGACAAATGATCAAGAGATGAAAAGACTTCAAAAGTTGTTTGAGGAGGTATCTTCAGGTGAGGAGACTCAAATTAGTGATTAAAATAATGAAGACGTGTTCAGTGATCATCAGTCGGAGTCAGAGAAATTTAAGCCATTTAACATTTGGGTGTGCTGACACCCCATGCTTGTTCTCCTGTTGCTTTTCAAGGCATGAAACCCTGCATGTGTCCTGCCAGGTTCATATTTCAAATCAGTGAACTACAGTCGACTCTCGGTGTCAGCAGGGCCAGCAAAAATAAGAGATATCGAAAATCATGCATAATATCTTATTCATGGGTATATTTTAATCATGTGTTGAAAATATACATCAAATCAAACTATGAAGCAAAATATTTTTATTTTTCTGATGACAAATGGTAATTTAATCATTAGGAATAGTATTAGAATTAATAGATAATACACAAATCAAAACAATAATTTATGAATTTTATTTAGGATTAGGCAACTTAATATTTTTCACACTTGTATTAGTTTTGATTTCATGCTACCCTCATCATTAATTTTATACGATGCATTAAAGACATCTTCTGGCACATGAACACTCCTTGCAACATTTCCAAGTAACAATAAGAATCTATATAAGCAGGGTGACAGGTTTTTTCTTCAAGATAGGGAGAAAAAATTCTATTGAAGTACATACATCAAGGACTTAAAAAAAAAACCTTCAAGGTAAGTGATGAAAATCAAGATAAACGAAGTCAAGATATCGAGAGTCTGCTGTATTTTCTTTAGTAATATGTGTCTTTTGAATGTTTTTTATAAATATATTTCAAGCGATTTATAATAATTCAGGTATAACTTGATACTAGTTCATCAAAAATTTGCGAAAATATTCTCCCTCTTTTGGAAAGAAATTAAAAAAAAAAGGATTATCATCCACTTGTTGCTTTGCGAGTAATTGTGTAAGTGCCTCATTTTCCACGGCTATATTAGCCAGTGCTGAATTTTAAAATAAAGTTTGGGTGTTTTTGGTAAAAGGAATTACTTTTACATCTGAAATAATATTTTGATTTTATTACGTTGAGCCTGTTATGGTTTGGTAGGGTGCAGTTTATTTTATGTGATGATGGATATGTTTGTAATAATAGAGTTGCAGTGATTGTTGTTTTGTATTAATTTTCTGTCTCTATAATTGTCTTTCAGTTCTATAGAAAAACATTGCAGCTTTAAGCTGCAAACTTTCAAGCTGGCCTTACACTACATATAATCCAATTACTGTAAGGCTATAATTTTCTGTATATATGCTTTTATTTTCAATAATTGTAAGTATTATGCATGTAGACAACTCTAGTAATTTGTTTATCAAGTACAGTCACTCATTGGAAACACGTCTTTAAAGTACTTGCTTTATTCTTTCTATAAAGAACTGATCCATTATTTGACTTGTTGGTATATGTATTGATTAACTATGTGTGATTGGTTAGCACTTTGTGTGAAATGAAAATATATGTATTTAACTGTTTAAAATTGCCCCTTCTATTTCATTCTTTTGTACCTTATTTTGATGGCAGAAATGATATGTAGCTCTCCTTGCTTGAATTGTTTTATGTATTTGTAATTTATATAAAAGTGATGTGTCACTTTGTGTTGATCAGTGAATTGTTCTTAAAAGTAAAATTCAAGAAATTGTTTACAAAAGAAAATCAAGCGGTTTTAGTATCATATCCCCCCCCCCCCCAAGAAAATTTTAGCTACTTGCCCCCTTTTTTTTTTTTTTGCGGTTACTGGAAGAACGTTTGTGTTTATTTTGCTTAAAATAACAAAAATTAATTTCATTATGGCTACCAAAACCTTAACTATCTAAAAATAGCTAATATTAAAGTTGCAAAAAAAGTGTAATGTATATACATATATTTAAATTAAAAAAAAAAAATAAGGCTCTTTAAAAAATATGTAGGCTGCTGGTAACATTTTATGCATCAGTCACAAAATATTGTAATTGTATCACTAAGTGAAGTAACATTCCATAATGTTTTTTTGGCAATTATAACTAGTAATAAGATGCTTCTAAAAGAGTAAAAGGGAGACATAAAAATTGCTGTAGTATGTTAAAGCATTGTGAAGTTTGAGTTGTTTCTTTACAAAAATATGTAAGGGAATAGATAATTTCAATTGTAAGGTCTGTCTGAAGTTTCCAACCTCAACAGCATGTAGTTATTAATAAAAGTTAGGGACTATTTTTGCACATGCTTGGTCACCAAGAGATGTACTAACCAGCATTTCAGTCATTTTGCACATAAGTTTTTTGACAATTCAGGGTGTCTTGAAAATGCAATGTTAGCTTGTTATTTTATTTCCGCCTCACATATTCACAAAAGAGTGAACATGTAGAGTTCTGACTCAACAAAAACACTTACATTGCATTGACTCGCTCAAATGATTGTCAACACAATAACTGCATGTCCAAAATACCAGAAATCTAGGCCAGGTCAATCAAAGCATATGTAGAAATGTTGAAATTTAATGGAGGTGGTAGGCACTCACATGTACTGGAAATATTACAAACATTTTCTGTCCCTCTACATTAATGAAAGGAAGTGTTTCCGATGCTTATATCCATATATAATTCTGAGTTAGTGGTAGATCTGATTTTTTATTTATTAAAGAGTGGGTAGACGGTTAGTACACTTTTGAAAACACTTTCATTAAAAATCTTCATTTCGGGGCAAGTGGGTGGGCACACTTTGAAGTTTCCTGACTGGTTTTAGTTCAAACATTTCTGTGTATTAAAAGAGGGATGTCAAAATAAAGGGAAAAAAAAAGCATTGGTTGTAGGTGAGAAGTACTTTCAGTACCCCAGCCATCAGTTTACACTTTAATTTGCTTTTTTAGGCTGGATTTATTTTGATCTTTCTGTACCAGTATGCCTATTAGAGTAGTAAAAATTAAGACAAGTTAAATTAACCGATTCTAACATCAACAGAGAGAAATAAATTACCAATTACACACAAGTCATGTGGAATATGTGCACATGGTTATTAAATAACAAAGGATTAATATGTTTTAAATCTAATGGACTCAAAATCAACATTTTTAATCCATGACAAAACCTCAATTTAATGATTTTACCTTTGACTAGCACACATGTCGTGAGCCTGATATTCTGATACTTGTAGCCTTGTAAATTATATGACTAGTAAGTACAATTCATATTAAATGTAATATTTAAAAACATAATGCCATCTGTCTTTCCTGTATTTTATTTGTGTATGAGGATACATATTGTATGTTTACAAGGTTCTGTGTGTTTTTAAATCTATCATTTATGTAATTACTCCACTAAATTCTAATAAAGTTTACTTTGTTCCACACTTACTTGTTTCATTTTTATTGTGCAAATAAGTTTAATTTTTTAGCCCAATAAATTGTGAAGGGCAATTTGAACAGATAAAACGATACAATCGAACAAAACAGTAGTTACTGAGCATTGTGTTGACTTAAATTGCTAGTTACACATTAAAAAAAACTGGAACACTTGTATACAGGGGATGAATTGAACATTTTCTCCAGGGGGGATGGGGACATTTTAAATAAAACATTCTCCGGGGCGCGGGTGGGGGACACTTGAAAAGAAAAATGAGGGAAGGTGTAAATGCTTTACTTGCATGATATCACATGACAAGTGCCAACGCCGACACATCTGGAAACTGACTTATAGACAAACTAGAGTCATGGATTGTTCTATGGAATCAGACACAAGCTACATACAATATAATATACCTGTATTGGAAGCCTCCTTTTAGGGTTTTGAGCTTGGAAAAGAGACGAAATTTTAAGACGGTCTCCTTAGAGTATAGTAACAAACGATAACATACTACCTTCATTTTGACTTCAATCCCAAATCTTCATTCACCAGTTAACATTTCAGCAAGGGATAAATAGTAACTCTGGCAGGGATCAATTAATATTTCTCTAGCATGTGATGTTACATTCTTCAGCTGGGGATGATCTCCAGCAAACCTCCTGTCAAGTCATACCCTGATTGCATATTTAAAATATGTACAGTCGAAATCGCTTATAACGAGCATGAAGGGACTGCAATATTTGCTCATTATAACAGAGTACTCGTAAAAAACGGGTTCGTGAAAAAATCATAAAAATTTTTACATGCTTACTATGTTACTTTTTTTTTTTTTAAATTTCTGTGCTGTACAAAGGAAACTAGTTAATTTACTTTGATCTGTCTTATTGTCCTTTTCTTGTGTTGTTCATTGGATGCCCCCAAAACATCATCATTTGTACCCCTGGCTTTAAAAAATGTTTAAAAGTTTTTCTGAGCACTAAAGCCATTGACTATATTCAGAAAGGTTTATGTTAAAATTTTTCATATTCGTCACTTTCATTGACTTCTGAATGTTGAAGGAATTTTTCCAAAAACGGATTAGCCGGATTGGAGGTCAATAAAAATACTATAAATCACAAGTATATTGCTCTTTCTTTTGAGTGAAGTTAGCCATTGCAAGGCTGGAATCCAATGCTGGTTAAGAAATGTAATAGCGCTAAATGCATAGTTATTCCTGAAGCTTGTGTAATCTTCTCCATATGTATGTATATTAGGGTGGGCCAAAAAAAAAAAAAATTAAGATTTTCCCGATTAAAATCTACTAGTGCAAAAATATTGCCTTTCATAAATAGAAAATGAAAGAAAAATTTTTTTTAAATCGAACAATATACGACTTGCGCATCGAGGTCAAAGTTTTCGAAATTTTACCATTTATGCCCATTTTTTTAAATAATTTTAAATAATAATAATCATATTACATATATAAGAACTAAGAAATTATAAGTTGAAGGAAGGAAAAGAGATGGGTTTTGGGTTATTTCACCTAAAGTTGCACCAGAATAGACTATGGTATGGCCCAATATACCAGAACGAGGTGAGTGTACTCCTCCCACATATATTATGAAAACTGTGAAACGTGCATGTAGAGTTTCCCCCTTGCACTTCCCAGACAGACAACTGATAGTGAGATTTTTTTCGGAGAAATATTTACTCGTCAGTGGTGTAAACTGGCATGTAACATTGGGGGGCAAAATGTTTCCTGTTGAAGAAAATATTATTTTCAAATAAATAATATCTGAATTTTCTTGATTATTATTATTTTTTAGAGAGGGGTGGGGGGTGGACAATTGCCTGCTCTTGTCCTTAGTTAGTTACGCCTATGATACTTGTGTTTCTTGTAGTTACTAACTGAAATTCTGTTTTATGGGTAATTTAGGCATCTTTCTAGACAGAAATGTAGATCGGATAAAACCATCCCTGGATTCTGAGCCACAAACTTTTTTTGCTGACTCTGTAAAAAGTTTAACTCACTGCTCTACAGTTTGTGCGTGACAAGGGAAAAGGCACACATTCCAGTCTGGTACAGCACCTGTTTTAATGAGTCCATTGATGAGTTTTCTGATGTCACTACGCAAAGGAGGTGAAGAAGACAGTTTGCAGGAGTTACAGTGAACTAACTTAGAATAATCTGACAGAAAAATTGATAGCTGGAGGCAGGAAAGTATGCAAGATTTTCTACATAGGAAGTAGTTTTGCCTTTAGAATGTGCTTCAAACCAATCTCCTTTACATGCTTGCTTTTGTCAAATACCATTGCTATGAGAACATCTTCAGGATGGCTAAAATAATCCATTAGGCTGTGTTACTTGTTCTATCAGTTGTAGCTGATTTTCAGGTAAGTATCTTGTTAATTCTACATTGTCTTGAAAACATGCTTCAGTCCGTTTATGAAGAAACTTTCTTAAATCAAGCCAGACTGGAGTATAGCACTTCAAAAGGAATGTAACTATCTATTTCAATTCATGTGAGGGTTCTCTTGAGGATGCGTAAAATCTGAGAATCTTATTGGCAGCCGTCAACCACCAGGAATTAGGAGGCCAAGGGTTGGGGACAGCAAGGTCTGGTGGACAGAATCCCATATGATCTGCCTGATAAATATTTTAAGGATATTTTTAATTGTTACTGACAACTACTTCATCTAGAAGAGGAACATCATACTCAAGTGATCTGACAATAAAAGCAAGGAATCTCAGTTGAAAGATCGAATTCAAAAGATAACTTCTGCATTCGAACTCCCTGCAAACCAAATCGGTAAAAGCATGCAGCGGCCCAGGTGGTGTTGTGGCTTAAGAACCATTCTATCACACCTTGGGTTCAGGTTCGATTTCCAGCTTATGCTTGGGGTGTAAATTGTCTGTCCGCTAATAGGGGGTAAGCTGGACGTCCATTGGGTGCCCCCTTTATAAAATGGGCTGTAGTAGTAAGTGGCAGCAAGTGCCTGTCCATTGGGGGGGGGGGAAAAGAGTAATAACATGCAAACTGGAGTAGATAAATTCCTCAATGCAATGGTAATGAAAGAGAAATTTCCCTCAAGCAGTAAGAAAAAGACAGCTAAATAAAAGATCTGTAATGCGTCTGTGCAAAGACTGCATCTGTTATGGGTGAAAAAACTCCACCCCCTCTCATCCCGGCTTTCGATTTAATGACAGCAAATAATTAGTGCTTATACATCATTTGAACAGGCTATAATAAAATATAATTCTTAGAAGCGATATTTTAAAAATGTGAAATAATATGTAAAAATAATAAAATTTTCAAAACTCCGACTTCGATGTGCAAGGGTCAAATTTTGTTTGATTTAAAAAATTCTTTTTTCTTTTGCCTTCTATTGACCAAGGGCAACTTTTCCACACTATTAGATTTTGATTGGAAAAACTTTCCTTTTTATAATCATCTATCATCGTTTGTTCAATAAACAGTCAAAAGGTAATTTAAAAGCAATAGGACGGATAGGATTAAAAGCAGATAAAAACACATTAAAATCCGTCAGTAGCACTTTCGGTGGCAGCCACCACCTTCTTCAGCTCTGGTCTCAAAATGCCTTGCTCTCTTCCTCAGTATGGCGTTCCATCCAGGATCTATCTGCGCATGGTCATGTATTTATAGCGCCATCTGTCGTTATAATCTGCAAAGCCTCCATGTTTAGGGCATAATAGTTATTTTTGTAATTGGAGAGTTTTTGGCTATTATTAAAGTCGATTTCTATGGGGCGTTCTTGGGCTATTTTTGAGAGGGCAGTACTGGGTTTATTGAATTTAATGTCATTGTGGTGTTCCTTTATTCAGCTGTGGATGGACCGCCATACTGAGGAAGAGAGCAATGCATTTTGAGACTGAATAAAGGAACACCACAATGACTTAAAATTCAATAAACCCAGTACTGCCCTCTCAAAAATAGCCCAAGAACGCCCCATAGAAATCGACTTTAATAATAGCCAAAAACTCTCCAATTACAAAAATAACTATTATGCCCTAAACATGGAGGCTTTGCAGATTATAACGACAGATGGCGCTATAAATTACATGACCCATGCGCAGATAGATCCTGGATGGAACGCCATACTGAGGAAGAGAGCAAGGCATTTTGAGACCAGAGCTGAAGAGTGTGGTGGCTGCCACCGAAAGTGCTACTGACGGATTTTAATGTGTTTTTAAGTCTTGTTACTGAATTTCAAATTCAAAACATGAAAAATTTTCCTCTGTGCATTTTTGACTTTCAGCATAAACTAAAACATTCAGACATGAAACTCTGCTTAAAACTATTTAGGTATAAGTAAAATTTTTTATATTTTTATTATAGTTTAACATGATCATTTCCCGTTAAAAACTTGACTCGCACTAAATTCGAGGTCTAAATATAGAATTATTCTAATTATCTCGATGAAAAATTTTGGGGCCACATTTTATTGGGACTAAAACAATAGCTACTAATGATTTATTTTCCCTAACATGTTTCAAGCAATAGTACTGTTTGTTTAGCGTTAGAATATTTTAACAGGAAATTTGAAATGCAGTATTATTTTTATTTCAATTAAAGATTTTAGACTGTTTTCAGAGGTAAAAAAAAAAAAAAAATATTTAACATAAAGATAGCAAACATTAAGCCAAAACAGATAAACTTTTAAGCTATTTTTCTATAAAGTCTTAATATTATAGTTAAAAATCTAAATATCTTTGAATAGCCTAGATAAGGTTTGAATATATGAATTTTGACAAAGCGATATTACTTGTTTTCTTAAAAACTGCATTTTCTATCAAATATTACATTTAAAACATGTAAAAAATATTGGAAGATAAATCCTAATCCAAAATCATAAATTTCATCAAAAATACTGCAGTGAAAATTATCTCTTATTAAAAGAAATTTGTAAAATATTTTTATTTTAAATTTCTTCATTCTGCATCTTCAAGTATTTTAAATTAAACGTTATTGGTTTTGAAAGTGCCTAAATCTACTGCACAAAGAAAAAAAGAAACACACCACATCAGTGAGTACCACTGCAGTTGAGCCATTTATCAGTAAACTTAAAACTGGTAAAAATTTCAGGTTCCTACACTCTCAGTAACTGCTTTTTCAATTATTGTCGTAACTGAGCATTTGGTATAATGTAGTATAATTTTAATTAATATGTGCATTGAAAAATGTGAAATTTGATTACCACCTTTCTATAACACACATTTGAAAGCACTTAGCTCTTTTAAGGCACCTTTACTCTGCCTTTACCTTGAATATAGCTCCTTAAACTTGTCTAACTGTAATATTTTAATATATTTCAGGTGATTCAAAATAAGTGTTAAAGCAATTATCTTTTAAACCATAAGTTGGAAGTGATCAAATCATGCTTTCAATTAGAAAAGTTTGTAAAATTAAAAGCAGCTTTCAGATATGTTTTTTTTTTTTTTTTTTTTTTTTTTTTTACTTATCAGGAGGATTCTGATTTGGTATTAAAGTGTGCGTGTGCATGGCACTTATAAAAAATTTTTAAAAACAAGATGGATTTAATATTATGGTTTTATTAAAAGAGAAATTATTTTTTCAACATTCACGATTCCTTCTTCTGCCCTTGAATTTTTAATAAAGTTTCAACAAAAGTAACTAAAACTGTTCATGAAAACTTTGCCGGTGCTCCATACCCATGAGATATTTTTTGTGGATGCCTGAGCCCCGAGCACCCCCATAGTCTGCACCACTGCTTGTTGTATTTGATTTGTTGAGTAAGGGGTAAAAAATTTGAGCTGCTACTCCAGCTACTTACTAATAAGTGCATAATACACAGATGGCTATCTTGTTTCATTAATAATCACACAGAAACTTAATTTCAAATTTTTAAAAGCTGAAGTTCAGTAAAGACGACAACTTCCCCGGCAAAGAGTATGCTACAACTAAATACTAAATTGTGAGTCAAGTCAAAAACTAAAAAGCACTGTATTGTGTTTATTTTCTAAAGTAATATTGTTGTTGTAATTCTGAGAGTTTGAGCATAGCATTCCTTCATTTCACAATGAAAGGGGAAAAAAAAAAAAAAAATTAAACTTTCACATTAGCTATTTTTCAAGTAATTTATACAGGTTTTTAATATTCATTGTATCAGTTTGTTTGGAAATAAAGATTCCACCAAGATTCAAACTTGATCACTGGATTCGGAGTCCAGAGTGCTACCCGTTACACCATGGAACCTCTTTCCCATGTCCGGAATTGAGCCCAGGCTGCCTGGGTAAAAGGCAGGAATCCTAACCACTACACCACATAGGATTTAATAACAATTTAATACTTCTAACTTACTATAAAGTGGAGGCATCTTGTTTTTAAGCATGACATGATGACAAAAAGACAAAATACAATTTCATTTAAAAAGCTTTCAGTGAAATATTTATATAAAAATAATATTGCATTATCAGCATAGGTGCACCTACGGAGGGGACTATGAGGGATCAAGTCCCACCTAAAGGTCGAAAAGTTAGAAGTGAAATGCACTGAAAATTGTCCTGAATGAATTGTTTTTTCTTTTTAAAAATTGTCTTTAAATTATTTCTAAAGTACTTCTTACCCCAGTTATAACTATAATAGAGGTCATTGTAACAGAGTTCAGCAAAATTTATACTCTGAAATCTGCACAAACCATTCCCCTGTGCAGTGGGAATTTCAGGGAGTCCATGGCATTTAAATGGGCATATAAAACAAAACTTTCAATGACTTCAATTAAACTGATTTATCATCATTTCATTAATTTAGTATTTTTTTAAATGCTATACATAGACTAAAGAATCATTTTTAAATAGCCAATAATAAATAGAGTAGAGTCTTGATCCATTATTTTTGTGAGTATTATAGAACTCCTTTCATAAATTGACTAGAAATAATATGTTAACAATAACTACCTTGAACTGCAGATATGAAATACTAGGTGTATTCGGAAAGTAAGTTCCGTTTTGAAAAAAAATTTTTTTTCAAGCCAATTTTATTTGCACATGAAACAGCATGCCTTAAACTATTTTTCTACATGGTTTCTGCCAATGTTTAAACACTTGCCATTGCGGGTTACCAGCTTTTCTATACCTTCCACATAGAAATCAATAGAAACTTTCCGCAAATGACAATAACCACGACTATGGTGAAGAAAACTACAGCATGCAATTCAAAAAAAAAAACATAGAGGAATGCTCAGTAAAGGAATTGTGTTACTCCATGACAATGTTTGGCCTCATACTGCTGGTGACATTCAAAAGATGATTCGACAGTTTCGTTGGGAGCAGTTCGATTACCTACCACACAGCCTAGACTTGGTGCTGTCCGACTACCACTTGCTCCTGGACATGAAGCGCGAGCTAGGCAGCAAGCTCTTTGAATCCAACACTGAAATGAAAAATGCTGTGGAGTCATAGTTATCGTCATTGGCGGGAACTTTCTATGAAGAAGATATAGAAAAGCTGGTAACCCACTACGAAAAGTGTTTGAACATTGGCAGAAATTATGTAGAAAATAGTTTAAGATAAGATCTTTCATGTAAAAATAAAATTGGCTTGGAAAAATTTTTTTTAATTAATTTTTTTCAAACAGAACATACTTTCCGAATATGCCTCGTATAAGCACAGGGCTGATGCGTGATAAGGTTTTCTGTGTTTTCTCATAATGAAAACATCCTCTCCGATTATCAATTTTTCAAAATTTTCAGAATTTTTTTTTAATTGCTCATTTTTATACATTACAATAAATTCATATGTGTTCACACTAAACATGACCATTCACACAAACCAAAATTATTCAATACAAACACATAGTATTAAAATTTTTATTAATACTATGAAGTGAAAAATATGAAAAATTAAATTTCAACAATTATACACAATTAATTAAACAAATCCAGATGATAAAAAGATAAATAAGACTTATAAACTAAATATGTTACCAGAACACAGATACACAGAAGAGTAATAAAAATGGAGGGGGAAATGACTTCACGCTTGTTTTTTCGCTTGTGCTCATTATATATACACTTGTTCACTTGCTAAACTGTCAGCAAATGGTTGAACTAAGGAACTTGTAGTAAAATAAAATATCAATCCAAAAGTTATTGAAATAGGGAGAGCAGGCAATGCTTTTTTGAAGATAGCCAATAATAACAGAGTCAGACACAATCCCTGAGAAGAAAAATAAAAGGATTAAAATACATCTAAAAAAAGACATAAAACAAAAAAATTTAAAATTAATATTTTAAATTAGTATAGCAATAAAAATTGGGATGCTCTAAAATCTGCCGTTAAAAATATGACTGCAGTCTTTTCAACCCAAATCCTGGTTATCTTAAAGCATAAACTGAAGACAGCTAGGATGCTGGTCAAAAAGACTGCAGTTTTTAATAAGAGATTTTAGGGGATTTAAGTTTTTATTGTTGTACTAAGGTTGAAACTTCCATAGTTTCAGCTTTGCTAATGTTTAAATGTATTTTTAAAAAACCTTTTAATGTCTTTAGTTAAACTGATTTTATCAACAATAAAGAAAACAGAACGATGATGAAGGGAACATTTGATGATTACACTTCAAGGGTCATACAGAAATTACAGAAGAAAATATTTTTTCCCACTCTAGCAATAAATGTTTACATTAAGGTGTCTATCACATAAAGTAAACTTGATTTCTTGACTACAAATCCCTAATATCAAATACATTATGCTGATACAATCAAGGAGAATTATACTTTTAAACTTAAAATTAGCATTACCATTAATAGATAATATTATTATGCAAAAATATACATAATAGTAAGTTGCAGAAGCTACTCAATAAAACAAAATAACAATATGTTTCTGTATTTTTAAGCTATGCAACATAAATGTATGACCTTCAAACCATAAGCAATTGGATTACACATAAGGAAAAATTAAATACAGTGGAACCCCGATCTATCGTTCCCGCATTCATCGTTTTCCCGTATTGATCGTTTTATTTCTATAGTTCCTGCACAAACTGTATTCATTCAAATAACGTTAACATAACCCGCATCTATCGTTTGTCCAAAATTTGCTTTCCCGCGTTCATCGTAGTAAAATATTTCTTCTGACTGAAATGAAATTGAAGATGAAGTGGATCAATATGGCTTACAAATCTAATTACTTCCTGGTATGATATCTCTGGTTGATGATGGTAGGTGAAGAGTTCTTACATCCAGCAGGAATGAGTATGGGGTGAAATGTAGTGATTATATTTCGATTGATTTAGAAGTAGCAACGTGCGGTATCCTAAGAATGGGAAAAATGTGATGCAAAAAATGAAAATAATCGCGAAGAAGCTGAGAATAATATTCATGCCGATGAGATTGAGCCAACACTAGTGCCTAGTTTATCCTACGCAATAACGGTATTTGAAATTGTATGACTTTTATATACTAAGATGAATACACATAAGAAAACAAAAAAAATAAAATTGTCAATCTTGAAAATTTTGTTTAATTAAAAGATTAATGGAAAACCCAATGTAAAATTACTGATTTTTTAAAAATAAGTATCACTTAATTTCTACACAACTTCAATTTGTTTCTTTCAGAGTTTGGTGACAAATTTTGTATTTTTGGTATACTGTATACATCGTGTGCATTCATAAATACTATTTTCTTCGTATTTTGACTTTAACCCGCATTCGTCGTTTTTTACTACGTACCCCTCGAAAAACGATAGATCGAGGTTCTACTGTATTTATATATACTAGTTGTCTGCCAGTGGTCGAAATTCGACCCATAGAGCATTGAATTTTTTAATTTGAGCACAAATAAAGTTCTTCTGTCAAAGAGTATGACTCAAGATTCCATATACAGTGGAACCTACTAAAGTGGCCACCTTGGCTAAGAGACGATCTGTCTATAGTGACCATTTTTGTACACGGCACACATTTCTGATTTCGGCCGCTTGTTTTAGTCGTTCCGCGTGCTAACGCCGAAGCACATTGACAGATGGGAAAAACAAAACTTTTGTAATTAATGTGGTATTGGTATTATCGTAATATTTTGATAAATAACTGAAGTTTAAAATGTTTATAAGTGGTTTTTTTTTTTATATCGAGCCAACTTTTCCTTTTCTTTATGCCAACAATTTTTTAAAAATATTTTTATGTGCAGACATCGTATTTTGCTTAGTAATGTGTTTGCTAAATTTTACGTATTGGTTGAAAATTTTTTTTTATGCCAACATTCTTTTCTCTACCTTAAGTAACTTTTATTTGCTATTTTCTCTTTTTTTTTAATTCCCCTTTTCACTCCATCATTTTTTATAAAGCGATTGAATCAAGATTCAATATGGAAAGACATCAAATGTGGCGGAGGAACACAACAGAAGAGGCCCACGTGTACGAAAGAATTTAATGCACTAAAAATGACGAAATAATCAATGAAATAGTTAACATTCCACTAAAATTCAACTTTTACTATACCTACAAAGCCAGTTTTAAAACCAATCGAACAAGGAGAGGGCGCGACCTTGGACTCACCGATTTGAATGAAATTTGGTACAAATATAGCTCACAAGACATAAGAAGTGATGCAAATTTTAGGACGCAACTCTCGGGCATTCTCAGGAAATCACGTTCCGAATATTCGAAAATCAGCGTATACAGCTTAAATACTTTTTTGATGCGATATCAAGGGACCGACCATGGCGTAGAGCATATAATTGCTGGTTTGCTAGGCTGTAGATAGCGAGTTTGATTCCAGCTGCCGCTAGATTTGCTTTAAATGTTTCTTTTGTTCATTTTAATGTCCAATTTAATTAAATAATAAAATAAAATTAATTTTATCATCACAGCTTGCGTAATTATTGAATTGGTTCCATGTAAATTATTAATATAATAGGTATTTTTTCCCCTGTGTGGTATTTACAAATAGTATAGCAATTTAATAAGCAAAAAATAATAAAAATAAACAATTTAATCCTAGCGAATGTTTCATCAAGGAACAGATGCTTGGAGCATGCAAACATATCTAATTTTGTGAATGGTTGTATTACGAATAAACATTCTCTAGGATTAAATTGTTTATTTTTATTATTTTTTGCTTATTAAATTGCTATACTATTTGTAAATACCATACAGTGGAAAAAATACCTATTATATTAATAATTTACATGAAATCGATTCAATTACGCAAGCTGCGATAATAAAATTAATTTTATTTTATTATTTAATTAAATTGGACATTAAAATGAACAAAAGAAACATTCAAAACAAAGCCAGCGGCAGCTGGAATCGAACTCGCTATCTGCAGCTCTGCAAACCAGCGATTATACGCTCTACGCCACGGTCGGTCTCTTGATATCGCATCAAAAAAGTATTTCAGCTGTATACGCTGATTTTCGAATGTTCGGAGCGTGATTTCCTGAGAATGCCCGAGAGTTGCGTCCTAAAATTTGCATCAGTTATTATATGTCTTGTAAGCTATATTTGTACCAAATTTCATTCATTTCATTCAAATCGGTAATTCCAAGGTCGCGCCCTCTCCTTGTAAGTCTACAACAGGGTGGCTACAGAAATTGAGAAAAAAAGTTCCCTGATTTCCCTGACTATCTTTATCAAATTTCCAGAACTAATTACTATATACATACAATAATCTTTCATGTAAATCACCATTGTGTATCATGCACCAACAGGTGAATGCTTCATATAGGGAAATAAATAATAGAAAACTACAAAAATGCTTAATATTAATAAAATTGTAGTTCAACCAATCTATCGTTTGAAATTTTAAAAAATATGTAAAAAGGCTTAAAAATGAGCACTATCTATTTTTTAAAAAATCATCTTGCGGGGAGCTTAGCAGGCATCACTCAAATGTCCCATCACTTTAAAAAACATAACGACGCAGTAGAAGACTAAATCATCTTTTACCATTCATTTTACCTACGACTTTATTCAGGAAGCAATTCACATGCGAAATTGATTCACATGCCAATATGATTCACATATCCGGTTTCTTGTATGATCCGCATTTTAGAACGAGTCCGAATACATGCACTTTTCGGATTCGTACAGTGATAGTGCACTTGAGTCTCGGATTCATATTTCTATGTTCTCATTTGATCTGTATTCTGGTTTCGGATTCGTAAAATGTCTGTATCTGTGCATCAGTTGAGTATCGTGTGATCCAGAACGGAGCCGCGCATCCGATTGACAATTAAAAATGATCTATTTCACTAGGCAAAAACGAAAGTTCCCTGATTTTTAAATATTTTTGCAAAATTCCCTGATATTTCCATGATTTTTCCAGATCGATAAAGTACCCTGATTTTTCCAAGATTTCCCTGATCCGTCGACACACTGTACAAGAAAGAAAAAATAAAGTTCACAGATGAACTATTGCAGCGTAAGAATTTTGAGGCTGTCTGGCACAAAGGAGATGAAAGGCTGCATTTTGGCAGCAATCGCTCTCCTCTCTTGATTTTTTTTTAATTATCGACTCGACTGGTTGGAGATATCTGTGACGGGGACTGACTAATGAGGATGGAGTCTAAAAAGAGGCCTAGCCTGAGAGAGACGAGTCATCTTGCTACCTAAAGAATCTTCATCATAGGGGCTCCCCCTTTCTAAATCGATATATATATATATATTTTTAAATCTCTCTTTCTTTTAATTTTTTTTTATGTCGGTGTGTTTATAAGGGCACTTATAATGGTCTGTAATTTTTTGTATACTTAAAATTGTATTTTAAGAATGAAGGTTAATTTTTTAATGGAAAAACTAATGTAAAAACATTATTGTTGTTCAAGGATATAATTGAAATGTTTAGTTATTTTAAATAAATATTTTGTTTAATTGTAATCAGAGTATTTCTCATTTATTTCCCTTTTTTTTTTACATGGTGTCCTTGCGCCATTTTCGTTTTAGCCACTTTCAACAGAGTCTGAGAATTCACCTTTTAAAATCGTGTCAGCCACTGTACGTTCTACAGACCCTTTGCCATTTAGTTTATGGAAGGAATTGATTAAAATTTACTTTCTAAATTTTTATTTTACTTAAATTTTATTTCGGGGACTTTGAATCTTTTGTACTTGTATGAAGTCATGATAGCGGTCTGTAGTGTAATTGATCATTTATGATGAGGCTAAATTTATTTCATTTGCATCAGTGGTTTATACGTGATAGACAAAGAAATACTTAAATATTGTAAATAAATTTGCACAAAATCTCAGATTCTAATCCAAATTTCCAAAAAATTCAATGCCTATAGTTTAAGTTATAAGACCACTTATGTCACTAAATTTCTTTTTATTTGTTTAAGTCATTATTACGTAATGCACGAACAAACATTTTTGCAATTTGAATACATTTTTGCCAAATCTCAGTATTTTATAAAAAAAAAAATTAAATTCAATGCTTATAGCTTAAATTGAGTGAACATGTGTCGTATTACGAAATTTCATTTCATTTGCTTCCGTCGTTATGTAATGCAGGAACAAAAATTTACACAGTTTAAAACAATTTTCTCAAGATCTTATCCAAATTTTTAAAACATTCGAAGGCTATAGTTTCAGTTGTGTAAACACTTATGTTACCAAATGTCATTTCATTTGCTTTAGTCGTTATTAAGCGATACGCAAACGAAGATTTATGCTTTTTGAAACTTTTCGCAAAATCTCAAAATTTGATGAAATCTTTTTTAATAATTCGAAGCCTACAGTTAAAGTTGAATGATCATCAATCATGTCACCAAATTTCATTTTATTTGCTTTGGCATTTTTATGTGATGCATGCGTGAACAAAAAAGCATCACGGACAGAATGAGACACAACCTTTTCTCTTGACGGCTGTACTGGGTTCCCAGGTGCTTGAAGTGAATAGAAATCGCAAAATTTTTTATTTCCAAGTAATAATGTACACACAAAAGTCTAATTTTATTTATATGCATTTTGAATATTTTGCAGAAAAAAAGTCTTTCATTTTTCAAACCTTAAAATGTGGGTTTAAATTAGCTTCGTATCAAATGCATCTTGCACTGCATCAAAGGCAGGTGTGTATCCAGGGGGGGGGGGGAGAGGGGGGGGGGCTGCAGCCCCCCGAAATCTGACACTTTACTCAGCTTGGAATTTGATATTTAGCTTATAATCGAAACATAGTTAACAATTTGATACCCCCATTACCTAGTAAATAAAATCCAGGCTATCCTACTGATCAGAGGCGAATCAAGGGGAAGGGGAGGGGGAAAGGAGCAGCATGACATTGTTGAGTTTTGCTTTATTTTTCAGACCTATGAATCAATCCAAAAAACAATCTCTACCTATTTCTGGATGAACATAAGTCAAGGTCAGACCCCATCGAAAATTTTCACTTTTTTTTTTTTAATTTAAGCAGAACATTCCTCTATTCTATCTCAAAATTATGGAATGGAGAAATGAAAAATCATATCATTTCCTAAAGTTACTATCGCTCATCCATCAACTTAATCTTTCTTGTATGAACTGTACTGTACAGCTATCTAGTTAGTGTCGCAACTAGAGATTACGTTACATGGGACAAACCCTAGTTTTGGCAACCCCCTGAGCATGGTGTTCGGGGCACGGTCCCCATTTTGCTCCCCTCTAGTTTCAGGCCTGACTGAATCCCACTAAAGGAAAACAGTTTTTCCCTTTTAGAAAGAAACAAAAATGGTAGCAATTGATGGAAAAGAAGCTCTGCCCACTTTAGAGAACACTGTAGAAGCTGGATGCTGATGAAAAAAAAAAATATTCTGAAACTGGTTCCCAATATCAGTTGTTGGTTTAGTTGGAAACAAAATGTATTTACTCAATGAATCAATTTCTTCTCGAGTCCTTTCAGTACATCGAAGGGAAGGGGGGGCTGGGCAAGTGCCCTCTGCCTCCAGAATTGCTGTTGTCTTGAACTTTCCATGAAGCCGTATGAATGTGTGAAGAAAAAGTGAAGATCAGAAAAGGAAAAAAAAAGTGTTTATTAATTATTTCCTGCATTTAGAAGAGACAGTAAAGGGCCTTTTACAACAGGAAATAATTTATTGTTATGACTACTCTTCAGAATGACAGATTGTTTCTCTAACGAAGTATTTTATGATCTGAAAGCTACAGTGAATGGTTTTAGCTAAGTCTCAGGTCAGGAAAAGAGAGCACACTTGGCACATTTTCTCTGCTCCCCCACTTAACACAGACATATTCAGACAGAAATAAACAAACCATATTTCTCACAGGAAATCACTTGTGAAATAAGAATTAAGACAAATTAAAGAGACTAGATTTAAAAGACAAATAAAATAGTTTCTCTCAATGGACTTAAATGCTAGAAATTAGAAACAAAGAATTTA
This sequence comes from Cheiracanthium punctorium, assembly GCA_038373885.1. NCBI lineage: Eukaryota > Metazoa > Arthropoda > Arachnida > Araneae > Cheiracanthiidae > Cheiracanthium > Cheiracanthium punctorium. Next base: position 348,245 of record JAWZYV010006369.1, on the reverse strand, counting down.
AATGAAATGGAAAAAATGTACAGCAGTCCCTGCTAATCATGGCCTGTACTTCAATTTCCTGACCTTTTCTTGACTTTAGAGACCTGTTTTTCCATTTCTTGATTTTTCCCGTGGCCTTTGCATGATGGTAGACAACATTCAAATCATACATAGCTTTTGATCATTGTTTAGAGTTATCTCGAGACATTTTATGATGAAAGGCCGATATTTTGTACATCAAATCTTTAGTAAATGTGGCATATTTTACTAATCGGGAATTTTTTTTTGTATAGAGATCAAATAAAAATTTAAAAAATGAAGCTTTTTGAAAATTAACAAGAGGAATTATTTCTTAACAGGGTCTTATTTCTAACTTTATTTTAAATATTTTTTTTTTTAATTTACATTGCCCACTTATCTCAATAGATAAAGAATTAAACCCCATTACCACCTTTTTGGGACACCCTGTATAATAATTTCACAGGCATTTACATTTCATTTGATATTAAATCTATATATATTTTATGAATCCAAAAATTTTTTGAGAAAAGCTTTAAATGAATTTATTGTTATTATTTAATAAACCAATGAACTTGTAAATAGTTCATGCACACTTTTCATAAATAAATAATTTGCAGATGGAAGTGCAGTTTAGAAACTTATTGTGAGTATTTTGATAATTTTGAATTCACATTACAAAATGTTAGATGCTATGCTAAAAGTTTGGATAACATTAGATAATCAACTTACAATCAAGATGGCTACAAAACAGGCTAGAGTTGTATTCCAATCACCATAAGAAGAAGCTTTCCCAACAAGCACACTGTAAAATATAAAATCTCCAAGACCCAATTTTACTCCTCCTGGAAGAAAAAAAAAAAGCAACATGCAGTTATAAATATTTCTTTCATTTTCTGCACTACAGACAAAAAAACAGACTAAGGCTGTCTCATCTAGCTTCCACTAACCGAACCCAATCAAGCAGTCACTACTGTTGATAGTGACTGTTCTTTAATAACTTAAGATCTGCTTCTATAGAGCCCAGCCACCTTGTTTGAGGCTTTTATATTTTTCTGATACTCTCTACATTTGCAAGAATAATCTTTTTAACAGGGTTCGTGTTATCATAGTTGAAGTTATAAAATTAAAAACACTATTTATATACCTGCTATAAATACACTGTGAGCTGTTCTGAAATTATGAAATTTTCTGAATTTTAGATAATTAGAGAAAACACTTTATTAAGACAGAAGCTAATCATCTTAAAGCAGTTCTTTTTAAAAATGCATCAACTTTTAGTAGTTTTCAAAATAAATAAACCATTTTGAAACACAAAATAATTCAAAACATCCCTTCAAAAATTTTTCTAAGCACACTTGCTAAAAGTCAATCTATAAAAATTATGGGACATTTCAGTTTAAAAAAATGAAAAAAGTACAATGGCTTGCTATACTGTTACACTCTGAAAAATTCCATAATGCAAACATGACAACTTTCTGAAATCAAAAAACCTGAGATCTCCCATTTAAAGCCAAAAAGTCTTAGATTTCTTTATATATTTTCTGTATTAAATGTGCAGATAATATATTTTTCCCCCCTTAAGTACCATGTTTATGAACTTAGCACTATTCCCTTACTTCTGATATTATACTGCAAATCAATGTAATTTTGAAAATTGACTAAAGAAATGTTAGAAAATACAAAATATCAATCAAAATGAGATAAAACATTACTTCTTCACTCGGGTATACATCAACCCGTTAGCAGCTGGGACACTTGTTTCAACCTGCAAGGTGGCTTTGTCTAGTCTATCTCTTACCCCTGTATTACTTCTTTCTTTTGTAATGCCATCAAACCATTTCTCAAACCACCTGTAGTGCTACTTTCATTTGGGCAAACCATATATTATCTCAAATGAAAAAAAAAAGGAGGGGGAAAGGGAGGGAGGAGAGAGATATACAGAATTTTCCTTTTGTCTTCTTGAATGAATGTAATTTGGGCATGAACACAGGAACAGGGAGGGATCAGGGATGTATCCAGAAAACAATTTTGGAGGGGGGTCCAAATGGTGGAAAAGGCAGAATTAAAAAAAAAAAAAAAAAAAAAGAATTCATCATTATCGTTTTATTAGCAAAAATCAAAATTACAGGGAGGGTCTGTAGCCCCTGGAGCTCCTCTTTTATTATGTCCTTAGAAGGGACCAGGAGCATAGCAATTCAATCAGTTTGGGGGAGAGGGGGCTCAGTATGTTTAGGTCAATTCCGGAACTAAAAAAGACACTATATTGTGCTGATTTGTGGTAATTTTCTCCATTCCTCTAAGGATATGCGTGTGCTTGATCCCCTTAAACCCCCCCCCCCTCCTTTCGTAAGGCACTGGAAGGGACCAAAAGATACTTCCACTAAAGACAGGTTTCTGCTTAGAAAAGGATTTTTTTCAGGCAACCTTTACAGCATTTTGAAAATCGCAAGCAGTAAATTTGGCCCGATATTTTTAGTTTGGATACTTCAAATGTAAGCAGCATTCACAAAGTAATTTATGTTGTATTTATGGCAAAGCTATACAAGAGCTATCTGCCAAGGATGGGGGTGCCTTGGTTGGAGGACTTTATAAAGGGTTGTAATGTGTATAAACGTTACATGTGTAGAAAACTGACCAAAACTCCAGACCATTTGATGGACAGCCATGCGATAGGCCAGGCCAGAAGACTCGAGCATCGCAATTCAGCCAGTTACCATTTTTAGTGTCAAAGCGGTGTGCTGCAAGAGAGAGGAGTTGAAAGCAGCATTCCATCAACTAATTGGTTACAGCAGTGTTCCCCACCTTTTTATTGCCATAAACTGGTCATAGTTTTATAATTTTAGTGCACCCCACTGTGAGGGGGGGGGTGTTGATTGTTTATATTTTAAATTATGAAGTTTACAAAGGCGAACTAAATTTAAATAAAATTTATAAGCATTCATTTATTATTATTTTAATTTTTAAAAAATCCATCTGTAAATTTTAGGCTTTTTTTTTTCATTCTGAAAAACAAGCATTACTAGATAAAAAATTAAGCATGAAATAAGGAGAGAAAAGCTTGCTACATTATTTATCTTGTAAGTTTAATCTTTGTGTTTATTTTGTTGTAAGGACACAGAAAAAAAAGCATGCCTTTCCAGAAATATGATTTCCTAATTCTCCATGAAATAAAAGAATTAACTTGAACGACACATATTGAATAAATTGTAATGTAGACCCAGTAATTCACAGAATGATCAGACATTAAATTTTTTTTTTGAGACAATCTGCAGCTTACTTTCTTCTTCTTCATGGGATTCAGCTTGTGTAGGTAATGAATTATTTCTACTGCTTGATGGCCATCCAGTGTCTCTTCGACTTCGTTGCCCTGATCCTCCAAGTTCGTGAGGTCCATTTTCTTCTGGCTCATCTGCATTATTAGAGGTCTGCATGCTTCCTACAAAATGATAAAAACTTTGCTACAGCACAGTAAAAGAATTTTCAATACATGACATATTAAAGAAAACAATGCTTCAAGCAATGAAAATTCATTAATATTACCTTGATTGTAATTATTTGAATTACGATTGTTGTGAGTAGTTCGATCAGTATCACTCATAGTAACACACCAAGCCATAGCAGCTAAGAAAGAACAAATACATCAGATGCACTTACATAAACATTCTATACTTTTAATAACACAAGAATATTACAGTAAAACTTTGACAGGGTGTCCACCAATGTCAGTACACAAAAGTAGCATCATTAGTAACCTCACCAACATAAAAAGTTGCCAGTTTAGTAGCCATCTTTCTAATTTTAGTTGCCAAAATAGTAGCATTTTTGCATGATTATGTAATTAAGAAATAAACATAGGTCATTTAGTTTCATTTAAGAAGGAATGAATAAATGGATAAATTAAAAAACGTCATGTGTTATATAACAGAACACGCAGTACATTTATTTTTATAGTACAATTAAACCAAAATCTGATTTTCAAATTAGTCGTTTAAAGTAAAGCACAAGTAGCCCAAAACTTGAAAATAGTGTGAAAATAATGTTTTTTATTCAAAAAAGTCACCGAAGTCACCTTATGGTTAAATTAATAGCAAAAGTCAGTTTTTAGTCGCTGCTGGACACCCTGCCTTGATTATCTGAGTTCCACTTTGTTCACTTTAACTGAGACACCACTTCAATTAACCCTTTAACATGCTGTGTCCTCACTGTGAGGACACAACTCTGGCATTTTGGCTGTTTTGATTCACAAAGCATAAATTTTATTTCAATTAAATACTTAAAGAGGATATCTAGATAGACTGCCCAGTGTTGAAAAGTGCAACAGTTGCCATCGAACAATTTAACTACCAGCAAGATGGTGGTTGATCAAATTGCCAACTGCATACCACAGAGCTAAAGAACATTTCTGACACAGCTGGCTGTGCATCACTGCACTGCCAGCTGGGTCAGAAATGGCAACGGCTGCACTTTTCTACATTGGGAAATGGTTGCGCTTCAAAGGGGTGCGGTAGAACTCACAGACATACTCAAACCAGTCAAAACATGTTAGAATATAACAAGTCATTACTATTGTGTTCCTAAATTACTTCACATGTAAAAACTAGTACATTGTCACATAAAGAAAAAAGGTTGTTGTGAGTGTCAAACAAACATTAGAACATGAGCTCTTAAAAGATTAGATAAAGGTGAGTTTACTGGAATGGTGGCGGCTGATTATGGAGTTGGAGAAACTAGTATATATTAATTTGTCAAAAAATACATAATACAGCATACCAAAATTTTGTGATTAATGATTGTCCATATTATCTAAGATTTCTGTTATCTGACATATGCTTGATCTTGACCACCTTAAATAATTAGTGTTCTATTATACTAAATTTCCAAATGGGGAAAAAAAAAAAAAATGTTCGAGATAATGTGCTATCAATCTTTAAAATTTATAGTAGTAGAACTAGTGAAACAGGCCTATAGGCTACAGCCTATTAAGCTTAATAGATGATGTAGCCCTACGCATTATATACCGATTGAAGTGAGCTTTGAAGAGAATCAAGATGTATCAGAGAGCTACACAAGGATAAGTTTAACTGAGCAACTTGGCTTTGATATCAATTGAGATGGGAATACTTCTAGAAATGAAGAGACAAGTCTACAAAATTTTATGAAAACATTGCATTTTAATTTACAAAGAAAAATATAAATAATATAGTTTCTGTTTAAAGAAGTAGTTCAACTTTTTAAAATTGTCATATCACTAAATATTGCACATTTAACAGCTTATATAACTAAGCTTAAAAAAATTAGGGTAATTCCTACAATTATTATCCTAGTTTTTTATAATTTATTTCAGTTGCTCTTCTAACTATACAATTTTATAATTTTTGGGTGTTTTTTTTCTCTAGAATGAAGATTGTGAGGTTAGAATGTAATTAAATAATTTCATCTAATCACCAGTAAAGATCTACCTGCCTGTTCACCATATGATTTCAAAAACTTAATGGAGTGAGATAACCCTTTTTTGAGCTCAACATATCAACTGATATATTTTTCACATAAAAATAATACAGAGCTTTGAAGGTAAATATAGAGCGCAGGCAGTTATGAAAGTAACATTTGCAAATTGCATAAATATTTTTTTTCTTTTAAAAAATATATTTAAGCAGTCAATGAATTAAATAAAAGCTTATTATCTAAACAACACTTATAAACTATACATTTGAACATATTCTCAAATATACACTAACTTACAGGAATAAATTAATGCTGGAAATATAGGTTCATTTCTTTCTTGGGCAGTCTCAACTAAAATTCTAAGAGGACCTTTAGGGCACAATACAGCTATTAAATCTAAGAAAGAAAAATATTTATTTAAGATTCATTATTACTTAAAAGAAAATTAATGCACATATATAAAAAAAATATTGTGTGTGTGCATATGTATGTGTAGCCACCTCCAGCGACCAGTCGGTTCGACATCTTAATAAATCTTTCTCACCAGTTTCCATGGCACTGAAATATATCAGATTCTGAATGGAATTTAAAATTAAGATGGTTACAAAGAGGGATGGCACTAGGGTAAGTGGTGCCCCATGCTAACATAAAAAAGACGCCCCCTTTTATGCCCTACTTAGTTTTTGAGTTTGACATGACGCCCCTTCGAAGCTGGCGCCCTGATGTGATGATTACCTTTCTTACCGTGTCAGGCCACCCCTGGTTACAAAAATAAGATGGTTTAATGATGAAAACATACAGAAAAGGTACTAATTATTTTTGTCCTGTATTAATTCTGAAGAGCTTTTAGATATATCAGTCGTTAACAAAAGCGGAAAGGAAAAAAAATAATAAAAAGTAAGAAAATCTGAAATGCTTTCAGATTTTAACTACGCGCTAAAGTGCTATATATTAAAGCATGTTGTAAGCCATGCGTCTTCCCTATTTCCTTTCCTTATTCCATTAAGTTGGAAAGCGTATCATTATTCCTGGGTGTGATTAAGCAAAATTAAAATTGATATTTCTAACATCCTTCTTCTGGATGTAATACATTAGAAATAGAAGGGGAAAAAGAGAAGCAGAAAAATGCATAATTCGAACTGAATGAAAGTTTCAAAAACTTATTTTTTGTTTCTGTAACATGTATTTCAGATCTGTGTGCTTGGTCTGTAGCCGCTTATAAATCCACATCAGAAGGAAAAACTTATTCAGGTGATTTTATTTATCAATAACTGCGTATTCTATCAGTTTGTGCCATCTGTTGATGGCTTTGTAAAAAAAAGCTCAATTGTATTTTTTTTTTTTTTTTTTTTTTTTTTTTTAATAAAAGATTGTTCCTATAATATACAAAAAAAACTATGTTTTTTTTTTCGCATGATAAAAAGTAGCCTGTTTGTTAATCCAGGACTTTAACTGTCTTAATTCCAAATTTCATCCAAATCTGTCAAACCGTTATGAAAGAGTAACAAACATACATACAAGCATTGACATTTATAATATTAGTAGGATTAATAAGTAAAACACAAGGAAAACACAGTCACACTGGCTTCGTAAATTCGTGGACTCTAGAGAGTCATGAGGACCCTGGATGAATTTTCTGACTAACATAATTTCAATAAAATAATGAAAAAGTGAATTCTCGGGTATACTTAAAATTCTAAAAATTGGATCCTAGGAACTATTAATGCACCAAAATGTACTCTGGCTGACTACCCAGTATTTTCAAAAAAGAGAATTATTTGCAAATGAAGTACTTTTTGAAATTAAAGCTTGTAATTGTAATTGAAGTTACCATAAATTTAATAAGACTATTATGTAATTTCATTAAAATACCTTAAATTTGTGATATGTACACAGACTAGGCTCACTGCAATTTCTAATTCTTTAAGCTTCCAATTTGAGCAAACTTGCATAAAAGTTTTTGTATACTTTCTCAGAGCCTGACCAAAGCAGTGGCAGGTGGGACAGCTACTTGGCCCCCCAAATCAAGAAATGTTCCTACTGTATTTTGTATGGCAAAAATTTGCTTTGCTTATGCAGACTCCATTCAGCCTTTGAATTCAAGGGGTATTTACAGTATTAGTTGTCAGTGTGGTTTATCTAATATCAGATAAACTAAATGCACCCTTAAATTTAGAATTAAGGAGAACATAGCTCTTGTTAAAAAACAGGAAACCAACAAATCTGGCATTGCTAAACATTGTTAGGATGCCAACCATACCTTTGACTTTAATTCTGCTAAACTCACTTGAAAACCCTGTTACCCCCAGTGAATTAGATTTCCTTGAAGCTTTCAACATCTACAATGACATAAATAGTCTGGTTAATGCTGATTTTGCTGTTACCCCCTTTCTGCATATTGGAAATCGCAATGGTCTCAAATACCTTAATTTCCTGCTTTTCTATTGGCCTTCATAAAACCCTCTTCTGAAACTTTACTTCTTTTCTATTGATCCCCATATACATTCTTCTGAATATCCTCCTTTTCTATATAAGTGGGCAAATTTTTGCCATTCTCATTCTAGCACCGACAACTGCATGTAATGCATGCTAAAACCAATCTGCTATTATCATTTTTGTTTTGGTGCTATTATACACTGTTTCTTGATGCTTATTTATTACATAATTCCAATCGGTGAATTCCAGATTTTATTATAACATACACCTACCTGTCTTTATATTACAAAAAATATTCATGTATTATTCACGGTTGGCAAGTTTTTGACGCATGACAGTTTTTGATGGTTTTAACCATGGTTTAAACTGTCACGTCAAAAACCCAATGTCAAAAACCTTTTGTCAAAAACTGTCAAAAACCTTAAATATTGCATTTTAAAATATATGCAAATTACATATAATAATTTATTTTAATACAATTACAAATATTGATTGATTGTTATTGATTATTAATATTAATCTACTACAAATATTGACTGTAGTAAAAATACTAATTGGTTTCTTCAAAATTGCACACATTGTGAAGTATTATAATATTAACTTTTAAGAAATATTGTAAACATCTTTTATACATTTTTTTATCAAGCATGTTGTCTAGAAACAGAAAAGAGAGTGGAAAAGTAATTTTATTACATATCTAATATGTTCATAACATTATTCTTGCTGTTATAACATTAAAATTCTAAATTATCTATCTGCATCAAATATTAGGACTGTCCTTAAAATCTTCCATGGCTTGTAAGTTTCGTACATGTAAAATACTAATATCATTTTGTGATAAATTTCAATGCTGCATTACATTTAATACATTGGTTACATTCAATAAATTGGTAATCTATATTGAATGGGGTTCTATTTTGAACGGGAAACTTTAGTATACTGATAATTAAAGGTGTTTATCTTTATTTCATTTTATTTAAATGACTGAAATTATTATATTATTTGTTTTTGCTTAAAACCCTTTCAATTTAGGTATTTAAATAGATTAAATCAAAATAAGTTTAATATTTGCTTCTACAGGAAATGTTTAGCCATACTTCAGTTTGAAATTTTTGAAAGACTGCTGTACATTATTTATATACTATTAACTTTCCCTCCAAATTATATGTATATATACTACTGAATAAATTAAATTTTAAAATTTTTATCCTATAAATGGTATTTATTTATTTCTACAAAGAAATGCACACTACAGGCAATTATTAATGAGCCCAATAATTGTCATTTGTTGAGAAATAACTGTCATTTTTTAATATAATAATTATTTTTCAATATAATTAACTTTAATTATGTATTTAGTTTAATGCAAAATGAAAATATACTGCATAATTAGTTTACATATTGTTCTCTTTCTTTTATGGATTAGTTTTTGACAGTTTTTACCAGTTTAAACCAGTTTTTGATGCTTGTCATGTCAAAAACCCAACCCTGGTATTATTGGGTTGGTGCATAATTATTAGGCATTTTCCAATTTCCCCATCTGGCGAAACAATCCCAGCTTTCGTGCCCTTCCATGACTGCCAAAAGTATTTGGTCGTCAAAATCCGATGGTTGACCTCTTCTTGGCTTACCTTCCAAGCTAGTGTCCCCAGATTTGAAACGGGCACACCATTCCCTGCATCGAAAGCTGGAATTGTTTCGTCAAATGGAGAAAGAGGAAAACACATGATAATTATGCACCAACCTATTATAAACTATTTTTTTAGCTTTAAATATTGAAAGTAATATTTGGAACTAATTCTTGTATTTTTTTTATAATTACTGTTGATTTTGCCAGAAATTATAATTTTTGTATGGCAAAACAGTTTTGTGAGTATGTTTTACTATTGGCTCTGGATATTTAACCAATATTCAACAAATAACACCTCTAAAATGATTCCCAATATATAGTTATTATAAAAAGTATAATGTCACTAAATGCAGTCTGATTTTTTTATTTAGTTTTTAACTGAACTTGTATATTTAGAATATTTGTTTTTTAGACATAAAAAAAAAACAACTTACTATATATAAATCTAAAAACATGCAGCCACTTAAAAACTAACATGCTGAAGATTTTTTTGGCTGAAACAATCGTACTGATTAAGATAAGTACCTTGTTATGTGTGTTAATTTACAAAGTTTTATTTATATAATCTCTTAACATCAGTTTTTTGTGCCACTTAAAAACTAGTACAGAAATATGCTCATACATACCCCACACTGATATAACACCCAAAACAACCCAAGCAGTCCAGTTAGGTAAGTATTTAATGAAAACAAGAGCCATTAAAGCAGACACTAAAATGAGGTAAGCTTGCTGCAACAGTAGCGGTCCTCGCCAATGAATGCAGATCATTCCGACTACGCCGAAATTCCACATGATGATTGCCACAGTAATGTAATCCATTGGGATATTGTAAGCTCTTAGTACTTCACTAAAACAGAAAATAACAAATTAGAATTTCTTTTTGGAATAAGTGTATTTTTGAAAGTTATTTTTATTTTAGGAAGTGTAAGCTCTTAGTTTAATCATTCAATGTGTTGTTTTGTTAAGGCAAAGCACAATAGGGCTATGTGTCAGAAGAGGGAATGCTTTTTGTGAAGGACATTTCAAATTTAGTTTGAACAAAATATATGCATAAATAATTAAAAGAAAGAAAAAGAAATTTAGGTGTTTTTTACTGATAATTACTGATTTAATATATGTTGGACAAGATATATGCATGCAAAAATATTCAGTTCATACTTATATAAGCAGAACTTTCTTATTTCCTCTTAATTAATGCATACTCAAACATTTTGCACATCTTAAAAAAAATATTCAAGTCTAAATCGAATATCCTAAGTTTCATTTATTTGGTTCTTCATAAAGAGTAAATTATTCTTATTTAAAAAAAAAAAAATCTGTGTGTTTATTTGAATGAATCATACAAATCTACACTGTTTGACTAATCAGTTTGAAATTTTGCACAAGTACATAAAAAATATAGGGCAAATTATGGTCTATATTAAAAATCTGAAAATTCACCCATTCCCTAATTTATAGCAATTTTTCACTATTTTCAGTTCTTTTGAATTTCAAGAGTAAAAAATGTAAATCATTTGAGTGCTACAAACTTTTATATTGAAATATTATGGCGTCATTTTGATGTTGCATTAGACTTTGAAGGGAAAATTGTGATTCCAGTTCGTTGGAAATAAATAGTTTCATGAGATTACCAAGTATAACTCCCCCCCCCCCCCCAAATAAAATGATTCTTCTGGAAGCAGCATTGATATAAAAGCAGTTGTTCCCAGAAAAATGAAATCTTTCAAATACAAAAACTTCTTCTATACGATGACAAGAATACATTGAAAACATGCATTTTCTTTATGAGCGTGTTTATTGGAATTTTTCATGGGATTTGGGGAAATACATCTGTTTCATATTTATCTGTTTTCCTTTTCCGAGTTTAATAACTCTAAAAATGAAAGATATGATTCATTGGATTGCTGAATTAACAAATTAAGTGGCAACAGTGAGTTATGTTAACTACAAAAAACTCCATGTTGAAAAAAGAATACAAAAATAATTATTTATTTTAAGAGAATAAAAATTAAATACACTGACTGTAATTTTCATTGATACGAATAAGAATTATTTTGTCACCAAAAAATGCTTTTTACATTTCTAAATCTTGTTTGCTAAGTGAGGTTAAATAAAAACAAACAGATTCTTCACTCACAAAGCGACTTAGTCTTATACTATTTTCATAAGCAAATTAAGCAGAGCTTTAAAAGCTATTTGCACAGAGAAATAAATCTAAAACAAGTAGCTTGGCAGTGAGTAGAACAGCTAGAATTGACTAATAAAAAGTTAAAAATAATTTCATTTATTAAAGAAAAACATAAAAAATATTTAATCACAGTTAATTATTGCAGATATGTATAATATCACAGATAAGATTCTTAATGAAGTTGAAGATAACACTGCTTTGATTAGGAACATCTTATTTATTTTCAAACTGTCACTGAAAATATATAACTATAATATTGGGAGTGCCGACTAACTATCTATCAGTTGGCAGCAGAGCCTTATTATCGCATGGGCAAATCGGGACTTTGCCCAGAGCCCCGGCTTGAAAAGACCCCCAGTTTAAAATGCAGTTTTGAAATATTCTTTTTTATATCAAAGTTTTATGAAAAATAAGACAAAAATCATACATGGGGGCCCCCAGATTCATCAATGGCCAGGGCCCCTGTTGGTCATAATCAGGCCCTGGTTGGCAGCAGTGTCATGACAAGATGCTAAACTAAGCAAACCTAAAAGCAAAGACTATACATTTTCACAAGTATTTATACTCGCCGAACTATGCAGTGAGCATAAAATTATGGGTACTGAACATGACCGGTAGAATGTCATCCCAGAACAACAAATTCGCGAAAGTTTAGTTGCCTGGTGAGAAAAAGTGTAAACACACCATTCGGCAGGCATCTAGTAAACATCACAGCTAACAATGAAAAGAATTCTACTTAGCAATTTACTTTACTACTCTGCAGATACATGCATGCAGGTACTGATTTAATACGATTTAGAAAGAAGTTTAAATGCCTTTTTAAAAGATAAGTAAGATTATTTAATAGTGACAAGAATATATCTAGTGTTAACAAAACTTAAAATACAACTGCACATGGGAAATTATGTTATCCTTCAATGTTAATCAGAGTTCTCTGGTATCGGATATTTTGAAATCATTTATTCACTATGGAATTCCCATTCTTAAGTATTTAACAATGCACGGATTAAAGCAAATGTTGTATGTCATTTTCTGAGTTGAAAACTTTCAAAACGTCACACATTCTGTTGACGGTACCAGATGGTGCTGCATCTGGTTAGGGGAAAGCACATAGTGCACCTGAGAAGCTCTGGATAATTTGGAATATATGTTCCCACATATGTGAAGGAAAAGGAAAATGCAAAATTGATGCAACAGGCTTAAATCAGGGTGTTCTTAAAGGTTAATTGTGTGTGTGTGCATGTGTGTGTGTTTAATATTGATATGTACAGTCGAGTGCCAAAAATCCGCCGACCTAAAATCCGCAAACGTCCGAAATCCGCACACCTTCTCTGATGCAAATAATGAAATTTGCAGTCATTCACTAGTGATGAAATTGGTGAAAAGTGCCTTGAATCTAGATAAATATGATTCTGATGATGATGAAAACTTAAAATAATAATAATAATAATAAAATCAGTTTAATAAAAGTTTAAAGTTAGGAGAAGAATACATTACATTTTTAGAACAGCAAAGTTTGGTAATGAAACAAGAATTAATGATAATTTACTATTTGCAAAAATAAATAAATAAAAGAAAGAAAAAGAGAAGAAAGAAAGAAACTGAAAGTAGAAAAAAATACTTTAAAACAAATCACCATAGAACATGCTTTCAAAATTAGAAAAAGGAAATTTTGAAACCATTTGCTTGTCTTTATGTAATTTTTTCTTTTTTCTCCTATGCTTTTGTATTTAGTGTGAAAATATAACTATATTTTGACTGTGTTTTTATTTCATTGTAATTGCATTCTACTTTTTTAAAATCAGAAATGCAATGATTTTTCTTTTATGGCCCGAAATCCGCAAAATCCTAAAATCCGCCCTAGCCATGGCCCCAAGCTGTGCGGATTTCTGGCTCTGTACTGTATATACAGTTGAATGCCAGAAATCCGCCGACCTAAAATCTGCAAACGTCCGAAATCCACACACCTTCTCTGATATAAATAATGAAATTCGCAGTATTCCACCAATGAAGAAATTGTTGAAAAGTTTCTTGAATCCAGATAAATATGATTCTGATGATGATCTAAAACTTGAGTAATAATAATAATAAAATCCATTTGATAAAAGTTTAAAGTTAAGAAAAGAATACCCAAATTTTTACAACAGCTAAGTTCTATAACAAAACAAAAATTAATCATAATTCTGTTTAAATATTCTGATAAAAATATGCAGTTTAAACAGTTATTGTTTAAACTGCATATTTAAACAGTTATACAATTTGCAAAATTAAATAAATAAAAGAAAGAAAGAAACAAAGTAGAAAAAAAATATATTTTAAAACAAATCGCCATAGAACATGTTTTCAAAATTAGAGAAAGGAAATTTTGAAACCATTTGCTTTGCTAGTCTTCATGTAATTTCTTTTTTCTCCTATGCTTTGGTATTTAAAGTGAAAATATAAATGAAATACTTTTGACTGTGTTTTTATTTCATTGTAATTGTATTCTCCTTTTTTTAAGTCTGAAATGTAATAGGATTTATCTTTTATGGCCTGAAATCTACAAAATCCTAAAATCCACACAAGCCTTGGTCCCAAGCTGTGCGGATTTCTGGCTCTCTACTGTATATATATATACTTATTTATTTATTTTCTAAATCTTAAGAACTTAAAAATTACTTTAGTTTTGTTTGATTGTAGCATTTAACAACTTGAGTAACAACAATGAATACTGCTGCATGGTAACTAAATAGTAACATTAAAACTTGAAATGAAATTATTCTTTGACTTATTATACATTAATAAGCTTTTCCTTAAAAACTACATCACGATCAAGATAATTTTGCAAACACGAAATATGGAGCCAGGTGGGAAGATAAAATTAATTGTGAGACAAAAGTTTGCTGAGATAAGCATATATATTATTTATATTTAATTCATATAAGTTGTTTGAATAATCTCCATTCCTGCGAGTAGAATGGCAGGTGTCGATGCAGACGAAAATTGGGTCCGTTTTGCAGCCCCTTCACAAAAAGAGAGAAAGTATTCCTCTCTTTTACTAACTTAGTATAAACTTATTTCTATAGGCTTTTTCAAAAAAAAAAAAAAAAAAGATAGGAAAGGATTGTTCCACTATTATCTTGGATTAGAAAAAATAAATAAATAAATAAAAAAGTTACATATTTTGTTTAATTAAAAATAACTTACCCCAGATAAATATAAGCAAACAAAAATAACAGCATCAGAGAAGAAACTATCAGCCATCCATGGATAATCTATACCCAGAAAGATAAAAACAGTTCATATATTAGGGAACAATCAAATAGTAAAATTAAATAATAGTCTCATTCATCGAATTAAAATAAGTAAATTGTAAGTCAAGACTTAGATGTGGGAACTATACAAGAAAAAGAAACACACACACACACACACACACACAAAAAAAAAAACAAATTCAAGACATATAACTGTTTAAACTTTTTATTACCTTTATAGAATTTTAATGTAGAACTTAAAATTTTTAATTTCTGCAATTTGTCAAAATTCTGTCATCAGATATTGCTACAGAAGAATCATTAAAAATATTCTGTCCTACAGAGCTTAATATACTTTTAACCTTCTACAATGTTTCATCTAAAAAGAATGTGCGAGATATACTTAAATACTATTTCTCCATTCAAAAATCTAATCCCAAATTTATAACAGTACTTAAAAGTTAGCATGTCGATGAAAGACACATATTTCAATTCTGTAAAAAACATATTGACCACAGACATAGCCAGGCGGTGGGTCCTGCTAAAGTATACATAATGTTAAGTGTTAGTTGTCACAGGTGCCTTTTTTGTGAGATATTCTACATTTTTCATCTTTTGGGCCCTCTTCAAAAAAAATAAATAAATAAATAAATAAAAAATAAAATAAAATAAAAAAAATCGGCTACATGCCTGATACTGACAGTAATAAGTTCTGATATTATGTTTCTAAAAATAATGCATTTGAAAGTTTATTACACTAAAAAAAAAAAAAACTCATAAGAAATTTGAAGAGAATAAATTAAATCATCTTTAGCATTAGTAGATTTTAATAATTCTGTAACTTTGCTAAAAGAATTTCTTTTCTAAGTTTTAGATTTTAAGGCGTCTTCTCACTTTGAAAATTAAAAAAAAATTGAATTTTTTTTTTTTAATTTTGAAAGTACATATCATCAAAAATGTTATATCAAAATTTCATAAAGATCGGACGAGTCTTCAACGAGTAACAGCGAGTGTTTCAACAGCTGTGTCTGGGCAATGGCACCGAAACACGTTTTTACGGGAAGAAAAACCGTGGAAATTGCTTGTCAAACAGTAGCATGCATTTATAACGAAGGGCTACAACCTGTTTTAAAAATTTTGGAGGTGATGGGTGTCAAACTTGGCCCTATCGTCGCTCAATACGCGACAGTGATCGCGTACGCGTAGGGAACCGCCACAGCTCTAACGCTTCAAAAGAGACTAGGTCGAGACGAAGGGAAGCTATTTTGGACGAGCACAACTTCTACGAAGAATCGGAAGGTCCATTGTATGGAGCAGGCATCGCTGATTAACCCGAGGTAAGGTTTTTTCATGATTTTTCTGCAACCAAAACTTTAAACGCGTTTATCTCAAAACAAGGTTTTTCAGTGCCTTGTTGATGAAATTTCGGAAACTATCCGGCCGATTGTCATGAAATTTGAATGACATATTCTTCATAGTTATGGCTATAGCGCATATAATCAGATTTTTGAAATTTTGATTTGAAGTATTTTTTTTTTTTTTTTACAAAAAACTGCAAAAAAAAAAAGCTTTTTTTTTTTTTTTTTTTTTTTTTTTTTTTTTTACTTTTTCGAAAAACGTGCACCATTTTGTTATTTTCGCGGATATCAAAAATCTGATGATATGCACTATAGCCACTGACATACTGAATCTAAAACCGTTTTATTTTTTTGTTTCAGATGACCTGTCTCTGAGATACCATCAACAAGCCACGAACATTACATTTCTACACGGGTTTTTCGATGCTACTGTTTTATTATAATAATTGTTCAAAAAAAAAAAAATTTTCCTGTACTTGAAAGATGCGTTTATTATATAGGATCCATTTTATCCCATAATTGTTTGCAAAAATCCTCGAAAAAAAATTGCGAAAATAGCCTATTTTCGAGGTGCCTAAAGTGAGAAGACTCCTTAAGAAGGTTGTTAAAATATTACATGTACTTTAAAGGTAGAATAGTAGCTTAAAAAAAAAATCAGATAGAAAAAAAAACAAAAATAACCTTTCTTGAAACAAGAATACAGGGTTGGGCAAAATGTTCTTTTTGCAATCCAGCATGAATCCATAAAATTCTTGTTGTAAAATACAACAATTATGAGTGCCTAAAACTCAATTTCAGAACATTTTGAATATAATCCTCCAAGGAGGGTAGATGTGAAAAAAGAGGGAAGGTGGCCATTTTTCTTGAAAGAAAAAAATACTATTTACAAAATTCTTGCTTTAAAATTTAACAAATTTGAGTCCTATGCTTAGGCCTAGTGTGTTAGTAATTCAATACTTGTTGAAAATTTATTTGAATTTTATATAGAAAAAGGACATTACTTTCCAGTACACCTCATAATTTGGATTTCAGTAATTTACTGTATCATTTGCTTTAAAGTCATTCATGAATTTCTGCATTTTTTTCTTGAAGGTATGTATTTGTTTTTTGAGTCTTGAGACTCACTGATGCTATGTCTGAGCCTCATATCCAGTGAAAACATCATAAAAACTATATTGATCAAATAAGAGATGAGAGTTCCAGGAGTTTGTAAGGAGTTTTGCAGGAGCAAATATAATTTTTTCAGGAGTGGGGATTAAGATTCTGCATTTCTTGAAGTTAATACATTTTTCACATTAAAAACAGTGCATTAAGGAGTTATAGCTATTCAGAGCTGAAGTAGTTTCCAGGAATGTTATTCAATATTTAATTAGTTATTCAATATTTAATTAATTTATATAGATGCACAATAACTAAATAGATAGTAATAGTCTTCCCCACCCCACTCTCAAGTTGGAAATATAATTTCTTAATAGCAATTTAGAAAACATCTTGGCATCCTTCCTCCCTACCTTTTGAACTTCAAAATTCATTAGCTTAAGAGATTAAATGGAAACAGCTCGTGTGATGCTTATAAAGAAGGCAGAACAGACAAAATTCTTTTAAAAGTATAAAAGAAAATTTTGGGGTACAAATAAATTTGATCAGCTTTTAAAGTAAAGATTATCTAATTTATTTAAAGAAACCAAGTATGAATTAAATAAACCTAATGTAATTATATTAGGTAGGAAAATATCACCATTTATTTACAATAGTCTGAATTAGCAGATCTTAATATGGTCATCGTAATTTAAAAATAAGCATTTGTCCCTTATTTCCAATTCTAAATTTTATAAATAATATTTTCTTCTTAAATCAGTTCTTTGTCAGAGATTTTGATACTAACTATAGTGTTGCTTCTTCCTATCCTTTCAGCTTGCTCTGAATATTTAACAGCACATTTGCTAAGATTTTCAATGTCTTCCTCAAGATATATTTTCCCTTTTTTTAGATACCTCAATATCATCCAAAATTGACTTTCTTATAATTGTTACTTTGACTTCCTTTTTATGTCTATTTAAATAACTAAATATTTTTGTTGCCTTGCTCTTGCAGCACATATGAAGAGCTTCTTTGGTACATTAATATTCTCTAATCCACAAACAGTTCTAATGCGGTTTATTAAAAAAAGAAATTTCAACTTTTTTTTTCCCAGATAGCAAGTACGAAGAAAACTTTTTGCACTATATAGCTCAGGAAAACTCAAATACACAATATTTCCAGAAGTAATTACAAAACCTCAGAGTCTCCTGTAAAATAAGTAAAATCCAGTTTTCAGGGCCCTTAATTTTTAAAATCAAAAGCCTGCAGGAGTAGGGATCATTATCTGTTTCAATACAACAGCATGTTGAAATCAGAAACCTTTTACCATTTACACAATTTACCATGTAATTTGTAATCAAATTGGTATAGATAATTAATAAATAATGAAAATTGAATTTTTAGTAAATTTTATTATTATATTCAACAGCAAAAGCTCTTTTAATGGCCACCTCTTAACAGCAAAACCCCGGTATATCGCCCACAAATGAATGGTGTCAAATGTGCTCCATAAGATTGACATCAGAGTTAACCTCTGAACGAGGCACCTGTCGGCATCATGGGAAAAAAAAAAAAAAAACAGCCACCCAAACGTGCAATTTCTCCCCTCCTCCTCCTCCCCTCAAAACCAAAAGTGTAAATAATGTAAAGTTTATTTGCCACAGACAAAAGATACATGCACTACTACTGATACAAAACATACACTGGTGTTCTTAGAAAATTTTGAATGATATGAAATTTTGCTTTAGTAAAAAATAATAAGATGCATGGAAAAACAACAAATATTACCATTTAGTTGGGAAAAAAATTCTTATAAGAAAAAAAAGCAATCATGAGTCACCAGTTTTTGGAATGTAAATCATAATAAATGACATTGATTGAAGCTTAAATAATATATTTATGTACCTATTCTTAATAATTAATTTTTTTTTTTTAAATATTAAACCTCTAAACAACAGCCACCGCTGAAGGACGATATATTGCCTTGTCCAGATATTTCATAGAATGCTTGTTGTTACCTTCAGCAAAACTCCTACGGGTCAGACAGAAACCTGAAGAGTTATTTCTATTGCTAAGCCATTACATTCCCCCTCAGAAGAGGCTTGGGGCAGTTTCTTGATTATTTTGATACTGACCAATGTGTGTGTGTATGTTTCACTATTTAAATTATATGTATACAGGGTGTCCAGTGATAAGGGTGCCCAATGGCTATTTCCTAAACTGTTAGTCAGAGACACATAGTTCCACTTGCAAAAATGCTCTAAATTATATAATATATTATATCAAACAACCAAAGTCAAATCAATTTCTATGAGAATTATGAAATTTAAATTTTTATACGGTCCCAAAGTCCTATCATTTATATTTAGAAACATTTTCTTTATACAGTTTCATGCACATTTAAAAAAAAAAAAAAAAATTGTCCTTTTACGCCAAAATTCACAGAGTTACAGCTGCAAAATAGGGGTTGTATACAAAATGAATTTGAGAAAAATTAATGCACATGGTTTTGAGTTTTGTAATATTTATTAGCAATTTCATTAACCGTTTTATGAATAGAGATTACATTAAAGAAGATTAACGTTTAACTATGCGTATCCAAAAAATTAATATAAAAAAAAGCTTATGCTGAAAATAGGATTTTTTAGAGTTTTTAAAATGAACTTGCTTTAAATAACTTCCTTTGACTACAATCCAAATATGCACCCGTGCAGAAAACTCTTTCTGTACTTTGTATAACACACTCTATGTTACCCATCTGCATGCTACACATATACGATTTAGTAAGTCTGACCCCAGATAAATTTTCATAGAGCTTGACTATAACCCTCTGCTTGAAGATCAGTATTCTAAAATTAGTTTTGCTTCTTTTTCCACATTACACCAGAAAATGAAATTAAAACCTATAATTTGAAATTTCAATATTTATATGGTCCCTTAACGGTTTACCATAACGGGACATTTTTAAACATTGAAAAGTGACTTAAGTCAAAATGTTTGCTGCTTCATAAATCTGTGATTTTTTTTTTTTTTTTTTTTGTGTGTGTGTGTGTGTATGAAATTGTATAAAGAAAATTTTTCTAAATAAAACTGATAGGACCAGGGGACCGTATAAAAATTTCAATTTCATAATTTTTGAATTGATTTAGTGACTTTGGTTGTTTCTGATATAATAGGTTATACAATTTTTAGTCTGGAATAGGTTATTATACAATTTCTAGTCCAGTCTGTCTCTGACGAACAGCCATTGGGTAGCGTTAGCGTGCGCACACACACAAGAGGGGAAGAAAAAATTGAATAATTGTAAAATATTTTTACCTTGTAACAACGGAATTTATAAAGAATTATAAGAAGAATTGTCATACACACAATCACACCCATTAAGATGAATGCATTAGCAAAAGACTGCCAAACTTTAGTAGGAGTATCCACGGTTTGGTCAGTAAATGGAGTATATACTCTGAAATTAAACAATAAATTACTTTCAAAAATTAAAAAAGCTTTCAAAATATTTAAACAGTGTCACTTTCATCTCAGTTACTCAACTGGTGTATATTAAGTAAATTTATATTCTTAATTCAATTGCAATACAGTTTGAAGCTCAATATGCTGAAAATAGTAATAGATTTGTCCCGCAGTGGTCTGGGCGATAAACTCCGTACCCATAAAAACACGGCAAGTGAAGCAGCATCCGGCTTGGCCAGTGCTTGGAACGGTCATGTCCCTCTCAGCTCGTCCACTGTGGAACTGTATGCTAATGGGAGCTGGTGCACGCAAAATCTATCGTGGCTCCAAAGTCCTCCAAGTTGTTAAACGATACCTCTGGGGTGCCGATTTCAGGTGGTGGTTGGTCCCTCATCTGGAATCGGTTCAAAATTAGGGACCAACAAGTAGAAGTCCAGCCCCCCTCGGGGGCACTGGCACCCTTCTTTCCATGGTATATCCATGGACACGACAACAACAGTAATAGATTTTGGTCAAGATAATTGATCTGAGAATAACTAAGAAAACATTTAATCCACACACAGTATAAACTTATGTATTTGATTTGCAGAATACCTAGTAAAAGTACAACACTAGCAAAGTATATTCATATACAGTAAAATCTCATGTAATATACATTTCATTTTCTACAAAAATAGTCAAAGTCAATACATATCAAAAATTCTTACAGCTATTAAAATTTATAATGATGAAAATTAAAATCATTTTTTTTCTTACTTTATACAGACACACACACAAAAAAAGAAAAAAATACCTGTAACTGAAAACTCCTTTAAAAATTAAACTCTTGCTTGTTAAGTAATTCTAA
Source organism: Cheiracanthium punctorium (assembly GCA_038373885.1). NCBI lineage: Eukaryota > Metazoa > Arthropoda > Arachnida > Araneae > Cheiracanthiidae > Cheiracanthium > Cheiracanthium punctorium. The sequence goes on along the minus strand of JAWZYV010006369.1, from coordinate 326,563 downwards.
AGGCGTTAAAATAACTTATGGTGTGTCCCCAAGTTGGTTTAAATTAAAATATAATATAAGTAGTTATGTTCATAAAAAATTGCATCTAATCAAGATGGTTGTCGGGACAACATGGGGCATAGCAATTGTACGGCGAGAGTTGTCAAATGCAAGCTTCTCCTACTGTTTTCCCCAGAGAACTGCAGAGATGTGTGCCAAGAGCTGGCATTGTGATGATGACGATCGGCGGCACTCATGCGATAGTGTGATGGCTTTTCCCTGCAGCACCTCTCTAACCCTATCACATACTAACGTTGCTTGGTGCCGCTGGTGTGTGCTAGGTGTGGGAGTTGATTGAAAGGAGATAATAAAAGCTCGCACATTTCCTGAAATCTGACTTTATTTCTTGCACTCACTTTTATAGGCGATTCAGCATCTGTTTATTTCCCCTTCATGCCCGGGTCCTGGTGTCAGCCGTTGATTAGTCTTACCCACATGTGTATAACCGGCCATGCGTAATTACATTTAATCATACCAAATTTAACTCAGAAGAATTAGACATTGAATTTTAAGTCTTGCGATTTCATGAGTTAGAAGAATATGTAGTTATTTTTATGAGAGGAGGTCTCCCGTATTAGGTAAACAAGGAATTTGTAAATGCTGTGTTCGTGAAAAATAAAGTAGTATGTGTATGAAATTTTAGTCTGAGTCACGTGTCCTTTAGGGTGTTTCGAGTGTGAGTTATTAACCAGGCCAAGCTGGAGTGTATTCCACCCTTATAGGGTAAGTTTATTCTGCTTCTTTCTCATATTCCCTTTTGTATCCATCTGACTACATTTCTTGTAAGAGTTTAAAGTAGGTCTTTTATATTCTGTATTTTGCTAGGGTATTTCCAAATTCAGGTTACTTTTAGTACACAATGCTGTGGACTATTATGTTACGTAACTGGGCTGTGCCTCATAATTCTGTTTGCCGAATTTCAATTACAATACATAAATATATTACAGTGAAACCTATACATAACAATACTGTAGGGACCTAAAATAAATATCATCACAGACATTTATTGTTGTAGACAGGTTGAGCTTTTCCTGATTATTTCAGCATTAAAAAAGTTTTCTAAAATATCAAAATAAAGGTAAAATAGATTTACTGTGCAGAATAACACTTAATCATCAATGTATATTGATTTAAATCAGATGATGAATTTACTTTATAGGCCGATGCATATTTTTAGTGTTTTAATTACCTTCTTTTGATTTGAGTTTTTGCTGTATTGTAAACCCCAAACCCTTTGTGTGCTTTCATGTTCCGATAAACTGAAAAGTTTATTTAAAATTTTTACTAAGAATATATATAAAAGTAAGCATAAAAGACACATGTAAAGCTTCAGATTAGGGAGAAAATTTCATTAGTGGGGGCAGGTTTAGTTGGCGACATTTTTTTTTGACAAGTTCTTTTTTTCTAGCCAAAGATACATAGTTATATAAGAAAAACATAAACCCAAACACCTCATATTTCAAATGCAATAATAAAGAAATTGAAAATAAACAAAACACTAAAACTGGGCTATGCATATAAATAAATAAATAAATAAATAAATCTTCAAATGATGCAAAATACTAAAATATATTTCTGCACAAAAATATACAGTGAAATTTCCTTTAAGATGTTAAAAACACTGTTTAAAATTGAACTTCATGCAATTTTAACATCACTACTAAAATCAGAATAAAATCAAAACTCACCACAAATAATTCAAAAACTAGCCACCTTCGGCAACCAGTTTTGGCCGTCGATGGCCGCACTGGTTGCTTCGCGAATGGCTTGTGCAACCTACGGCACACGATCCTCTTCGCAACTGAAATTTGGAACCTACAGGTCGCCTGCTGGCTAGTAATTATAGATTTATGACAAAAACAAAATAAATTATGCCAAATTAACCTAAATAAAAGCTATGAAATCCAACAATGTTGAAATCAAAATCCATCCGGTTAAACGAATTCAACATTAAGCAAACGCTTAAGACAAAAACATATGTCACCAAAAACAATCTAAAACTCAAACACTTCAAAATTAAACAAATGCTTATGGATTTATGACAAAAATAAAACAAATGTCCCAAAACAATTGAAATAAAAGTTACGATCCAACAACATTGAAATCAAAATGCATCCATTTAAACAAATTCAAAATTAAACAAACGCTGTGACCAGAACAATCTAAAATACAATCTAAAATAAAATATAAAAGACTTTTAAAATAGGATTTCACAAATGTCACGCCGTTAACGTTTTAAAAACACTCGGCTGAGATCAATGAAGAAAAAAAAAAAACATCCACAAACAACTAATAGGTTTTTCTCATCTCAAAGAGTGTTGCCAATTTCTAAAAAAGAATTCCTACAAATAGGTGTTTAAATGTTGTGCAAACAAAATTTTACACATTCTCAATAAATTTGCCCCTATCAAAATTTTCAGTTAAATTAAGGTGACCATATTTTTTAACATAAAATTGAGGACATGATTTGAAACACAACTGGGGACATTTTCTAATTAATGAAATAATTAACAGTAATATAATTAAAAAACAATGTCATAGTTAAAAATTGTCCCCAATTGCTTTTTTACTTTGTGGGGACAAATTGCAAAAAAAAACACACAAAATTGGGGACTATCCCCGAAGAACTTAAATATTAAATAAAACTGTCCTTGCATTGCTTGTCACGCAAAAGGAGTATTTTTGTCAGCATATGACATCTAATCGATCTGGGCCAGAGATTTTAAATAAAACTGTCCTTGCATTGCTTGTCACGTAAAAGAAGTATTTTCGCCAGTATATGAAGTCATCTAATCGATCTATGCCAGGGATTATGTTCTGTGATTTTTTTTCAAAGAATTAAGGAATGATTCCACATGCGCTGCTTCGCGACGGAGTTAACAATATTATTCATAGATGTCGCCACCTCTCGTTCATAGATCTTTGCTACGCTTGTGTTTACTTTTTCAAGGCATGATATCTTGCTAGATATTTAGAGTTGAAATTACCTGCAACTTTGAAAAAGGTTCATTTTTCAGAGATCTTTCGAATTATACAAAAAGTTTTTCCTTTAAATTAGAGATAAAAATATCGTTTTTATCAAAATTTCAACATGGCTGCCAGCTGCACAGGGAGCGATGAGTCTATCCTGGCACCATTATATTCAGGACTTTCATTATTTAGATCCTTATCTATTGATTCATATTAAATCTAAAAATTGTACGTGAATTCAGTAAAACAATATGCGCAAACCCATCAATCGAATAAAATTATTCATCTTTCTTAAAACCTTAAAAATCTCCAATTTTTCATCACAATTCATTATTGCAGCAATTCACATAAAATTAAAATACACAATATACGATAAGCTTTATATAAATATGCAACCACAGAACACAACAATATGAATTCTCAACTGTAAACCGATACACAGTAAAGCAACCAACAAATATTTAAATAAACAAAAGCATATACCTTAATTTTTTTTATTTAATTCCTAATTTAACAGCCTTGATGCACACTTTTATTTATGGCCAACATGCTTTTTTCACAGAATAAATCCCCCAAAGAGCATTGTAATAAGCAGAAGTATTTAAGCCTAATGCAGGCACATTAAATATTCTGTGCAAAACAAACATTAAAGCATTTTCACAAAAATTCACTCTATCTATGATTAACAAACATCTTATAATAAAGCAAATTCATTACAGTTCTAGACACTTATCCACATTTAATACATAAATAACCAGAAATTTCACTTGCTAATCACAAATGCTTTTAAAAAATGCTGCAAACCACCTCATATTTGAAACTTCAGCTAGCAAAGATTTTCATCATTCCAACAGTCAACACCAGCATGTGTCTCGAATTATGTCGCCCGCGTGGGTTGTTAACAAGATATTCACCGATCTTCAGCATTGGCAACCTGCCCCGCTTACGAAATTTCTCCGCAGATTAGCAGTTACCAGATCGCCAATGTCAACTATGAAATTATTCCTGGCGACTATAAAACTGTCTGCCTATCACCAAAGTTGGCAAACTGCAAAATCAACACTTTTGTAAGCCAGAGTATAATGCTACGGATGAGTACCAAACCTAAAGCAGATCATTCTCAAATCGACGGTGTGTGTTGCAGAACAAACATCTCTCCTGCTGCAGAACAATTTTTGTAACTCACACACCTATTGCAGAAATATATGTTCCAGTTACAGATTTAATTTTAAGACAATCACACTTTTACAACAAGAGTTAAAGAAAATTATTGGATTTTCACAATTGAAACTGGTTGCATACTAAAAGTTTCATTACTAAAAGAACTTTTGTTTTGCCTCCTTGTTCTCATACGTATAATTATTTATTTTTCAAATATTGTAACCCCTATGTTATAGCTTTCATACCCCAAAGCAAGAATTTAAAAAAAAAATTATGAATTAGTAAAATTAATTTATTTTGTTGGATCAAGGCAGGGTACAATGAAACACTAGACTGGGTGCAATGAAGCATGTTTTATTGTACCATGGGTTAATACATTCACTTAAAATAAAGATGTTACTATTAAATATTTGAGATCTCCATAGAGTACAAAAAAAAAAACACTTTCACAAAATTGAAGTGGCAACATCAATGCCAGTGGTCATTTTTTTAAAACATACAAATTTAAACTGAGCTAATTTTTCTTGTAAGGTTACTCAGATTATTTTTTCATCATCTGAAATTTTTAAGAATTTTTTATGCGTTAATCAAGGAAGGTGAACTTGAACATAAACAAATGTATTCTATTGGGGAAATAATGAACTTAATGGAATGCAAAGGTTTGTAAATGAAACGATAGCACCCAAGCTTCAAATTGGTGCGTTCTTCGGAAATATATATTTTTGAAAAACTCAAATTACATCAAAACTACCCCCACCTGTTCCTTCAGGTTGTAAAGAAAGGGAAGCAGAAATGTTAATATTTAAGTTTGATTTAAGTAAATGGAATATAAAATGAAAAACTACAAGCTAACCTGTAATAAAAGTATTATGTGTGTGTGTTTTCATCTCAAGCTATAACAATTTAATTAAATTCTTTTTCCATTTAAATTTCATATTTGTTATATCCTCAAGCTCTCAATAGATGGAGTCATAAACTGTCCACTCGCTGAAAGATGTTTAGATTGGTCGCGTGCCATGCATGGAGAAGAAGATCTGTGAGTTTGTGTAATGTGGATTGTGTTGTAACCTGCGATGGATTCCTGCACGTCATGTAAATGTTTGTAGAATAAATGTTGTGCTTTTATATAACAGTGTGTTTATTGAGTCTCACTAAGTGGGTTCCAATGGATATTTAAATACGAGTGGAAAATGTTAAAGTGGAAACGAGCCAAAATTTGTGGAACTAAAGAATTTGGAAGAATTATAAGGGAAAAATGATAGATGCCAAAATCAGAAGGATTGAATCCTATTTACCGAACAGTGGCATACCACGGAACATCTATACAAAAAGTGAGGAGTTCTATTTTTCTGCTAATTAGATTTACAGAAGATGAGAAAAGAAGAATATATTCTTGAGCATCTGTGGTATGCAGACTTTTGCCATTCTAAGAGGCTTAATTGTCCCTGACACACCAGAACATTTACTAAAAAGTTTTATTGAAGAAGGCTAATGATTATTTTGCACCACCACCTGGTGAAATTGTGGAGAGATTTAAATTTCAGAAACAGATTAGGAAACCCTCTCAATATTATAATTTCAGTGACACATTGGAAAATCGTCTCTGCGACCAGCTTGTTTTTGGGATACAAGATGAATACAGAAAAAGTCACTTGTTTCAAGAACATTAACTCTGCAACTAGCAATCGATATATTGCTTTCCTTCAAATCCACAACAGCTGGTGTTAAATTGCTGCACAACAAAGATGCTGTTAACAAAATTACGAAATCGAATTTCTTAAGACAAAAATGAAATAACTTTCATCCAAAGGACACTATCAGTAAAAACTGTGTCAAGAATTGTTTCTGGTGCCTTAAGCAGACTGAACCCAAAGAGTGTCCCTACAAGACTGCTGAATGTTTTGCTTGTTCAAAAGTTGGACTTTTGAAACTTGCCTGCCACCTTAAAAGGTCCAACATTCCTCAGAAGGTAAACCACAAGAAAATTAAAACATTACAAAAACATTGTTCGTAGAATTATATGAACGATACCAAAACTGATAGAGCATTTTCAAAACATATTCTAATAAATGGTAAGGAAATTTTATTCAATATAGACTCAGGGGCAGCATGCTCAATTATGAGTAAATCAAAATTTGATACTTTATTCTCAGGTAAGGTAAAATTAACTAAGTCTAATATTAAAGTGCAAATCTATACTAAAGAGAATCTTACTGTTCTAGGTGAGTTAAAAGTTGATGTTACAATTGGTAATGTTTGAGTTCTTAATTTACAATTACTAACAATTAAGGAGGAGGATCGAACTTAGTTAGAAAAAGTCTGGTTGACAGCATTGAAGCATTTTTAGACTAGGATTAATATCATATTAGTATGTCAAAAGAGAAATTAATTAATTCCTAGAAGTATTTGCTGGCAGGATTTGCTGGAGGGTCTACCCGTGTCAGTCAAATTAAAAAAAGATGCAAAACCAGTGTTTTTGAGAGCTCAAAAAGTTCCCTTTGCTTTAAGAAAAAGTGTTGATAATGAATCCGATAGATTAATTAATGAAGGTATTTTTTATACAAGTTGATTATGTAGAATGGGCAAGTGCAGAAGTAGTTGTTCCTAGATCCAATGGTTCGGTTAGAATTTGTGGTGATTAGCCACAGTAAATGCTAACACTAAAAATGATAACTATCCATTTTTTTAATTTTTTTTTTTTTGGGGGGGGGTACATGCAAATTTGTGAACAGGGAAAAAAAACAGTACATTTTGTTTCATCGTACCCCCAACTTCGTCTACTTTTCTTTCAATGCCAATGTTTTATGCCATTCATCGCTAAAAGGCTTTAGGGTGTCAAAAACAAATTCCAAGAAACAAGGTGCTATATGATTAAAAAAGTTTACTTTTATTTATTTATTTTTACTCCCATGCTGCAATACTTTATTATCGCATATTCTGGAGCATAGGTAGTATTTTCCAAAATAAACATATTTGGTTATATGCACTAAAAATATTTTTTTTTAATTGATAAACATTAAAATTATCATTATACACAAGTGTGTGTAAAGTTAATATTGCTATAAAGAGGTTTAAATTATATTGACAAAATAGGAATTTAGTTGTGATAAAAGAAAATATCATTATAAACAGTTTTTATCGTTATATGCAGGTTTCACTGCATTGGTTGGTAATCATATTAGAAAGCAAAAAAAATCTGTTTGCGGGTTTGCTTGTATGTGTACTAGAGGTAGGAATTTTGCGTTCAGCACGCAGTACAAAATTTTATGCGGGGATGTATGTAGTGTACAAATCAGGTCGTAAATACGTAAAATCAACTTCTTTTAACACCCCCTATGTGCACTCTGTAGCACGCAAAAGCCCTGTCTGAACGCAAACACAATACTTGCACCCCAAATGAACGCAAACTGTACTTTTTTAAGTGAAATTTTGTACATAGGCTTATATTTTTAGTATTTTTCTACCCTGCAGCAATATGGGTGAAGTCTAGACGGATCAGAATGGAAGGAGCGTGAGCAATGTGCAATCCGGATGTAACACGAGCACTATTCAATTTGCGCATTCACAGTAGCTTCACTTCTGATAAGAGTAGTTTTGTTTCTCAGGGGATGCTTCTGAGAATCTGAGGGGATGTTTCTGGGAAATGGGTACGGATTTTCCTTGAGGGAAAGCATCTTCATTGAGAGCGGTGCGAGGGAGGGGGCTGCAGCTCTTCCAGAATCAGTACTAGTATATTTGCTATCACTTCGCAATTGTATAGGCGCAGTCCTGGGGTGCCATCTCAAAAAGTTTCGGTTTGTTTTTCTTTTGCCCTTGCTGTAGGTGACATGTGACGTGGTTCCCTGACCTCTTGATTGGCTACTTACTGAAATGGCGCTATCTCGTGGATGTATATACGTTGGCTCAGCCCACATTCTGTGACAGACTTATGCAAAAGCTTTGCTTTCTAATTTCTTTAGAAACAAATAGATCCCGTAATCCTGAATAAAAATGAGTAAACTTGGAAAATCCAAGTTCCATAGTATTTTAAAGTGCTTTGAAAATGAAGGATTTGAGAGTGATGGTACTTTAATTTTGTGCACATATTGTGACAAAAAAATCAACGTAGATATTAAACACCAAAAACTACCACTGAGCAGTAAATAAAGGGAAGCAGTACAAAATGTTCGTTCATTGCGGAAGCTTTTCGATTAGCATCTAAAAAAGCCGATGAAGTTAACCAGTTTAATGTTGATATTGCTGCTGCTCTAATAGAATCTGGAGTGCCTTTATCTAAAGTGAACCATCCATCCCTAAAAGGATTTCTAGAAAAATATACTCAGAGAAAGATCCCCGATGAAAGCACTCTGAGAAAGAACTATGTAGATACGAACTATGATGCCACAATACTGAAAATCAAAAGTATTATAGGAGATTCTCCTGTTGCTTTCATATTAGATGAAACAACGGATGCGCAAAAAAGATATGTTCTTTCCATTCTTGTTTCTCCTTTGAATGGAGAACCATCTAGATTTATGCTCTTTAAAATGTACAATTTAGAGAAAACAAATAGCTGTACTGTAATGCAGGCATTCAATGACGTTTGCTCGAAGTTGTGGCCAGAAATTAATTACGAAAAGGTATGGTTGGTGGTCACAGATCAGGCATCTTACATGTTGAAGGCATTTTCACACCTTAAGCCTCTCTATCCTAATTTACACCACGTTACTTGTTTGGTACATGCCTTGCACAGAGTTTGTGAAGCCGTTAGGGAAAAGTATGAACTTGCAAATCAGTTAATTGGATTAATGAAGAAAATACTCCTTAAATCACCAGCTAGAATAAATATGTTTCAGGAAATTACTGAGCTTGCACTTCCTCCACAGCCTGTGATCGTCAGGTGGGGCACCTGGATCTCTGCTGTAGTTTATTACTGTTTAAACTTTGCAAAGATCAAGAATTTTATTGCACAACTTGAAGAAGATGGTAGTACAGCCGTAGAAAAAATCAAAAGCATTATAGACAATAAAAATTTGGAAAAAGAATTATTTGAGGCATACAACTACAAATTCATAGCAGACAACATTAAGAAACTTGAAGAACAAAACTTAGAGAAGGAAAAACAGTGGGAGATTTTTAAAGAGGTGGAAAGCCGCTTGGATGACTTTGCCAAGAGAAAGTTAGAAAATTCTATCAGGAAGAATCCGGACATTGCTGCATTTGTCAATGAAAACCAAGACGTTGACAAGCGCATAAAAACTAAGTTTGCGCCTCTAGTAAGTGTAGAGGTCGAGAGATCGTTTTCGCAGTACAAAGACTTTTTGACTGATAAGAGACAAAATATGGTTTTTCAGAACATTGAAAAAATGTGTGTTGTAGGTCAAAATTACTTTGTATGGAATGGAATAAATGATATAGAATGAATCAATTAAATAAATAATTGGTAAGTTGTTTATTTTTATTTAATTAAACTATCAGAATATTAAAATATTGCTAATTAAAAGCTGCACTCAAAATGCACGCAATTCGCAAGAAATTTTGCACGCAATTTCACAAAAATTAGCACGCAAAAATCCTAACTATAGTAATAACAAATTACCATTGTTTCAATAATTGGCTTGAAATTGTGTAACAAAAATCTACACTACTACAAAAAACTGAAAATTTACACATGGCCCAAAATTTAGTTATTTTTCACAGTTTTTAAAATGTTTAAACTTAGAAATGTGAACAAAATGACATTTCTCTTTTCGAATGTCAATAACTTGACTTCACAAATTTAAAGTTTCATGAGATTACATCATAATCCAAACACATTCACAGTAATAATACCGATAAAGTAATACAGATGGGTCATTCCACGTCAAATCAAACACAAAACTGGAGAAAGTTCACCACACCAACTTAGATGTTCCTCAAATTTTATATAGAGGATTTATAGGCTAAGAAATAAACAAATCTCAATTTTGAAGGTTCTACGATAATTAATTACGAAGAAATTAACTATGCAAATTTTTAAGTTTTCTGCAAGATGCGCAAACTTTTTTCTCGATTCTTTAAATAACTTCTTACCTGTAAAAGTTACTGAAGTGAAAATTTGTTTCTAGAAGTAACTTTTTATGCTGATTCCAAAAATGTTATCGAAATTTGCGTATCTTCAATAGTTTATGCATGAGCACTGCATTTGCTAAAAAACATCATGAATTTTTTTCGGCATGTCTGATCACAGACACATGTTTTAAATTTTTATATGTTGTTAAGGTGGAATAATCCTACATCCCAAAATAATTTCATCTTGGCTTTCTGCTCAGGAGCAGAGAAAAAAAATTGTATGTATGTACCTATATATGAGGATTTTCATATGCAACATTTATACTGAAGATGAGAAAATTCAGAAGCATTAGTCAATTTTCCTAGGTCTTTTAAATTGATATCTGAAGTTTAACTACTACTCCAGGCATTTTCAAAAACTTGAAAATATATCAAAGGGCTTGCATCGGAAAACGTGAAACAAACAAACAGCAAAAAATGCATGTAAAACAATGTTAAATTAAAAAGAATTCTAAAGTTAAAATTTTGAATTATTTTAATTTAACCCTGTTGTTTTTGGCAATCATCCATCAGCCAATAAAGCTTTGTAATTCTGTATGACATTCAAGTCAATAGAAGGAACAAAGTTTATTGAAAGAATTGAATTCCTGTAAGTAACAGTACTTATTTACCTTTAACAGAATGCGAACAAAATTGTGCTTTGGCTAGTTTTGTGGATACAGCAATTTGAAATAGGTTTTACTGTATACTGTATTAAACTTTTATTGTTACAACAACTAGCATAGCAATGTCAGGCACATTGTCAAATTGCACATTTGGTGATATATTGCAGATTAAATGTCATGTAACCAGTTATTCACAGCAAACTTTTACGTCTACCCTCCTAGGAGGATTATATTCGAAATGTTTTGAAATCGATTTTTAGGCATTCTTGAGTGTTGTGTATTTTACAGCAAGAATTTTATCGATATCTCTTTTCTTCTTTGAGATCCCGCAGAATATGTGAAAAGAACATTTTGGGCCTTTATCCTCCATAAATTAAGAATTTTGGAAAATACTCCCTAATCTAGCACCTACGCTATAAAATCCCACTCGTGCTAAATTTCGTGTTATTACCTTCAGTAGTTTTGGCTAGGCAAAATATTGACATACGGAAAACGGATAGAACGACTTTCCGGTAGACCTAATATATATATATATATATATATATATATATATATATATATATATACATTTATATGTTTTATTAAACATTGTTCTTTCTTTTGAGTTCAATATCATACAGAATTCCAAAGATTTATTGGCTGATGGATGATTGCAAAAAACAACAGGGTTAAATTAAAAATAATTCTAAATTTTAACTTTAGAATTCTTTTGAATTTAACATTGTTTTACATGCATTTTTTGTTGTTTGTTTGTTTTACGTTTTTCAATGCAAGCACTTTGATATATTTTCTAGTTTTTGAAAATGCCTGGAGTAGTAGTTAAACTTCAGATATGAATTTAAAAGACATAGGAAAATTGACTAATGCTTCTGAATTTTCTCATCTTCAGTATAAATGTTGCATATGAAAATCCTCATATATAGGTACAAACATACAATTTTTTTTCTCTGCTCCTGACCAGAAAGCCAAGATGAAATTATTTTGGGATGTAGGATTATTCCATCTTAACAACATATAAAAATTTAAAACATGTGTCTGTGATCAGACATGCCGAAAAAAATTCATGATGTTTTTTTAGCAAATGCAGTGCTCATGCATAAACTATAGAAGATATGCAAATTTCGATAACATTTTTGGAATCAGCGTAAAAAGTTACTCCTAGAAACAAATTTTCACTTCAGTAACTTTTACAGGTAAGGAGTTATTTAAGAAATTGAGAAAAAAGTTGGCGCATCTTGCGGAAAACTTAAAAATTTGCATAATTAATTTCTCAGTAATTAATTATCGTAGAACCTTCAAAATTGAGATTTGTTGATGTCTTAGCCTATAAATCATCTATATAAAATTTGAGAAAAATCCGAGTTGGTGTGGTGAACTGCACTGTTTGATCCGACATGGAATGACCCAGATGTATTTTCATAGTTATATTTATGGAAACACATCTTAAACCCTTCTAAAAACATATCATTAAAAATGACAAGAACTTTCAATTGACATTCCCAATCATCTTCAGGTTGTTATCTGATGATCTTCATCTCTCACACTAAAGCTCTCACCACCCTTTGTTTAACAGTGCATGCATCACATCATTAACAGCTCCTCCACAGTCATAATCTCCAAACTTTCGTGATTCTGAATAAGGACCAATAAACACAGAATAGATAGTTTGAAAAATGTGGGAGTACATAAAATTAATTTATTTATGATTATACAAGAAGTAATGGATGTTATATAGGATTCAAAAAGAGAAGGATTAAAGAACATATAAAAGAGCACTATACTAATATTATAATTGGCAAAAATTCCATGGCTTAATCACATTTGACCATGGACACCCAACCCACAATATCAATAGATTTTAGTAACCTCGAAAAATTAGCAGAGTTTATAAAAGGAATTATGGCTATCACACTGAAAGGTTGGAGATTATGGCTGTGGAGTTAGATGTTAATGATATGACACATGCAGAACTACAGACTTAATATGGATGCCTTTTATGTTACTCTTTATTCACAAATGAGCTAACAACAGTGTCACATTCCTTTTTTTTTTTTACAGATAACAAAAAACACACAGAGATTATTGTAAATAATATTGATAGTACTTATACTTACAAGTATGTATTTGTTTGGGTGTAAAATGTTATAGAATTAGTTGTTGCAACAACAACCAACATACAGAGTGAAACTGGAATGAAAAGTTTTATAACATGCTTGGCCCCATATTTTAACTCCTCCTCTTCTTCTTCATCCCAAACCTGCAGATTTTGCCTAAGGGAGAGGGGAATAAAGTAATATTTCATTAAAAGTTTAACAAAATTTCAAAAATGTATAACAGTTTCAAAAACTCTTAAATTGTAAGATTCTCTGGGTCATATAAATCAATATTATTCATGCAAAGTTCTATAGTTTGCCATATTAAGTTACTCTTACGTTTACTATAATATTAATCTTAGGTTGTACAGTACAGTAAAAAAAAAACTCCTATTCAAGCAAATGATATTATAACTCTTTAAAAGTATACGATACTTAGTATTATACTGGCTGTCTGCCAAGACGAGTGTTTTTTTTGTCAAAATAAATGCCATAAACAAGAAATTATTGATGGTTTGGAATACAATTGGCAACAGTTTGCCAGCACATTTGACGAAAAAATAGTTGGGTGGGAATGACTGTTGGGATACTACGTGATATAAAAATACTCAAATAGGGCCAAGAAAAGTTAATATCTAGAAGTGCCACTAGCTAAGATATGTTTTTAAGCAATTTTTGAGAAGAAAATTTAGTTTTTTAGATTTCTAGCACAAGGACTTTTACATTAAAAATATTAAACTTTTGAGACAATCAGCAGTGTAATGAAAAGATGACACAGCTTGGAACAAGCATGGAATCACTGTTTACTTGACTACAATGGTTAAAATATATACACAGATGAAAAAACATTCAAAATACTGGTGCTAAATGATAAAATAAATAAAAACTTTGTGAAAAAAAAAAAGCAAACTTCTTAAGTAACATTTTATGTGTGCTTTTTTTTTCACAAAGTTTTTATTTATTTTATATAATGCAGATATTGTACCAATAAAAAGTTTTGCTGACATGTTAATAGTTTACAGATGATCAATGCATACATTTTTTAAAAATTTATTTATCCTTTGCCGGACCTTGGTATTCAACCATGTCTCTGCTTTGAATAAAACTAAAAGTCATCCTCCACAGAATTTCTAACTGACATCAATAATTTCAGGGCAAGAGAAGAGGTGGTCAGTGATCATGTCATCAAGTCCACATAGTGGGCAAGTTGAAGAAATCAACAAACCAAAACACTGTAGGTGCTTTTGCAAATAGTTGTGCCCGGTCTTAAGACAGAAATTAGCCACACCGACAGCTCTATAGGGTGCACAGTACAGGCTTTGTTATCAAGGAAGCCCAAGTTTTCCTTCTCATGAATTCTTTGTAAAAAATTTTATGAAGGAAATCAGTATTTGTCTTTACTAATTAATGCATACATACACTATATGTGCACACATGATTGACATGCACATTAGCATTTTGTTTGTTCCTAGAATGTGGATTTTTCTTCTAGTCTTAAATTTGTATACAAAACATTCAAATAAAAAATACAGAGGCATTAAATTATACAAATATGTGATAGTTTCTAGGAGGGAGAGTAGCGTACTAGGATGTGATACTTTGCAAAAATCTTCAACAGTAAAACTGCATATTTTTTGCTTCTGTGTTTAGAAGTTTCTTTTTTACTTAAGATATTATCTGCAGAAAGATTATCTGCAAAGATAATCTGCAGTATGACCATGGAATACCCAGCTAAAATTTTTTAGGATTTCTATTAAGTGAGGAGGGTGGGAAGCACTGAAAGTGGTGCTATGTGTTAGTTGTCCCTAACATTATTATGCATATTATAAGATGCATAGTACATTGTAAAGCAAAGATTTTAAATGCTACAAATGTGCCTGTAAATATTGCAAAAATGTCTTCCTTAAACTAAACGTTTTTTTTTTTTTTTTTTAAATATATATAGCCATATATTAGTCAATTGTACAAAACACATTAGCTATTAAAAAAAATTATTATATTACAATAATTTCAACAATACATTTACCTGGAAACACTATTCGGAAGCTTTTAACTACTTTCATTCATATATTACTTTGATGATGTCGAAGAACTTCTAATACTAACTATCCTGCCAAAGCAAATGAAGCTCACAATTAAACACATAGCTGAGAAGGCATTATATCCGATTTCAAACCACTTTCTTAATATTTTAATTACTACATTTGAGCAACAGAAACATGCAAATATTTTATTACTAAATGTTTTAATACTTTCACTCAATATGTTAATAATAACATGAAAAGTAGCCTTGTTTTAAACATTACAGAAACAAAGAAATTATTTGAGAGTAGCGGAAACATATTGCGGCAGAAAAAAACAGTGTTGTCAAGTTACCTTTGCCCCAATAAACTTATGTTAAAGCAATATTAGATTATCACCTCTGATCTCTTGAGGATCGATTGACAAGATGTGAACTACCGATGGATTCATCAGAAGGAGCTCTGCTAGATTCTTCCCCATCACGGAATGTTACTTCTGTATCTGTTGGGCCATTCAGATGCTAAAAATAGGTACAAATCAGAATTATATGAAATTACAGTTTGAAGGAAATGGTATAATTTTTAAAGTATAAATTCATTTTATTCTGAAAATCAAGCACATTAGAGAGAAGTAATTAAAAATAAAGTAATATAGAACAGGAGCAAAAATAAGATGCTTAATACAATTTCTATTTTATTTACAGTTGGCTCTCTGTCTAACAACATCCAAGGAACCTTGAAAAATCATCCTTAAACAGAATTCATAAAATACTAATAATAATATTTTCCTTCACACTTTACAGGATTAGGATTGTCAATATGTTTCTCAATATATTGGCAAAGATGTTAATTTTATTATCATATTATTTTATTCATAAAAAATTAATTTAAGTTACCTTAAAAAAAGAGAACAAACAATAAAATAAAATGTAGTTTTCATAAAACAAAAAATGTTGATTGCTTCATTTTTTGCATTGTTTTCATTATTATGTCATCTAGATTTTCTAAAATGTTAAATGTGTCAGTCTCCATATTCTGATTTTTGCTAGCCAACCAGCTGAATCATGAAAATTTTTCAGCCAGAACAATAGCATTCTCTTTAAATATCACTCCGGAAATTGGATTTATGTGTTATGCGTTGTTACGGCAAGCCTACACGAGAGGCATCTGCTTACGAGCAGGATGTGCCTTGGTTGAAGGACTTTTTAAGGGGTTCCAATGCTTATTCACATTAAATCTGGAAAAAACCAGCCAAAACTCTAGACCATTAGATCGGCAACCATGTGGTAGACCAGAATGCAGGGCCTTTACACTTCAGCTATCAATCATGTTAAGTGTCTCATCTGCAAGTAGTGTACTTCTGCACAAAACATAATTTTTATTTCTAAAAATTATGCAGATTGCAAATGGAAAATGCTAATTTTTTTTTTTTTTTTTTTTTAAGAACAACAATGGTTCAAGAAATTTGATCTGTTTAACAAAAAAAAATAAATACTTTTAAAATATTGTACTTGAAAGTTATTTTTAAATATAACTGATATTTTGTGATGTAGAAAGCGCTACATTCATTTGGTGACCCAAACTTCATAACGATACATATCATGGCAAAGAAAACCTGCCAAATGGTGCTAATTTTTCCGAAACTATGAAGATTAGTGTAAAATTTCCACCTTTATGGGTAGACAAACCAGAAATTTGGTTTGTCTACCCATAAAGGTGGAAATTTAGTTTAGCAAGAAGTTTAATTACATCGTGTCACAAATAGAACCTAAGTATATAAACACTATTTGGGACATAATAACTGATAAAGCAGGAAATAAATATTCATTGGCAAAAGAGCGTTTATTAAATGTATTTTCAGTTGCTAATGATGGGTGTTTAAGAAATAACACATTACATTCTAACAAAAACAGCAACATTTAATTATTAATTTAGAAATTAGAACATTAGGATCCGAAAGAATACAATATGCTGTGCAGGAACATAGAGCTTGAGGCAAAATGCTTTGGCAGCCCCGTGGCTGTTGGTGGCACGTGGTCCTGGAGTGTTCAGTAGGGGCTGAGAAAAAAAACAATAAACTACCCTTCAGTCAAATGCTCTACAAAGTTTTCTATAATCAGAATGATAATGTGTGTATCATCAAAAATCACACAAACCAGTGTATAAAGAACAAGTTAATTTATTAGAGTAAAAAACAATCCTTATGAACAGCATTAAAAGAACAACAATATTAGTAAAAGGCAACAATTAACAGACAAACTTAACAACATTTTAAAGAAACTACTATTACTAGACCTTTTGACATTTTACAAAAAGAAAACCACCTGATCCAACCATTACTAAAATATACCTATACTAGGGAGGAGGAGGAGAGGAAAACTCTCATCTCCACTCAGAACCAGCTGATCAAACTACTACAGCAAAAAGAAAAGCCACTACTTTTATACACCAACAGTGATGTCATAAAAGAAACTTCTAGAACAATCCAAGTTTAGCTGCACACTTGTCGCATGCCCAATAGGGATGTAGGAAATAAATCTGGTAGTTCATTTTTGTGGGAAGTAGGCACTTTAACACCAGCACGTCACTCAGTTTGAGGGGTGCAGCATATTGCAAGCCATAGATAGCTAATAACCATATTGCAAGCCAAGATAGCTGCCAAAACAAAATGTCAGAAGGTATTTACCTTCTGCATGGATTGAATGCTAATTGGAATTAAATTATTTCAGGTATAATGAACTTTATCAAAACTTACTAAACATTAATGAGACTTCATTATTTTTTATCACAAAACTTCAGGGCTTTTTTTAATTAGAAAAAAAGACTGTTTAGTTGTTAAATTGAACTATTGTACAGATGATATTACACATATATGAAGGGTGACATGATGAGGCTGGGAAGAACTTTAGCTGCACTTCCAACATGTTCATAGATCTGCGTAGTTGCTGTAACAATCCAGCAAGATTGCTGTCCTCTTTGCTGGGGGCAAAAAATTCACCCGGAAGCCGCAGTGTTGTGCCATAAACAAGTTCAGCAGTGGACGTGCCAAGTTCTTCTCCGACTACCGATATTAGACCGAGAAGAACAGTTGGGAGATTCTGAGTCCAATTTTCGTTCAGACAAGCCTTTAGTGCGGCTTTTAATGGCCGGTGAGTACTCTCAATCAAACCATTACTTTGTGGGTGGAATGCAGTTGTGAGAATATGTTTAATGCCTAGAAGCTTAGCCAAAGATCTGAATAAATTTGACTCAAATTGACGACCTTGGTCCATCGTTAGAACATTTGGTATTCCAAATCGTGCAATCAATAGTGAGAAAAGAAATAATTTAATACTCTTATTTTAAATTAGTATTTAAATAAATTTCTGTTACTATTTGTGTTATATCTTATGAAAATGTTTCAAAATCAAGGATTTTTTCTGCTTTATAGTTTTTAGTTTGAATTAAACACTAAATTACATTTGTTCCAGTGTAGTTTAGTTTTTTTTTTTTTTTTTGTGGTTTATACAGCGATCGTATGCATATTTTAAGACTACTTTTCATTGATAAATAATACACTGGTCAATAGCACGTGATCGACGATGGTTTTAATGAAAATTTTCAACACATCTGTAATCTGGCACCGTGTCATTTCCGACGATGCCGGATTATCGGTGCTGCACTGTACTTGTTCAGGAGTTCTAACGCATTTTCACATTACATCTAGTCAAAAATTAAAAAGTTTTTTAAGTCTATTGATGATATTTAAAACTCTAATAAATCTTTAATTTGATGTTCCCAATTGGGAACATTGGCCTGTAAAAGGTTAATACATATACAGCATGGTATATAAAAACATTTTTTTATTTAAACCTCTCACAGAATTAGTCACAATTGAGTTGTTTTGAAAAGTGTGGTCATTTTATACACATGTATACGTAAATCACTGTTCCATATGCATTGAACATGTCACATACATTAGTGCTGAATTGAAAAGTGCCCCTTTTAACTTTTATTAAGTGCCTCTTCTATTACAGTAGGGGACCCGAAATCCGGAAGACCCAAACTCCGGAACTTTTTTTTTCTGCATTCCCCTCACCCTTCGCTTTTTTTTTTTCCCTCCCTATAAGCATAAATAAACGGATATTATTTTCCTTTTTATTCCTCATTTTCTTCTTTGAAAGAATGTTTTCAATTGAATATACGTAAAAATAAGGATGTTATAATGTTAAATTGGAAAGAATTTCATCGATCGCCGCGAAGCGCAGGGAAAGGAGGGCGCGGGTGCGTACCAGGAGAATGATCGATCCCGTCGACTCGCGCCTTTCTTCGCTTTGCGATCGGCGAGTTGCTGTTAGATCTTGTGCGGTAATTTTCGATTTCTCGTAACGTAAATAGATTCAATGCTATTATAGAATGACATGCTTTAATGGGGAGAAAAATATGTGTCCTTTATGCACGCACACACACAGGCACGCAGCTTCAAGTGTTGATGATTCATCTAGTCTGTTAAATGTAAACAAAGATGGACGGGATTTGGTCTGCTTAATGACTGTTCTCCTCCCCCCCTTCTCAAAGAACTGCAGATGTGTGAAGAAAGGTTGGGTTGCGGGTTGCGTAATAAATTGCTAGGCAAATCAACGGGTCGAGGAAAGGCGGCAGTTGATCCGAAAATTGCGCAACTGCTCTATCCGTCCTTCCGTAGCCTGCTGAATTGCGGTGTAGGATGAGTTATTTCAATCGGAAACTATGTATGAAAAAACGTTAAGTAAAATTTTAAGATTATATAAGTTGCATATTTTCAGCCAATTTAGTTGCAGCAATCGTCATCCGTCTGAAATAATCCTTGCTCGGCTCAATAACATAGCTTTCGAATTTGTTAATGGATTTTACTTAATCTTTAACATACTGTATTATTCATTCATTCTTTTTTTTTTTTTTTAATCAGAGATATATAATCGTGTGCATATTTTTAAAGTTTTTATTTAATAGAGTTTCAGTTAATATTAATTAACGTCATAATAGACGCTAAAATGCAGAAGGGCCTATGCTACAGCTTACCTCGGAAGACTTCCGGAAATCTGTAAAGTTCGCAGCCGGTATCCCAAAATCTGAAAAATTCTGAAATCCGGAATGGGTCCGGTCCCGAGCATTCCGGATTTCGGGTCCCCTACTGTACTAGCACCCTATCAGTTCTATTTCAGGCTTAGGAAAAAATTTATATGCATATGTTTTGAATTTTTTTATTCTTTTTTTTTTAATTGTAAAGAAATGAATGACTAGCATACAATAAACAACACCATGAAAGAAAAACAATTTCAAATTTCTTTCTGAAAAACTGAGTATGAAATCTAAATTAGTAGAATTTATAGCGAGACAGTACTGGGCTATAACAAAACACCATACATTCCTTACTGGGGAATACATCTCAGCTCTTCCAGAAACAGATGGATCAGATACGGATTGTGGCATTCTTTCTTTTCCCGGATTAGCTAATATTGACTGTAAACTATTATCTGTTTTTGAATATGGGCTGTTAACAAACGATGTCATCAGTTTGGTATACTCAGTAGCCGATTCTCCGTCACTCTCATTCATAGGCTGTAAAAAAGGAAAAAGAGAAATTAGGTTCCAAAAATTCCTTGTCAAGCAGTTTAACCCTCTGACTGATCAATTTGTGGACCAAAATCGCTCAAAAATTGTGTGGGTTTTTTTTCATATTTCAAATCTATATACATTGGAAAATTCAAATGTGCATTTTTTCTTTCTAGAAACAATTTTTAATACAGATTTTTATCATGAGAAACTAAGGTTCAGAAAAACCAATTTCAGATGTTATTACATAAAAAAAATTTTTTTAAATAAATTTCAATTGAATTACAGTTAATTTCTGTTTATTACATAATATAAGAAAATGCACTACCACCTAACGCTTTGCAGGTTTAATGAATCATGGTCAGATTCATCGCCGTCTGAGGAGCAGTCCAAAAAATCTAAATCATTATCACAACTAAAATCTCTTTCAGAATCTCATAAATCATCCGGAATATATACTCTGTCAATTGCTGAACGATTTCTAGCAGCCATTTCTGATTAGACGAGGTGGCAAACAAGTAAAGTTAGAACATTACATACCGAGTACTACCTTCAAATGCCATAATTTAGTGGACGACTAACGACATCTGTTGGTCAAAACCTAAATTAAACGTCTAACACTGTATCTAATGTATTTCACTGGTTAAACGGTGAAAATGCAGGATGCTCTCTTCAATACAGGTAGAAAAATACCTGCCCGCGAAAATCGCGAGATGAGCAAATTTTGCTACATTTGAGTTACCCGTGGAAATCACAGGATGATCAGCCAGAGGGTTAAGAGTTATTCAGAAATTAAGTTCTGAAATATAATTAGACTCCACACAGGAAGATAAAGTTAATCTGCTTACATGACATCATACACCCTAAGTAAAATAAAACATAAAGAAGCCACCCAGACAGAGAAGTGGTTTGAAATTAAAAAATAGATATCTAGTTGCACTGTACAGGTAGACACTTTCAACTATGTTTTTACATTTAATTATGATTATGTTTATCATTATTGATTATGATTATCATTATCTCAGTCTTTTCATAAGCATTTACTTTATACACAGTTTTGATAAAAGATTTGAATATTTTTTATAATAATCCAAACACAAAAAATTCAGAATAGTTTTAACAGCCTGCACTGCACACATTTACAAGCAGTAAACGCAGCCATGAAGCATTCAGCAAAATATCTTGGCATGCACTGTTTGGAATTTGTTTCAAAAATGAATGAGGCTTCAGACAAGTTTGCAATGCAATGTAAAGATTTCACATTTATAATGCCATATGCATATATGGTAAACATGCTCATTAAATCTATGGGTGTGAAGTTTGCCTTTCATTGCCTTGAAACCAGGGTTGTTATGATTTTGCCCAACCCGAAAAGAAAACCCAACTGGGTTTTTTCAAAATTTCAACTTTAATTATGTAGATAGTGCATCGCTTAATATCAGTACACCACTTGTAAAGTTTATAAACAGCTCCCTACCTCCCCCCACACCACCACTACCCAAGGGGAAAAAAAAAAAAAATCAGACTTCACATAGGCATAAAAACTTCTAGGGTATATTTTTAGGCCTATCTGTATTGAAATGATTTAAAACTATTATGAACTAAAGATTTTTTAACCATAAAAAATCATTAGTTTAAAAAGTTCTAATTAAGCACTAGTATATCACTGTTAAAATTATTATTAATAGTCAATTTATCTAAGAGCAAACCATAATTGGAGTTGCTATTGCTACTGATTTATACATTTTTTCATTATGATTAATAATTGTAATTAGTTATTACAATTAATTTAACCATTTTTATTTGTAATTGATTTTTGTAATCAATTAATTGCTTTAAGTTGTATTTAGTAATAAGCAAATTTTTTCAAATATTCTGAAACCCCATCCCTTCTTCTGAAAAAACCCTGATAAAACCCAAAAAACCCGGGTTTTTAACAACCCTGCAAGAAACAACTTTTTTTTTTTCTACATTGAAAAGTATCATCGATTGAATTTGTTTCTGGTTTTGGATCATTTAATATACACAAATTTATTTATCTAATTAGACTCATAAAATTAATTCACACATTTTTATAACTAAAATTTTCATATCTTTTTAAAGGCTCTTCAATTTATTTATAAAAAATACTAACATTTTGGTTTCTAATAATTTTGTTATAACCACAAGGGCCCAACATAAACCAAAAGATTAATTAATTTCATTCCAGTAGAGCCAGTAATTAAAAATACAGTTTTCAGTAAATCAGTTAAAATTATTGATTGCTTAATTTAAATTCTATTTTACTGGCTCTAAGTCATGTCATGGATACTTTAAATTTTCTTTGGGTATATACAGGGGAAAAACGTTTAAAAACATTTTGGCTCCATGGACATCGGGGACATGTCCCGCCTCCCTAAACATTTTGAGTTAATATATTAATCATTAATACAGATAGAGGAAACAATAACATTTTTCCACTGTCTTGCCCACACCCTCCTAATAATCATGTGGTAATGCTTATAAAATAATAAAAAGTAAATTTTATTTTAAATATTTCTTATTTTTCAGTAAGTCCACTATTACACTACACCATTTTAAAATTCACCATTAAAATTTTACATGCACAGAGAAGCCATCCAGTTGCTATAGTGGCTAAAGAACTATTCTACCACACTTTGTTCCCTGGTTCAAATCCCAGCTAAGACATGGGTATTAATTTGTCCGTCCCTTCATAGGGGGTAACTCTGGCCACCCATTGGGTGCTTCCATAATAAAATGGCCAGTGATTCAGGCCTTAGTAGTGGCGAATGCTTCATGAGCAAGTGCCTGCCCATTGGAGCGAAAAAAAAAAACACAGAATATTTGTAGTATATATATATATTGAATGAAAAAAACTTCTAAATACAAATTGTTGGTCAAAATTGCAGTGATTATTTATGAACTGTTCGACCAGAGAAAACTCCTATTACCAAATAGATGAGGGATAATACACTATGCAAAGATCTTAAAAGAAATTACAGATAGGTTTGTGGGAGGTTCTCTGATGTTCCCCAAACACTATTATCCAACAGTAGTAAAAAGTTTTATTTTTTACCCATTTTTCTGGGGTAAGTGCTTTGCGATGTGATCTTGGCAGTCAGATTCTTTCTTTCTTATTCTTAAGCTCTGTTTCAGCTTTTCTAACACGAACATAAAATGTTCTTTCATAGGCCAGGGATTTTTAAAAAAACAACCCTGGTGAGTTTTATTAACATTTTTTATAGTATAAAACTTATTGGATTTCAATTTTATAGTTTTATTTCAAAAGAGAACAATTTTAGTCAAAAAGAAAAATTTCATTACAAAATAATAATTAAAATAGAAAAATAACTTCAACTTTAATGTAGTACCATCTTTTTCTGCTGCTATTCATAAAAGGTTCCTGATTTTTTTTTTTTTTTTTTTTTTTTTAATGACCACGGGTAAAGGTATATTATTGTTCACTTAGAAAAAATATGTTGTTTTTGATTGGTTGTTTTCTATTACTTTTTAAATTTATTTTATTTTTATTATTTTTACCTTTATGCTTTTAAGCCATAGTTATATTTTCTAGTTAGAATAAAAGTAAGTAAACCCTTTGCATGCCAACTTATTACAGAACTACTATTTATTTAATAATTTTCTTTATTCACTTTAGCTTTAAATATATACTTCTTTTTTGCTTTAAAAAGTCTAGAATTAATATGAATGATATTAAATACAACATAAACAATGTCTAATGAATTAGTTTTATATTCTCAGTACTAAAGTAATGCAGCAACTAATACAATACAGGATGGTTCCCTGAACCTGAATTCATTCTTGAGATGCATGCTTGTATGTTGTACGAGACAAATCTTGTTCTTCTTTCATCTGGGAAAGGATTATTTTTTGTCATTAAAGTGATTAATTACATATTTTATTCATACTTGAAAACATACTTATTAAAGAGATAAATTACCAAGTTATCCCTGCCTGCACTCTACACCTGTTCATTTCAAAATAAATATTGCAGATAGAATTAACTCAAAGTATTATTATTTTTAAAAAGGTTTTGTTCTTTATGTTGGAAAAATAATGTACAAAATTAAACTGATATACATATATGTGGGTTTTATTGGGCTTGTGGGCGGGTCCCAAACCCTGTCATAGGCACACTCTGTCCTCCCCAAGTCAAAAAATAAGGGGACATATCCCCGATCTCCATAGGTTGTGGTGCCCATGGTCATGTGGATATTGAATTGGTAAAAAAATATTTCATTCCTTTCAGGGTTTAGGGCTATCTGCTGGTCACCATTAGATTTCTGCACTTTTGATTAAAAAAGCTCCACATGTACAACATTGGAGGCATGTAATGTAATTCTTTAATCCTTCTGGTGAAAAAAAAAAAGGACATGGGAGGGGGGGGGGCTCTCTCTCTCTCTCTCTAAGTGGATAAGACACTTGACATGGTAGATAGAGGAAATGTGAAGCCCAGAAGCAGAAAGTGCTTAAAAGTGTGTGGTATGTCATAGAACAATACATAGTCTTTGAGAACATTTAATCTTTTAAAAGAAAGAAAAAATAAAAACGATAAGTTCTGCAGATCAATTAAATCAAAATGCACTTTATGCTATCTCTTGTCTTCTTACTTTTCATAGCTATTCTGCATTTTACTGGGATCTGCCAGATTTGGGCAAAATGCCTGCAGAACACATTGCAACTTTGAGGTAATGTGAAGGTCTGCACTCAGGCCTACAGTGCAGCTGTTGATCTAACAGTTTGGAGTTTTGGGGGTTTTCTCCAGATGTAATGTGAATATGTCAGGGGTGATTACAACCCAAAGTAAAAAATCCTGAAAATTACTGGTGCCCATTCAAAAAATCCTGAACATTACCGCTACACAAACACAATACTATACCCATTAATATACCAACTAAAACACTAAACTATAATATTAACCATTTTGAATTTACAGTAAGCAGGTTGCCCATCACAGCACAGCCACAGAAATAGTTGCTGTAGCCTTCAGGTTACAAAATAGTAGCCTTTATGGTAAAAATAGTATCCTTTTTAACAATCTAAACAGACTGAAATCTTCTAAACAAAGTTTGAAAAATGTTAAATACACATTTTTGTTAATGGAAAGAAGTTAATACAACATTTGTGAAAATTAAATTTATTATACAGGGTGTCCAGCCTTAATGTGACCCAATAGCTAATTCCCGAACCATTCGGTTTAGATATGCACTTCCAATTTGAAAAATGTTTTTTAAAAAGGTAAAGAATGTTTTTACGTGCTTTTCGAACCAAAAAACCCATTTAGAAAAAAATTACAAAAATTAAATTTTTATACGGTCCCCAGGTCCTATCACTTATATTTAGGAAAAGATGCAGTACACAAAAACAAAGTAAACACAAAAAGTTTCATTTTATTACGATAAAAACTGACCAAGTTATGGAACTTTGAAAATCATACATTTCATCCATTTTCTCGGCCAATTTCAAGAAGCTAGTAAGGGACCGTCTCCAAAGTGGAATTAATTGGAACTATGCCAGGAAACATTCGCTCTCGCACGTCTATATATGATTTTCAAAGTTCCATAACTTGGTCAGTTTTTATCGTAATAAAATGAAACTTTTTGTGTTTACTTTGTTTTTGTGTACTGCATCTTTTCCTAAATATAAGTGATAGGACCTGGGGACCGTATAAAAATTTAATTTTTGTAATTTTTTTCTAAATGGGTTTTTTGGTTCGAAAAGCACGTAAAAACATTCTTTACCCTTTTTAAAACATTTTTTAAATTGGAAGTGCATATCTAAACCGAACGGTTCGGGAATTAGCTATTGGGTCACATTAAGGCTGGACACCCTGTATATTACTCCGTAGCAGATGATGCTTGCGGTTTAGTTCCGTTTCCTCAGATGCAGAAGTTCATAGAACAAAACATTATGAAGTAGACAGTTTTTAGTGTCTTTCCAAGTATTTTTAGTAAAGCATGAAATACAAAACACAGTAGACTCTCTCAACACTACATACGCCAGAATGGGTTATCACCTGTTAGTGTGGTTACACACCTTAAACTGAAATGTTCTTGGTGAAAAACAGAAATTGCATTGCTACTCCTAGAAAAATAGTTGCCATTTTCCTCCAAATAGTTGCTTTTTTTGCTGTTTTTACGAGTAAATAGTCGCCTATTCTAGATTATAAAAGCAAATAGTCTCCTTTTAGTAGCCAGTGGGCACCCTGAGTAAGTTATACAGTAGAAGACCCAAAATCCGCCGATCCGAAATCCGCAAGGCTCTAAAATCCGCACTGTCTGTTCAATGTAAACAATGAAATCTGCCCTGCCAGCTGCAAGTTCAGAAAACTACACTATAACCACAAAGTAAAGCTAAATAAGCTATTCCTACTTGAATTAAAAAATTTTAGGAGTCTGTGAGCTCTAATCTTAACACTGATAACTTTTTAAATGACTGACAGTGACATAATTGACACTGAATTATGATCACAGACTCACCCAGTAACAAGTGAGGATGATCAAAAAGTTGATAAATTAACGTTTAATGAAGGTTAGGCTGTGAGAAAGAAATATCTCAGATTTGTAGAGCAGCTAAGCTGTGTTACAAACAGAAAATAATGAAAAATAAATAAAAACTATAATTAGAACATCCCAAACTCCTAAACTATTGACTATACATGTTTAAATAAGTTGTACTATAATCTCATAATTTTGTATATTGCATTAATCCTCTGTATTTTTATATCATGATTCTAATTATAAGTAACATGATTTGTTTCCCTTGATCTCTATTGTGTTTTTTTTTCTATTATTTTCAGAGGGGGTGGAAATAGAATAATTTTCCTATTATGACCCAAAATCCGCAAAATTCTAAAATCTGCAAAAGGTCTGGAACCAAGCTGTGCGGATTTTGGGTCTTCTACTGTATATATATATATATCACTCACTCACTCACACTCACACATACACACACACAAAAAAAAAAATCCAATAGATTCTTGATTTTATGTTCTTATACACACTAAACTATGATGTTTTTCAATTAATAGTTTTATTTTTGAAGTAAAACTTCTTTAGGCATGTTGAGAGTGAAATTTCAAGGTCGTGTCACGGCAATAGCGTCATGATGAGGCTGAGACGATTTTGTATTTTAAAAGACAGAGAGAGCTACCGGATAGATCGCCAGAGAGAAAGAGACAAAAATAGTAACCATTCTATACTCTATTGCTGCAGAGAGTTTTCTTTCTCCTCTTTGTGCTACATTCGTTCTTATTTAATTAGTTTTTGAATTATTTTATATTTTATGCTATTTTTGGCCGTTTTCTGTCTTTGCCCTCTAAAAAAGAAGGCTTTCGATCGTCCGAAAGAAAAAATAATTACACGATCGGAAAGAGTTTTCTTTCTAAAGGGTCCTTCATTTTTGAATTAGCTGCATTTCCCAATTTTTTATAAATAAAAATCGACAACCCTTTTCTCCGGCAAATTCGGGTGAATTTCAGAATGAGGAGCCTATCTTAGCTTGCATCTAAAGAGCTATGGAATATTTCGACTAAAAAATATATACTGTTACGGACAAACTGTCAGCTTTCGTTTAAAAAAAAAAAAAAAAATCAAGTGTCTAGGATAATTTTTTGATCAGCTAAAAAAATTAATTAGTAAAACCCGTATGAAAATAATTTAAAACTTCCGAAGACAGAAGAAGGGATTTTTCAACTAGCTTCACACGACATCAAAATGAAGAACCGGTGAGGGAATAATTCTTTTCTCTGGAGAGTGTGTGGGTGGAGGTCCGATTCAAGTGAAACTTCTTTAGGGGCATTGAGAATGAAATTTCAAGGTCGCATCATGATGAGGCTGGGACGAATTTTTATTTTAACAGACGGAGAGAGCTACCAGATAGATCGCCAGAGAGAAAGAGACAAAAATAGTAAGCATGCTATACTCTATTGCTGCAGAGAGTTTTCTTTCTCCTCTTTGTGCTACTTTCGTTCTTAAGAAACTGTACGCATGCGCTGAATGTAAACACACATTGTGCACTCGGAGACGAAAATGCTGGAGCGCTGACTTACAGTTGGTAAAGTCAATTATCAATGTTATATTTTGATCAGAATCTCCAGTATTTTGAAACTGATTTATATTTATTGTCATTAACAAACTATTATTCACAAAAACCGATATCAAAGTAAGTATTATTTTATATATTCTTTTTGTATACATCCTCATTGTAATTTAAAATTTAAAATCCATGTATATTAAATGATTTTTATGTTTGTCTAATGACTTAGTGTGCTCAGTATATTTATTATTTTATATACTATTTTCAAATTTTATTTTAATACTGAAAAATTAACCAAAGGAACTTGTGAAATATTTTTACATTAATTTTTTTATAAATCTTTTTAATACTATGCCTCAATCCTTTCACTACCTACAACATCTCACTTTTGATCTGTTTTCAAATGTTATCTTTAATTTTAGTCTTTAATTCTTATCTCTGACTACTTATTTGACAATCATCAAACAGATTTTAATTAATCTCGTCAAAGAAGTTTCACTTCTGACACGTGTACTCTGTACACACGCTCTTTTTATATATATATATATATATATAACTGTTTATCTACAGAGTTTCAAATCCACAAAAAGCCATTAATGTCATAATTATAAAAAATTTAAAACAGCAAAAATGCTAGAATTTTCAAATATGAAATAAGTTGAAATTTCACCATTTATTTAGAACCACATCAGCTTTTCTTGAAAAAGTAAGGTTTTAAAGTGTTAGAAAACCAGGAAAAATTATTAAAATCTTGCAGTTTCCCAATAAACCAAGTAAATTGGCTGGTGTGAAACAAAATTGCATGGTTACTAGAAAAACTCCTGTTTATCTCTACTTATTATAAAAGAAGGTATCTGTGTGTGTGTGTGTGTGTGTGTCGGCAGCGTTACGGACAAACGGCTACACCTAGAAACACCAAATTTGGTACTCGGGAAGATGTAAATATGTAGTTGTGCACCTCGAAGCGATTTTTTCAAAATTCGACCTAGATTTTTTTTTTTTTTTTATGTTTTATGCGATTTTTGGCATTTTTTCTCACCTAATTCGTAATGACGGCGGAAATTACGCTCGCAGCAAAACGGCATTTGTATCATCGGATAGAGGAGAAAATTTTCTTTTAAAAACAGTTTGTTCTGAATACGTAACATGATTTACCGATTTTTAGGAATTTTTTTACTAAACATCTGCTTCGCGATTTTTTTTCGTAAAATAATTTTAAAACTGTCTCATCTTGAATTCTATCCGTCATAACTTTTAGATATTTTGACAAATCGTGAAACATTCTTTTCTCCCTCTTTTAAAATAAAAATGAAAAAATTATGTAAATTAGATGATTTTTTACGAATTTTAATGCAGCCTAATGTTTAGAATTTAATAGCATCAACGCGATCTTACTTCATTCATTACATTGCGATCACGGCACGAGAATTTATGTTCGGTTGTTGCCACAGAAAGGATTAGAAAAAAGGGTTTTTTCAACCAATCGAGTTTTTAAATGAGATATCGGAATTTCAATTCGCAAGTGAGGATCTATGACGTCAAATGCTTTAAGATACGTAAAAATTATGCCATAATTTTAACTCATTTATTCCAGCTCTATTTTCAACACAGGGAGACAATATATTTTGATTAAAATTTACTGTAGAAATAAACTAAGAAATTCACGATTATTATTATTAGAAGTGGTATTTTAATCCGGTGCTTATTTAAAAATTGAAATGTCTTCACGGTGCTGAAAATGCTCATTTCAAAAGTTACAAAGTTCGATTCAAAGTGCGATATATTAAAATTTTTCTGTTTACTATTTTTATTTTTGGCATTTAATTATGGCGCAGGCGTTGCCTAACATATGCATGCAGGTTGCGAGTATAGTTTTATTTTAACGTTGAATTACGTTCCTCCATAAAGGTCCTACATAACGCAAAGTTTTAATGATACCGTTTGAAAACTACTGTAATGTCTAATCTTACACTACTATGCGAAATATTGAAATTAACTCCCTCAACCAACCGGGGTATCCTTTACGGCAGTCAAACAGTGACGTCATAAATTAAAAAAAATTCGTGAAATTTGTAAACTATGCAACCCTAACGCCCTGTCACAATTAAAGTGGGAATAAGTAGCTCCTCGAGATTACACAGTTTGATGTTTTACAGGAGACAGGACTATGGAGGATATAAAAGATATCGCTATATTAGATACATGGATATTTAAAAGGGCACCCCTTGGATATTTTCTCCCCACGGTAAGATGAAATGGTTTGCGGCGCTAAATACACCAATCTTATAAAACTATGTATAAATTAAATATATATGGAGAGTTTCCTTAATGGCAACCATTATGTGAAATGATTATTATTTATACTAATGCGTAAATTGCAAAGAATCGCCATAGAATCAAAAGATTCCATTGGGGCCAAATAATCGAAGCTGTTTCTTTTAAGGGAGCCTTGAAGAAGGGGAAGCGAAGATAGATAGTATTAATGTACGTAATAGGTAGTATCATTAGATTTGTAAAGATAATATGAATAAATCGCAATGTACCACGTTAATAAATATTTCATGAAATTAAAAGTGTTTATCCTTTTTCAACGGTTGTCTCACAACCAACTAAACGAAAAGTGATTCTAATTTGCATTAATATATCCCGCAGTAATTTCAACAGAGGAGATTACTTGAACTTTTTTAAAAATGAAATTCTGTTTTGTCACATGCAGATATGATTTTAGTAGTAAAATATTCGCTTCTTCCCGTATGAAGAGCGGGTGCGCAGCTATTTTAAAAACATCCCTTGAAAATAGCATAAATGAATTCAGAAGACCTCAAAACATGTCAATACACCAAAATCTCGAAGTCAAATTTTTTCATGATCACAATACTTTCCTTATATGGTACATGTTCGGAAAGAAATAAATGGTTGTCCATTTCATGTAGTGTCTTAGGTATTTAACGCTACAACTTGAGCCTAAAAAACAGTGTGATGTAGAAATAAGACATTTTGAAAGCCAGGAGTTCTCTGCAAACCATTAAGCTTTCCACTTTTTTGATAGTGAATGACACTGACGTAGTTTTTTGAGTCATTATACTGCAATGATGCCAGGTTAGTACTCATGATGCAAACTTTACATCAAAAGTCAAATAATTTTGCTCTTTTTTTTAAATTCCACATCACGAATAAATTCGAATTACACATGTAAGGAAAATTTTCATTTCCTACCGTGCGAAGAACGGGCACGCAGCTAGTATATATATATATATATATATATAAAGGGGGGGGGGTAGAAATTGCATTTATTAAAAATTTTATATTTATACACTAATTGAATAAAAATTGCTTTAGAAAGTATTGTTACAAATTTTCGGGGCAACCCACTGTTCTGGGGCTTAAAATAGTTTAAAATTCGTATTCTACGTTTCAAATAGTAAATTTTGCTTTTTGTTGCATCAAAATCGGTCAACTAGAACCGGAGATACGGAGGTTTCGGTTTCCCCTTTGTTTTTCTATGGGGTTTCTAGAAATCTTGAGAAATATTAGTCCTAGGCCTTTGGTAACTTCACTTTTGGGGACTTATTTTTGGTGCCAAATTTGGTGATATTTCACTAAAAGTCGCCAAGCTTGGCGACATTTTGGTCATTTGGCACATTTTTCCCAATGGGGCCTGAAAGTTGGTTTTCCTGCATTAAAAATGCATAACCTAACATTTCTGTTCTATGATGTAATCAAAATTCCTGCTTTATGTAGAATCTTCGAGAAATAGCTGTGTGTGATTATAGCAACGCTACACTAGGGCGATCTGCCAAGGGGGAGTGCCTTGGCAGGAGGACTTTCTAATGGGTTCTAACGCGTATTCACATTACATCTGGAGAAAACCTACCAAAACTCCAGACCGTTAGACCGACAGCTGAGCGATGGGACCCGAACCCGGAACTTTCATCCTTCGGCCATCTACCATTTTCAGTGTCATAACCACTGCACCATGGTGAGGCCTTCGAGAAATAGACTTTTCTCGAAGCTCCTTGCAGTTTCTGCCTCCTCTATAAATACCAGAGCGAGCTGCTCCGAGAGTTCAGTGTGTGAGTTAGCTCCCGCAGTGTGTGGAGTGATCTCCGGTCGAGAGCTGATAGAGCTGCCGATGTATATGGCGTTTTGCTCTGTGATTGAAGAGGTGTTTCCATGTGCGTTTTCGAAGCTGTTTTAAAGTGCTGTGTGTAAATTCTTGATTGCTGTGTCTTGAGGGACTGTTTGTGTTATCCCTCGAATATTTCCACTGAATTTTCACCTGTGGATGTGATGTTTTTTATGTTAGAATTACAGCATTTGTGAAAGCTTCGGTACTGAGTGGACTGTTTTAAACGAGCTACTGGCCGTTAGTGCCTGTGAATTTTGTAAAGCTGATAGTTCTACGAAGTACTAGATGCAATAAAGTTTGTGTTCTATCCTGACAAGTGACTTTTTACTAGAACTTTCTACACCAACTGGACTTTAGAACGACAAACCCAGGAAACAAGCAGAGTATTCTGCAACAGTATATTCTGGTATTTAAATTATTTTTTTAGGAAAAATGTAAATGCCTTACATTTAATTTTAAAATAGCTTTATTAAATTTTAGACACAACAAATTATTTGCATAATTTTTGTAAAAAATTAGAAGTAATTTTTATTATTTAGCTTTACGGTTAGTTGCAAAGGTTGACTTTCTTTTTCTAAAGATTTCTTGAGTAATATCTTCAGACAATTGTTTTCAAGAGCATGGTGTCATTATACTTTGTGGTGCAGGATTTATTTAATTCTGAAAGTTTGCACTACTAATTTTTTTTTACTTTCTTTTTCTAATTCCACCATTTCATCACCTGGTTGATTTAAAATATTTCATAATAAACAGCGATTCAAAAGGCTGTACAGTAAACAATGGTAAGCACGTAATGCACAACAGCTGATCAATTTAACAGCTCAAACAACTATCTGGAGTACCAAGTGAAAATAATTAAAATGTAATGGGAAACGGTTTCTCACATTCCAAAACATTGTCTCATCCTTTTCTAATAGAGAGCATTCCCACCCTATCCCACTCTCTACTCTCCCCTTTCCCGTACAAGCCCAAAGAATGCCAAACACAAGTGCAGACTCCAAACTCAGTCTCCATCCTTACTGATTGAAAGAATCGGATTCATCCCATCCACAGCTGCTGACCCCTGATCCCAGCCAAACTATGTTTCTGCTGCTAGAATAAATATTTTTACATAAAAACTGTTAGGAAATATAAATAAAAATATGGAAGCAATTTAATTACGATGATTTCTTTAACAAACCTAAATAGGTTGGTCTGGTGTATGCATAATTTCTCACTCGGAAAGAGTTACAAACCCGCAGAGATCAAGCAAAAACCTGGAAATTAGCGCTACTCCCAGAAAACAATCACTCCTGATATGTGTTAGAATACCTTAAAAAGTCCTCTGCCAAAGGCATATCTCCACCCTCCCTTTAAGCAGATGACTCTGATGTGCCTTTTCCAGCCAGCCTTTAGTATTGCCCACTCTAATTTTCAGCCAAAAATTGTCACCGCCAAGGTGTAGATAAATTACCAAATATTGTAACCCTAACTGATGTATATATACATTTTCGGGGATAATACCGTAAGTGGGTGTCCATCGATAAGGAAGATACGTCGCCAACTTTGTGAACAGGACTGTGAACAGAGCGATAGTTTTGGAATTCTCTAGCAACCTGGTGGAGAAGTTGAGTTGTTCAATCTTGCTGTGTAGAAAGGAAAGTCTGACAGGCTGATTGTTTTAACCGTAACCGAATGTATTTTTAGGAATTATTTGATTGGTTTACGGAATGTAACTTTTAACCGAGGTTATATAAGCAGTGATTTTTGAGTTAATGCGTATTTTTATTAGTTTCGTTGTTGGATACGTGCACATGTAGGTGTTTCGGGGCGTTCGATTTTTTTTTTTTTTGAGTAGCAGGTAACGAAGTCTAGTGTTTTATGGTATTGTGTATGGTTTTAATCTTTTAATTGTTTTTGAGGTTTTAATTGATTGGAAAATGCATCTGTTGATAGAGCTTTTTACTATGTTTTTATTGTTAGAAAACGAAGAAAAAGTCATAGAGTTTTAACTGAAATGGAATCGATACCAGCCCGGACGTGTGTTTTTTATTGTGATGTCTGCGGGTCAGAGATGGGATGCTGGGTGGATAAAAGAAGGAAGTTGGGGTTCAGGTATGTCTGTAAATGTAGAAAAAAAAATAAATGCCCCGGAACTTTAGATCCCCTCACAAATACTTTTGAAAAAACTCTTATAAGTATCAGAGATATCCTAGGTATTATATTTTGTTTTGTTTTGAAATTACCGATTTCGTTTACGTTAAATGAAATAAACGCTTGGAGGGCGAAGAGAGGTGAGAGTAGTATGTCGCCGAAGACAGCTACAGATTATTTTTCATTTTGCAGAGAGGTTTGTGAAATTATATTTTCTCACGAAAGTAAAAAATTGGGGGGACCTGGAAAAACTGTTTGCTTAGATGAAACTTTTTTAACTAGTAGAAAATATTTTTGTTGTTTGTATAGTTTTACTGCATGTTTTTGCATATTTTTGTTGTTCAGGTGGCATACGTACATGTATCCAACAGCCAAGTTTTTTTTTTTTTTCGTCTTTTAAAAGTGTTCGTTTTTCTGGAAATGGGTATGTATTTGTGCAGGTAAGTGACTATTTTTTCGTTTATTTTGTTGTGTAAAATGCTGTGTATGACGTAAAAAATTTGGCGGGGGGAAAAAAAGCGTCAAATCACAGTTTGGCTTGAAAAAAATGTCGCCAAAAAAAGCGGACACCTGCTTACGGTATTACTCCCACATTTTCCATATTGCCACCAGGTTGCACTACCGGTGGGTATCGGTCAATCAGCAAACGGCAATTACAGGCCACTGTGCGGTGAAATTTTTTAGATGGAATTTAGTTTGGCTTAGAAACTTCGTAGTGCTACGTGTGGCATCCAAGAGGGTTGATGTTTAAGGTGTGGTTTGATATAGCTTCTGGTAAAGCAGATGTTAGTGCCGTCGTAGAAAAATATTATGGTATTTTAAAAGAAAATTTAAAATGGGAGTTTTCAAATAACTGAAAAAGTTTGGGAAAGTCAAGACTTACAAATAGATATTTCATGCACAAGTGTACAAGGAATTATGTTAAAATATTCTGTTATTGTCAACAATTTTGTATTCAGAAACAAGATGGCCACCATTTTTAGATCAGAACTTGCATTTTAAGAGGTAAGCTTTTTTGATTTGGCATTTTATGTTTAAGTTTTCAAGTTAGCGGAAATGTTTGGGAAAGTGAGGAGTTGCATATAGATATTTTGTATAAATATGTTGGTATTGTCAATGATTTTGTGCTTAGAAACAAAATGGTTGTCATTTTGAAACCCATATTATCTATGTCGCCTTTTTATTATAGGAAAATTTATTTGTGCTATGACTTTTTTGAGATAATAAGGATTATCAATCGGTAGAAGGATCATTCCATGCCAAATCGCCTGATTTTAATAGTCAACCATGCTCTTGCATCTTGGGTTTTTTTTTTATTTTTTATTTTTTTTTTTATGTGTATATCCTTGTACGATAATACTAAATTATTTTTTTCAAATTTTTTGAAAATCACCACTTTTGCTTGTTTTTGTCATTTATGGCTACCATATATGAGTTTAATAAAATCCTTCTACCTTATTTATTTATTAACATTTTGGCATCAAATTAAAGCTAAATTTTTCCTCTATTAATAAAATTAAAAAAAGATTTTTAAACTATTATATGAAATTGTCACTAAGCATACAAAATTACTTTTTGTGATTTTTACCATAGGATTTTCAAAAAGCTGTATCTAAAAAAACCACAAATGTCACATATACCGTATTTTTTTATATATAATCAGCTAACTATATACTTTCCATGTTTTAAAAATAAAAATGGTGTGTTTTTTGTGGTTATGAAATTAAAAATTAATTTCTTTGCTAAAAATCGTACTTTGCAATAAAGTTTACTGTACCCATTTGAAATCTGTTTTAAAACTTTATAAAACACTTTTGGCCAATTTTTGCACACATTTGTGAACTTTTACATCTAGTACATATGTCCTTCCAGATGTTAGTGACAGTGAGAGCACTGGAACATCTGTATGTATAGTTTCACATGGCACCCAGCAGCAGTCATTGTTCGCAGGCCAGATGTATGATGCTGAAGAGCCAGGAGGATGCATAAACTGAACTTTAGCATCTCTTTCTTTTTCACACAGTTGTCAAGTACCTTTCCTATCCACCACTTATTCTCATAAATAACTGCATTAAAATGTTTTTAGGATAACATCTATACATCTAAGTTGATTACCAATTGCTTTAAGAGTTTTTTTGTGTAAAGGCTTAAAAAAAAAAAAAGGCTTTCCCTGGTTCCTGCTATTGATGTTGAATTTCTGTATCTTTTATTTAGAAAATCTTCATTTTCACACACCTCAGCTGATGATGTGAAAAACACTTTAATCCCCTTTATGTTGCTGAAAGCAAAGTCAAATAAATCTTGTGCACTCAAGATTTGATCTTGATTAATTCTCTGTAGACTTGCCCTAGTCGCAACGCTCTTTATTGTCCTCTAACTTCATCACATGCATTTTTACCATGACTGGTAGCAAAAAATAATTCCATTCAGCTGTCATTCAGTAGTCTCAACTTGAACACAAATTAACAAAGTTCTTATAATTTTTATACTGTGCAGTACTGCCATCACTGAAATACATATTTGATAGATGTGGGGTATTCATATTAATTCCATGATTAAAGATAAATTAAATCAAAATCTTAATTATTATTAAAAAATACTTTCTAAATACTAATTTAAAATATAGATAATGTTTACTAAATGTAATAAATATCCAAAAATTGGGATTGTTAGAAGAAAACTTTCAATACAGAAATTTGGAAGAAGACAAAGAATAATCTGAAAGTGTCAGTGTTGCCAACTCTGCAGGGAAAAAAGTATCAGCAAAGTTTTATTTCTCTGCCACATATTGCCTGCTTTTTTTAAAATGACAGTGGTGAAATTTTTATGCCTTTCAATTTGTACATGTGCATTATAAAATAAATAACATTTAATAATGGAAGTGAGCTAGTGGAATGGGCAGTATGAATTAGTGATAACTAGGTTTTGCTTTAGTTTAGATTTTCAGTTACCTATTGTTTCAATATTTAATTTTTAATTCTGATTGAAGGTTGCAATGAAATTAAGTGCAGTGTGTAGATTTTACTGAAAATTATTTTATAAAATTAAATGCTCTGTTTTATAATTTTTTTATTTATTAAATTATATAATTAATATGCAATAACTGTTTAATGGCTATTTTTATATTAAAAAGTTTTAAAATACTCATTAAAATCCTGACAACAGATGGCGCCATAAATGATATGACGCACGCACAAATCGATCCAGGGTGGAGCGAAATAATGAGGAATAAGATCAGTGCAAGCAAAAACAGCGAAGGCTGAGGATGGTGGTGGCATGCCACCGAAAGCTGCTACTAAAGGATTTTAATGAGAATTTTTAACTTTTTAATGTTTTAAGGCAAGTCCTTTCTACAAAAAAAAAAAAAAAAAAGACTTTCGATAAAATAATTGGACCAAAACTTTATTACATCATAGCAATACTTTTAAATTCAGTGGAATTTGATTCAATGTTTTTGACTTTTTACAAAACTAGGGGCCAAGGCTCCTAGACTCGCTACGGTCGCATTTCGTATGAGGCATTTGGCCCCTAAAAAGACATTCGTAAAAAAGACATAATTTCAACACACAAAACCCAAATGTTGGATAAGATAGAATGTTACCGAGCTACACATTGCTTGGTTCTTGCATGTTGCGTGGAATATAAAAATTTAAACCTCACACTATTTGTAATTAATATGTGAAACCTATGGTACGCCTTGCGTATTAGCCAATTATGGAGAATTTTCATAATTTGGCGACTTGCGTATATATATATATATATATAGTTAATAATTAGCCCTAAGAAAACAGTAATTCATATGTTTTCTTTGATAAAAACTACAGAACGCAGGGTTCGTTGATTTAAATCAGCTTGATTAAAATCTTGATTAAAATCACGATTTAAATCAAGGGATTTTTTTAAAAAAATCAGTGATTAAAATCATTTTTCAAAAGTGACTTTTGTATTGATAGAATGTATTCTAAATAAAAATCTTCAACACTCAAATGAAATTAATTTCTTATAATAGCATTAGATGGCACTGCAGTGGTTTAGGGAATCCTTCAAGGTAAGGGGGGGGGGAGTGACTTTTGAGTGTGACAGTGTGAGAACAAAAGAAATTTGATGAGAAAAATTGGCAACACTAGAATTATTTCAGATTTTAGAACACTCTTGTTTAGGATTCCGTGTTCAGAGAGCTATTGCTAAAGTACAAGGAAAATGGCAGAAAGGAAGAAAGATAATATTTGGATGTACTTAATGAAGAGCAGACAGTTTCTGGAAAAGGTGTTAAAGCCAAATGCAAGAACTGAAAAAGTTATGATGGGATTAGTAGCCAGAATGAAAGCACATGTAGATAAATGTTTCTCCTCTGACAGAAATGATATTAATAGTGATCAACCTCAAGAAACAAGAGAACAATTTAACTTGTACAAAATCTGAGGCAGCCAAACCTACTATGAAAAGAAAAATCAGTGAGATAGAAAATGATGTTGGTGTTCTTAAGAACAGCATGAATGATTATGCCATAAAGACCACTAAAACTCAAAAGCAAATATTAGATGAGAAAGTGGCAAGATATATTTATGCCACCAATTCTGCTTTTCATCAGGTTAATCATCCCCAATTTAAAAAGATGATTTCTGCTTTAAGGCCAGGGATACTACTCCAAATGAAGTAGAAATAGGTGCAGCATCACTTGATAATATATATGAAAAAGAAAATGTTCCAAACACCTAAATAGACAAATTGTTAACTTTAGTATAGATGGACGGTCAAATGTTCATAATGAACCAATATTATGTGCTGTAGTATCCACAAGAAAAGGTGAGAATTATCTAGTTGAGACAATTGACACATCTGGTAGTCCACACACAATTGAATATCTTGTAGAAGTTGTGAAAAGTCTTATTATGCACTTATTATAATAATAGCTAAAATAGCATAAAATATATTTTATATATATTGTTTAAAATGTCATACTATTATAATATGCAAAATAAATTCATATTAGGAATTTTTAAAACATCTTCAAAAAAATCCGATTTAAATCAAAAAAATCACGAACCCTGCGAGCAGGTAGGATAGCTTGCCACCAATGGCGACTTTTCATTATTTGGCGATTTACACATGCTCACAACCTATAATTACTGTTCATTTAAGGTTCCCGGAAAACCGTTATCCATATTTTAATTTACATAATTCTTTGCAGATTGGCGTACTTAGCACCACGAATTATACCATCTCGCCGCGCTGGCAAATATCCAAAGTGTACTATAACTGCTATAATGGCATAGTTAACGCTGCCAAATATTTCTACTGGTAGCAAATAATCCAGCTGGACCGAACCGGCTTTAAAATAATCTGCATTTTAATTATTTTTCATTTTCAAGATATTAGTTATTCTGTTTTGGAAAAATGAATAATCGCTAATTCTAAACTCCTGTTGTCTAAGCGAATTTACTATTTGAAAATTGTCAACTTTGTGTAACACATTTTGAGTTACTTATTTCATATACTTTTTAATTTGGCATAAAATGGATGTCATTCTACTGGCGTTTATTGTACATGTTTGACAATTTCATGTGATTCTACATAATTGGAATTGCTTTGTTGCAAAGGAATGAATGATTTTATGCCAAATCTGGCAACCATTATGTTTTATTTTTTTATTAATATCTTCTAAAATAATTCGATTTTCAAAATTTAAGTCACCTTATCAGGTTCCTCGAAGTTTTCCGCATTCGGGAACATGTTTCTCGAAATTCAAATCCCCACGGTTTAGGAGAAGATAGGTCAACAAGCTCTGACAGCAGCCTTTACTTTTTTTTAGAATAGAGAGAAACTGTTTAATACAAACCATATTTCATTATTTGACCACTGATTGAGAATGATAATATTAGAAAAACTCCGCTATCATTTATATTTTTACATAGAAATAAAATTCCTTTTACTGATCTTTTGAATAATTTACTTTTTCATTTGAAAACAAACAACTAAAAAAACCCTCTTAATTTTTTTAACATAAACAGTCTA
This sequence comes from Cheiracanthium punctorium, assembly GCA_038373885.1. Classification (NCBI taxonomy): domain Eukaryota; kingdom Metazoa; phylum Arthropoda; class Arachnida; order Araneae; family Cheiracanthiidae; genus Cheiracanthium; species Cheiracanthium punctorium. The sequence continues at coordinate 285,675 of JAWZYV010006369.1, read as the reverse complement.
TGGTTAGACCTTTCTACAAAAAAAAAAAAAAAAAAAATTGCACGTGTTAGCTGTGGTTTGTAAGTAATATTTTATTAAACTTTGAAAGGCACAAAATTGAAAATTTTATTTTAAATGCTTAAGTGCTAATTTTTTGTGTCAGTACATATTTTTTACTTTTTTTTTTTTTTTTTTTTTTTTAAGAGAAAAAATGTTACCTTTAATTTAATACCAAAATTATTCAGTTTGGATAAAAAATAAAGTGAAATACAAAGAGTTTTCCAAATTCTCTCGGAAAGTGCTGTAGGCTAAAGAATGCTAATGCGCAAAATTTAAAAAAAAAAAAAAATCTAGACTGAATTTTGGGCTAAAAATTCTAGAAAAAATAATTTGAGGTTATCTCATAAATGTAAAGACATGGAAAATTTTTCAAAAAAAAACTGTTACATGGGAGAACATAGCATCAGGTGATTTGACATGGAATCAGTGGTGGGGTAAGACAAAAATTAGCAGTGGGCAAGGCGAGTTTTGCGAGGGCCCCCCCCCCCACACTACTATTTTAAGTAGCAATTTTAAGGGGGGGGGGGCGGTGTTCGTTTGAAAAGCTGTTTGTAACTCTTTTTGTTATATTAAATAAAAAAAGCACTGATAAAGTTATGTTGACTTATTAGTTGACTTTAAAAGATGACAATCTATTCATTAAAAAAAAAAATTTGTTGCCATTTAAATACAGCATTTAGGAATGTGGGGTAGGAAACGTCCTTTTCATTTACGTGTTAATAGTAACATTAATTATCAATCCTGTAATCATGTGCATCCGTGCTTCTATCCTGTTACTAATCAGTTTAAGTCAAGTGCTTTCTGTGGAAGATTCATTAGTTTCTGACGAACCATGATCGGAAAGTTCACTATTATTCCAAACTGAATATTAAGCAGGTACGTGAAAATAAAGTGACCATATTTTTGAACGTAAAATTGAGGACATGTCCCCAAATTTGAAACAAAATTGAGGCCATTTTATAATTAATGAAATAATTAACAGTAGTTACAATTTTTTTATTTGGGAATACCTTATTCCCCCGTACATGATATATATTTCGGTTACACACATAACCATCTTCAGTCGTTTCTGGATCTCTCACTAATGGCGGCTTCCTTTTTTATCTCTTCGTTCTTCTTCTTGAAAGTTCGATGAATGACGTCATCCCATGATTGGTCGATTGTATGAAGCGCATCGTTGATGCTGCCATCTGTCGTCATTATTTCTAAGCTCTCACGAATGTAGGCATATATACTATTTTTAAAGTTGGCTATTTTTTTAATATTTTTAAAATCAATGGTAATGGGCTCTTTCACGGGGGAATAAGGTATTCCCAAATAAAAAATTGTAACTAATTATTCCGCCGTATTAAATAATGTTTTATATGTTTTTATTAATTAACAGTAATCTAATTAAAAATTGTCCCCAATTGCTTTTTTACATTTTGGGGGAAATTGCAAAAAGCACAGAAATTGGGGACTATCCTCGAAAATTGAGGACGTATGGTCACCTTAATACAGCGGTTCTCAACCTTTTAACATCGCCCCCCCTCCAACAAAGGCTAACTTACGGTGGCGCAAGCTGCCCCTCACATTTTTCAGCATACATTGTTTTTTAATCTTTAACAATGAACATTAAGTCGAATTTTCTACAAAATAATGTTATCAGTAAAGTTCGAATGAACATTTTAAGCGAAAATGGATACATTAAGTAAAAATGAGAATAAATAAGATGATTTTTTAAAAACATGCATCACTACTTGCTCTTTCGTTTTTCTTGAGCCCCTCCTGCAAACGCCCCCACAGGTTGAGAAAAGCTGCCTTAACGTGAAAACGATGTTATTATGAGACTTTGAACCATCTTTGTTACGTCTAAGTCAATCTTAGTTCCCTTACATGTTTTTAAAGAGTTCGGAATCAACCTGCATATAAAGCCATATTCTTCAGCTTGAGAAATGAAACTTAAAAATTATTAGTGAAGTTTTTATTTTTTAATGAAAATTTTAAATATAAAATAGATATATATCTTCCTCCTCACTCGTGGTTCCTTGTAAGCTCGGGACACAGGACATTGGTCTGGTTAGGTCTGCGAAACCCTAATTAAGCAACAAGACAAGAATGAGTGCTTTAAATATAATTTTAAAATAGGTTTATTTAATTATTTTTCCATCGCGTTATTTAATTTCATTTTTGCTTTCTTTAATTTTGGTACATAGTCTTTTTTAAAACTCAGTATTTCAACTCTTTAAAATGTTTTACATTATTAACTTGTAAAATTATGAAATATGATATTGTTCGTCAATCCGTTCTCATTTACTATGCCTTTTAAGTGATTGACAATGTAACTCAAAATAACTCTTAGAAGAGAAAAAAAAGCAAAACAAAATTTAAGTTTAAAGTATTTTAAAAAGCGGTAGCATGTATGTGTGTGTGTGTGAACACGATAACTCCTAAACGGAGCATTCGGTTGAGCTCAAATTGGGTATATATGTTATAAACCACCGTTGCAGGACCGGTATTGATTTTGGTGTGTATAGGACTTATAGGCTGTGTATGGTGTGTATAGGATGTTTTCTACAGGGCTACGACAAAGATTTGTTTTACATTATGGCCTATGGGGGGAAATTCTTGTAAGTGTTCTACCGTTTAAACGGTAGATTCGAATGAGCTTTAGTTTGGTATATATGTTTGAATTATTCATCGATTAAAATTGATTTAAATGCTTGGTAATGATCTTAATCGTAAGTCTTTGGAAAGTCGAGTGGAGTCACTCCAGATTTTTTAAATTACTCATGTATTATTAAAGAATGAAGCCTTCTAATGCTGAAATTTCGATTTAAATAGGATCTTAAGCGAATTCGTTTCTGTTCTCATGTCACTACTATTTACTAATGTGTTTCTCTGTAAAACAATGTAAGTGATCATTTTTTAGTCAAAAATGCACTATTTTCCTTGAATGACAGACTGAGATTGCTAAATTAAAGTACTACTAAATATCGAACATTTTGAAAAATGTTCTACTTTTTGAAAATTTTGCTCTACAATTCCATGACTAAGAATTTTTTCTAAATGCTTCACAAAAGGCACAGTTTTTCATTTATTATAGTGTGTAATGCAGCTTATGTAGACTCATTCTGAATTTTTTATGAGTCCAAAGTTTATTTTAATTTGTGTACAACAACCGTGAGTCACGTTTTGTTTCTTTGAACTGCACCCATATACAGTAACTATGTCAGAGATACAAGCCCGTAATCAGACAGTATTTCCCAGAGGAGGGCCTTGCACACCCTGTCAATGAATCAATTTTTCCTTATTCTTTTTAGTACATCGACTTGGAGGAGTGTGTGTGTGTGTGTGAGGGGTGGTTACCCAGACTTCCGGAATTGCCCTTGTCTTGAACTTTCCTTACAGCCAGCCGTAAGTTAGGATGAATGTGTTTTGAAAATCTGAAAAAATAAACAATAACCAAGTGGCGTTTATTAATTACTTACAGCATTTATAAAACACATTAAAGCGCCATTTACAGTAGGAAATAATTTATTGTTATGACTACTCTTCTGGATGACAGATTGTTTCTCTAATGAGATATTTTATGACCTCAAGCTACAGCGAATGGTTTTAACCCACTCCTCAGGTCCGGAGGGAGCAGAGCGTCGACTGAGCAGATGCCCCCCCCCCTCCTCACCACAAATCATTGATAAGAGAATAAACTAATCAACTTCCTTGTTGTTGTTGTTGGAGAGAGGCTTTTTTGGGGTCTAGCCGGGACCACGTGGCTGCGGTCTAGCCGAGCGCCAACAATGGTAACGAGAATCAAAGAGAAGGGGAAACAAGGAGGGGTGGAGAAAAGGAGAGCGGCATGTTGATTGAAAAAAAACAAAAACAAAGAGGGTGGAATTTTATCAAGAAAAAGGGCAAGGAGGGCGGAATTTTATCAAGAAAAAGGGCAAAGAGGGCGGCATTTTACCGGAAAAAGGGCACCAGGGCAGGCCGCCCCCTGAAACGCTCTAGAGTGATCCCTGAGAGGGCCTTCATGATTTATTCATGCTAAAGAACATTCACACGTTACTATGGTGAAATCATATTTCAAATACCTAGTTTTCCGATTCTAACTTCCGGCCTTACCATGGCACAGTGGTTATGCCACTGAAAATGGTAGATGGCGGAAGTGTGAAGGTCCCGGGTTCGGGTCCCATCGCGCGGTTGTCGATCTAACGGTCTGGAGTTTTGATAGGTTTTCTCCAGATGTAACATGAATATGCGTTAGAACCCCTTAGAAAGTCCTCCTACCAAGCCGCCCCCTTGGCAGATCGCCCTAGTGTAGCGTTGTCATAATCACACACAATCACAATCGCCGATTCTAAGTTCTAACACTTCAGTAAAAATATTCAGGTTCGAGACCATACCAAAGTTCCTTCATAAAAACTACGTGATACGAGACCTTGGAAGCGCGAGGCCGTGTGCGGTCGCCCACATCGCCCACGCCTATCCCCGACTCTGCATGGAATGAGCCAGAATTTTAATTAAAAGCTTCAGTGAGTTTTGCAATGAATAGGGATTACTGACATTTTATGTTCATGTTGTTGTTATAAAAAAGTTTTGTAGGGAGGGACTGGAAGGGTTGTCCTATTTGGTCCGGGGTAGAAAAAATCACTGGAAAAATCCTGGAAAAAAACGTTCCGGACAAAATAGCATTTTGTCCACTATTACTCAGTTTTAATTTGTAAACTAGAAACACTCAGTGATTAAATATTTTGGTTATTTTTACTTTTCGAGCATGTACCATGTAGGAAGAGTATTGTAATCATGAAAAAAATTGACTTCCAGATTTCGGTGTATTTATACGTTTTGAGGTCTTCTGAATTCATTTATGTTATTTTTATTAGATAGGTCCTCATATATACAAAACAAAATAAGTTTATATTCAATATTTTTTTTTTTAAATTGTTTCTAGGGAGAATGTCTTTATGGGTCACGTTTTTTCCTACATTCCTATGGACCTCAGCTCTCGTGGAAATGCAGAAGCTCAACTCGCTATCCAGAGAAAATCTTCAGAAATAGCCACAAATAGTTCCTGTATATTCAGTCATCTTGAAAAGTTTGATTAAAACTTCATTAAAAAATTCATTCGATTTGTTACAGCACAGCTCCTGAAATGATCGTGGCCAGATTATTCATTAGGCAACTCAGCCTAATGAATAATCTGGCCAACTGACACATTAATGCAATTTTGTTGGCGGAGGTGGTTATGTGGAAGATTCACATACACATCCATTTTTTGGAAGTAAAATCGAATTGTTACATTAATTTCATTTTTCACAGGAGGGACTTTCGCCCCCTCTAACCCCATGCCATTAATACGTCCTTGAACCAGCCCTGACTCTGTTCTGTCATTTTGGCACTTAGTTTCCTTTCTACATTTGTTTATTTCTGGATTCATTTAGCAAATAAAGACACACGTTAACATTATTGCTAAGGAATGCATTTTTTAATGGCCAAACGTAGATGGGTAATCCTATTTAGTAGAGTCTAGATACCCCTCTTCCGAGTTGCAATTTTTCTCAACAAAAAGATAAAAATCTGCTCGATTTTAATCAAGGGTGGATTAAAGGGGGGTGTGGAGGGGGCAATCGCACCCCCCCCCCAGAAACTTGCATTAATCCGCAATGATTTTTAATAGCACTGTAGTGCTAATGATAAAGCTTTTTTTTTATTTTTTATTTTTTATTATTCTGTCTCTCCCACCGTTTGCACCCTCTCTCAATTTTTTTCTGGGTACTGTATTCTTTGTTCCTCAGTGTGTTAAAAATACTCTCGTGTGTGTCTGTTGTTGCTGTCTTTTGAATACTCATTCAGTTTAGTCTAGGTAATCAGTTGGAGTTGACTAAATAATGCAGGCATGAGACAGCCACACTAAATTTATATATATGTTCTTTCAATGAGTTATCTACAATTGATTTACAGTTCCATAATAGAGCTTCAAAAATTGTCTAATAAAAAAAAAAAGGAAGAAAGAATTATGATATTAATCTTTTGCTTAAAAAAAGCTAGATTTAGGGGGGTGGGCAAAAACTTTCAAACTACAAACGCAGGGGCCTTCAAAAGCGCGGAACCCATAGCATTTGCTACATCTGCCATATTGCTAATCCGGCACTGTTGGCGACGTCGTCCTGTCAGTGCTTGATGAAAGCAATTTTAAAAGATATCGGCATATTTTGCATAGCGCACCATGGAGAAGTACTATAAATCCATATTATCAGCACAGCGTTTATCTAAATTATTTACACAACACATCTCCTGCCTTTACTTTTCATTACATCACTAAGCGTTTGCTGAATTTACACACAATTACTCTCCAAAGATGATTTACTACTCTTATGTTTAAATAATACATAATAATTTATATAAAAATCTTTAAAATAATTTTTAAAGCGAAAACCGTTGTTTTTCTGTTTTAAAATTCCGCTTTCAGATTATATATATAAAAAAAAAAAGAATATCTTCAGTAAATTTTGAAAACAAAACCGATTTCACCACAGACATAGATAATTTTCAAAATCAATCCCTTCTAGAAAAAGAATACATAATTATTATCTCAAAAGTAGCATACTTAGTCTACGAAGTTAAAGGGTACATTAAACATAACAATAAAATGAAAATTACTAGTCTTGCCTCTTGCTTATTTGACATGTAAATAAAATTGCAGTCTGCATTAGACCGGATTGATTCATTTTGAGAATGACTCTAAGAAATCGTCTACCTGGGCGTGCTCAGACAGCCACTTTCGGGTAAAACTCGTAAAACACGAACTGCTCCAGTTTTACTCGGGGAGATTGACATCATGAACGATTTTGGGTATTTAATAGGGAAAAAGGGGGCGGCACGTATTTACTAACCTGTGGAGCCAATAGGAGCAAACAATAACAATAAACAAAGCTCAAGTGAGTGATCTATCTCCAGAGCCTGATTATGACCAACAGGGGCCCCGGGCATTGATGAATTTGGGGGCCCCTATCTATGAAATTTGTTTTATTTTTCATAAAATTTTGATATAAAAAAGACTATTTCAAAACAACATTTGATATTGGGGGCCCTTTCGAGCCGGGGGCCCTGGGCAAAGTCCCGATTTGCCCATGCGATAATAAGGCTCTGTCTATCTCCCCAACTTCCCAAGGAAAATCCTCGGGGAGTTGGGAAAAACTCCAGCTACTCAACATGGCAGTCTGAACGCTTTGTTTATCTCCCCGAAAAGCTCAAATCGGGCATCGTAAACGGATTGGGTTTTTCCCGAGTAACTCGAGTTACTCAACAGTGGCAGTCTGAACGTGGCCTCCGTCCTCAAATCAGGGAGTATGATCTCTATTACTCCCTGTCCTCCACTTCGCGCGATGGCGACATTGTGTAAAAAACTAGCCTGTTGAGGAACGTGTATACTCAATGGTTGTAACGGTGGCTTATTGGAAATGTTTGTGGCAACAATAATAATATCTTTGAATTTTGAGTTTTTTCCGTGATGTTATTCTTTTTATGCTTATCGTTATAAAAGGTGTGAAAAGTGTTAAAATAAAAACTGACGTTGTGATTAAAAGCGTTGTTATTTAAAAAGGTTTCTTTTGTGTCCATTTCATCCGTCAATAAAATAAACGAACCAGAAATTCTAATTTTCAACAAGTGGCGTCCGCTTACAGGACGAAATGGCGATCTAAAGGAAACGAAACAACGGTTGCACCTTAAAGCTATAAGCAAGTAAGTTCAGTAACTGAATATACTATTGTAAAAGTTTTTAAATATGGAAAATTTATTACGAAAGCGTAAGCCCTTAAGGCAGTCATTTACAAATGCTGCCAATGCTTTAGAAGCAGAGATTCGGAAAGATGACATAGATGTTGATCAACTCCGAGTATTGAACTCGCAGTTAGAAAGTAAATTCAATAAACTAGATGAAGTTCAGTCAGAAATCTCTGATATTTTGCTGAAATCTGAAAACGAAAACGAGTATTTGACTGATTTTGAGACTAATGAAACATATCACGATAAATACATCAGTTTAAAAACAAAGGTAGAAAGTAAAATAGCGAATTCCATTCATGTAGTTATACCTGGAATTCTAGAAAATTCTACAAAGAGAAATTTTAAACTCCCGAAGTTGGAGCTTCAAAAATTTAATGGGGAAACCCGAAATTGGTTAGGATTTTGGGGACAATTTAAGAAAATAGATGAAGAAATAAATATAGATGATGACGATAAATTCCAGTACTTATTGCAGGCTACTGTCATTGGTTCCCCAGCAAGAGAGCTCATAGATAGTTATCCTCCCTCAGGTGCAAATTATAAAGAGGCTATCAAACAGCTAAAATCCAGGTTTGCTCGCGACGAATTACTGGTAGAAATCTACGTTCGCGAACTCTTACGATTGGTTTTAGCTCAAGCAGCGAAAGATGGAAGTATGACTCTATCCAATTTATATGATAAGTTAGAAACTCAACTGAAAGCTTTGGAGACGTTAGGGGTAAAAAGTGAAATTTATGCAGCGATGCTGTACCCTCTAGTAGAGTCTACACTACCGGAAGAAATACTGAGGGCATGGGAGCGATCTCGTCAGCGTAAAGAAAGTAACGCACATACTGAAAACTTAGAAAATTTATTGAATTTTCTACGTATTGAAGTTAAGAGTGAAGAGCGCCTTCATTTGGCACGTGCAGGCTTTTCTACTATAGACAAAGTTGGCTCTGTTCCAGCCACAGCTGCCTGTATTTATACAGGAGACTCAAAGAAGAAACCAGTTCAATCTTGCATATGGTGTGATAAGGAAACACATAGTTCCTCCGAGTGCTTTAAGTTGCACAATCTCTCACTGGAGGATAAGAAAAATTTACTAAGGAAGAAAAAGGCTTGCTTTAACTGTTTAAAAGTTGGCCACGGTTCCGAAAAGTGTAAAAGTTCTGTGAAATGTTTATTTTGTAACAAACGTCATGTGACGGTGATGTGCAGAGAATTAAAAGGTTCTAGAAATCCTAAAAGGGAACAACCTAAACTTTCCAATGAAACGAGTGAAACATTGTTGTCTAACCCAAAAATGCAAACAACACTTCTGCCAACTATAGTGGTGAAGATTGTTCATAATGGGAAAACAGAACTTGTGAGAGCACTTTTTGACAGTGGTTCACAGAGATCTTACGTACGGAAAGACATAGTAAGGAGACTAGGTTTAAATCCGTCAGATCAGGAGACTTTAAGTCACAATCTGTTTGGAGGAGTTGAAACGGAGTTTCAGGCACATGGAATTTTTGATATAGAGATACGAAGTATGGAAGATGAATTTAAATACGAATTATCGGTTCTAGATAAAGACAAAATTTGCGGATACATTCCAAGGGTGAAATTCAACCATATAAGTTCCTTACTTCGGAAATATAAGATTAAAATCAATGATTCTAGAAGAGATGCTCCAGAGATCGGATTGTTAATAGGAGCAGATTATTCTGGGCAATTGATGAAAAATAATGTCCTTCAGATCGATAAAAACCTCATTGCTATTGAAACAAAGCTCGGTTGGACACTACAAGGCCCGGTGAATAATCAAGCTACCTTCCTCGATACAGTCGGACTTTGCTATTTAGATCTCACTGAACTTTGGAATCTGGAGACAATTGGCATAAAAGATCCGGTAGAAGTAAAGACAAAAGAGGATTTAGATGCTGAAACTGTCAAATACTTTCAAGAAAATATCAAAGTAATCGAAGGCAATAGATATGAAGTCTGTTTGCCTTGGAAGGATAGCCATCGGATTCTTGGCGATAACAAAGCCAAAGCGGAGAAGAGGCTTATCTCTAATACCCGAAGACTTCAGAAAATAGGATATTTTGGAGAATACGATGCTGCAATCAAAAGCTGGCACGAGGAAGGTATAATAGAAATAGCTCCAAATAATGGTGCTACGGGTCACTATTTAGCTCATCAAGCGGTAATCAAGAATTCCAGTCTGACTACAAAGATTCGACCTGTTTTCGATGCGTCGTTAAAGGATGAAGATGGTAATTCCTTAAATGCTTGCCTTGAAAAAGGACCTAATATGATAGAAAGCCTTCCAAACCTTTTGATGCAATTCCGACAACGTGCAATTGGTGTTACCGCTGACATAAGAAAGGCTTTTCTGCAAATTAGCTTGTGTGCTAAGGACAGAGACTTCTTGAAATTCCTATGGTGGAAGGATACTAGTCGAAATGAAATAGTTACCTATAGGCACTGTCGTGTTCCATTCGGCCTTTCCTCAAGCCCATTCTTGTTGGGAGCAACAATTTCTCACCATTTGGATAATGCTCCGCAGGATTTAAGAGGAACAGCGGTTAGATTAAAGGCATCATTCTATGTCGACAATTGTGTTGCCAGTTTCGAAACAGAAAAGGAAGTAGTCACATTCAAAGAAGAATCTCGAACTTTGATGTCTTCAGGAGGGTTTGACCTTAAAGGGTGGATTGCTGCACCATTCAGAAGCATGAGCATGACTTCCGATCAAAAGATCGTTTCAATTCTGGGGCTCTCATGGGACACTGAAAGTGATGAAATTTATTGCAGTTTACCCCCTTTGACCTTTTCTGAGAATGTCCATACAAAGAGATCTCTGTTGTCAGTTTCACAAAGGATCTTCGACCCTATTGGATTTACTAGTCCGACAACGTTAATTCCAAAACTGATTCTGCAAAAATGGAAGATGAAACTTTCCTGGAAATGGAAGATGAAACTTTCCTGGGATGAAAATCTTCCACAAAACATAGAGAAGGAGTTTCAAGCTTGGCTCAAAAGGGTGCATTTCTTGAACTATTGTAAAATTCCAAGAAGACTTGTGATGGGACCCTTTGATGAATACTCTATTACTCTACATTGCTTCAGTGATGCAAGTAAGGTGTCTTATGCAGGATGCGTTTTCTTGCGTGCGTCTTTTAAAGACAAAACTTCTATACAGTTGGTATTATGTAAATCAAGGGTAGCGCCTACCAAAGAAGTAACTATTCCTGGATTAGAGTTGCTTGGGGCACTTATAGCTGTTCGTTTGTATTGTCAAGTCATTTCTGCTCTCAATCTGACAAAGTGCCAAGCGTACTTTTGGAGTGATTCATCTACAGTTTTGACTTGGATAAAAAGGGATTCCCACTGGAGTGTTTTCGTGGCGAACCGCGTTGCTGAAATAAGAAGATGCACAAATCCTGAAGACTGGCATTATATAAAGGGCTCAATCAATCCAGCAGATCTTCCTTCTAGAGGGTGTAATGCCAAAACGTTGCTACAGAGTAGATGGTGGGAGGGACCCGGCTGGCTTAAACAGGAGCAAATTAAATGGCCTATGTATGAAGTGGCAGAAGTAGATGAAAAAAAAGTTGATTCAGAGAGAAGGAAAAACGTGGTTTCTAGCATTTCCTGCATGACCCCGAACTTCACTGATGCATTTACTCGATTTTCTAGCTATTATAAGAATGTGAGGGTGTTAGCTTGGATCTGTAGATTTTTTATTATCACTCGCCATGGGGAAAATGCAAAATGTAAAGAGTTAACCTCAGAAGAAGTGAGTTTTGCAGAAAAAAGGTTGTTATATTTGATACAAACTGAAAGTTTTCATAATGCAAATGGTAAGGCCTTAAAGGGTATACATACATTTAAGGATGGCTGTGGACTTATTCGAGTAAGAACTAAACTAGTTTTAGGCGAAGAAAGCAAAGACTTTAAGTGTCCCATCCTGTTGCCAGGAAATCATACACTAGTTCATCGCCTAGTTGAACAGAAACATCGGCAATTGCAACATGCAGGTGCAAGGACATTGATCTCCAACTTGCGAGAAAATTATTGGATTGTCGGTGCAAGACGACTTGTGAAGAGAATTTGCTCTAAATGTGTTATTTGCAGAAGATTCAAAGGAAAGTCCATTCAGCCGCCATTCGCACCCCTGCCAAAGGACCGTATAAAATATGCTGGAGTTTTTGAGGTTACCGATATCGATTTAGCTGGCCCACTCTACGTGTTGTCAGGTGAAAAGGCATGGATCGTAATTTTTACGTGTGCCATTTATCGTGCTGTGCACTTAGAATTAACGAAGTCTTTATCAACAGATTCCTTTATTATGGCACTCAGAAAATTCTTAGCCAGAAGGGGAAGAGTAAGCGTTATATATACAGACAACGGTACCAACTTTGTGGGGGCCAGTAATGCTTTAAGCGAGCTGGATAGGAAGAAAGTAATGGAGTTTTCAACAATTGAGAAGATTACGTGGAAATTCAATCCTCCAACCGCTGCCTGGTGGGGAGGATTTTGGGAACGGTTGGTGCGGATGGTAAAGGAGCTTTTAAGACGAGTTTTGGGCTCTAAAACGATTAGTTATATTGAATTAGAAACTATAATATATGACTGCGAAGCGACCATGAATTCAAGACCACTGACTTACATAGCGGATGAAACGACGGAGCTAAAGCCCTTAACACCTTCACATTTCCTTCAAAGAATTCCGCATAGTGATGTCAATGATCTGGATACTGTTGATGGTAACAGCTTAAATCGCCGTTTGCGGTACCTACAAAAGCTCAGAGTTGATTTGCGCTCGAGATTCAGAAATGAATACTTGGCCATGTTAGTCCATAGAGGAGACACATTACAAGTGGGTGATGTGGCGCTGATCGGAACTCCGGAGAAACGCATCAACTGGCCTTTGGGGCTTGTGGTTCAGGTATTTCCAGGCCCAGATGGTCATGTAAGAGTAGCGAAGGTAAAAACGGCTCACGGGGAAAAGATAAGACCCGTCCAAAACCTCTATTCTTTGAAAGTGGCTCGTCCTGCAGACCTAACTCAGCATGATCAATCTCAAGTGTTCCCAAATCCAGATCAAATCACAGACCCTGCAAACTCCTTCCCTCTAGAAAAATCTCTGGATCAGCAGAGTGATGAAACAAAGATACCTGAGCCAGTTACTGAATCTTTTATACCGAACAAACCTATTACCACCAGAGTCGGTAGACGAGTAAAAGTTCCTCATCGGCTGGATTTGTGAACTGAACGAGGAATATGTTGCAATTTTAGAAAATTGCAAGGTGGGAGGATGTTGAGGAACGTGTATACTCAATGGTTGTAACGGTGGCTTATTGGAAATGTTTGTGGCAACAATAATAATATCTTTGAATTTTGAGTTTTTTCCGTGATGTTATTCTTTTTATGCTTATCGTTATAAAAGGTGTGAAAAGTGTTAAAATAAAAACTGACGTTGTGATTAAAAGCGTTGTTATTTAAAAAGGTTTCTTTTGTGTCCATTTCATCCGTCAATAAAATAAACGAACCAGAAAATCTAATTTTCAACATAGCCTGTGTTTGTTAAGGTGACCAAATGTCCCCATTTTCAGGACGTTTTTCAAATTGTCCCCAGAATGTAAAAATAGAACTGGGGACAATTATAAATGTCCCCAGTACATTAATTATAAATGTCCCCAGTTTTGTTGTCAGAAAAGGGGACATGTCCCCGATTCTGACTACAAAAATCTGGTCACCTTAGTGTTTGTACAACCACAACATTTGGATCAGCCAATGAAACTGCTCCATTCCTGGAGAGCAAAACTTAGGGTTGCAGTGTCATCGGATGGGAAGTTTCGGTAGGCGAGGAATCAGGATTGCGGTTTTGTTCCATCGTGAATGGTTTTTTTTTCTTTTTTGCCGGGATTTTTCTTTTTAAGTCGGATGAAGCAGGACAGTTATATTAAAATAGTCATTAAAAAACTAACGGCAATAATAGTGAAACGACATTATTGTTTATCACTTTAAGATGTTTTGATTGACTTAAAGTATTTTTCTTTCTTTAAAGCGATAATAAAATATATACGAATTAAAAAGAAGACAATTCGCTCCGGTTAAATTTCATAATTTCTGTTTTCACCTGCTGCATTTCATTTCCGTGTAAGTTAATTAGAGTAAAAAATGTCGCTTTTGTTCATATTTATATTGAGAAAGTTGGGATAGAAATGATGAATAATTTGACACTATTACAGTAATTTATTAAGGTCACCAAAAGTCCCAGACAGCACATAAGCTTAAATCAAGTTTGACATTTCTTTGACGTATTAATGCAAGCTTGACAGTTCAACTCATTCTAAGCTGGCAGCAAGCTTGCAGGAGTCAAGTTGAATTGTCAAGCTTAAATACAGCTTGATTTAAGCCTGAAAATTGATACTCGCGTGATTTTTCCTTTTTAAAGGAGCGTTGATGGCGCCATCTGTGAAAGAGAATGGACATTAATTGTCTAGCGTCCTCAAATTTGCTGAAAGTTCGTAAAAGATGTGTTTTATTTTATATTACCAGTGCCATATTACCGGCAGGGCAAACGGGGCAACTGCCCAGGGCCTACAGATTTTAGGGCAAAAATCTTACATCTTACACTTTTATAATTTTAAAATAAAATTACAAAGGATAAAAAAAAATTCAGAAGTTAAATAACTTTTTTAATTATAAAGTATGAACAATGAAAATAATTCAAATTTACATTTGTATAAATTAATTTAAACTTATTTTTAATTCTTCGAAATGCTCTATATCAATATAGCATACCAATATGTAGGAAAATAACCACATTTGTAAAGAGAATTTTTAGCGTTAAAAAATAGCAAAATTTTTCAATTATTTGTTATTTTAAGAAATATTTACAAAAATGACTAAAGTGTTTGTATTCCATACATGTTAGCAACTGTGATATAGCATTTCGAAGTAACGTTTAACTATCTGTTTCTTTCATTTCAGATTACTTAACACAAAATTTGTGTTAAGTAAACCCATTCTATATTTCCAAATATGGAAATTCTTCAAAATAAAATACAATTATACTACGAAATTGATTTCAAAATCAGTCGTTTGTCTCGATTTTGGCCAGCAATATTGCTTCATGAGTGTTGCGGTACTGAAAGTTTTAAAACGTGTGCTGCTCTTAAGTTTATATTATGTTTATTTCCAGAGTCTCTAAATCACACATAACATTATTTTAATTTTGATGCATCCCATGGAAAAATAAAAGAAACAAATAACACATCGCCCACTTATAATCTGGCGAGAAAACAGCGTGGTAAGTCACTTCAAACTTTAGTCATAGCTTCACAAGGCTCCGATGGCGGAATGGATAGCGTGCTCGACTGCGAAGCCAAAGAGACCGGGTTCTATTCCAGCAACGAACACTCGATGGAAACAGATTAAATTGAAATTTCAGCGTAGAGGGGAAAATGCGCAGAAAAATAAATTATGTGGGGCGCCCCGTGTATTTAGAAAAATTTGGTTTTGGAAAATTTTTTAAGCTTGAAATGTCAAGCTTAATGCAAGCTGGGCAAGTGTAAACTAGAACACTTGATTCAAGCTTACATCAAGCTTACACGCTTGGAATTTTCAAGCTTATTGACTTGATAAATCAAGCTTGCTGCAAGTTTGATGTGCTGTCTGGGAGAGACGAGTTAACTTTGAAGTTAATACGTTATAGGTGATAGAGATATATGGGCAGAGCCTGATTCCCGGGCGGGCATTCGGGGCAAGCGTCCGGGGCCTCTACAAAAAGAGGGGACCCCCAAATTGTTCTTTAAGATACTATAATGATGCATGTCATAAGCATGGGTGGCCATAAGGGGAGGGGGGAGAGAGAGAGACTGGGTACTCCAGCTTTAACGTATCGACCTATAATGTAAACAAAATTGCATCGCAAAGCAAAATCGAAACTTACAAGTCCAAATTTCCACCTCCCGGTAGTGTTTTTTTCTTAATTAACCCTCCCCTTACTTTAGAAAAGTTTCTATAGACGCCTGATATTTAATAAAAGCAGTAGAAAATACTTTAAAACAATAGAAATGTATCTGTAATTGTTTTAAAGTAAAAAGTATAAAGACACACAATCAATACTAATATAAAAGTTTAATTTTCACACACTCACACTATACCCTGACAGCACACTTGCCCAATGTATGTCCATATCTGGACAAACTTGTCCAAAACATGTCTATGTCTATGATAAGATATCTCCTGGACATCATTTTAGCGACATCTTTGGGAAAGTCCTTGGACGTGGTATGAAAGAGTGGCCTAAGTCAAACTAAATATTCCAAAATCTTCTAAAATTATTTACTATATAATATATCAAAAAAATTAATCACTAGATGGGGGACATTTGGGATATAAAAATAAAAACGAGATTCTGTGTGTGAGGCCATTCTTATTTAAAACTAAATATTCCAAAATCTGCAAAATTATTTACTATATAATATATCAAAAAAAAAAAATAATAATTAACTTATGCAGAAATTAAATACATAATTTTAATTAACAAGCAATTGGTAATTCCAAGATCATCAGAAAGAATAAATATTTGAAGAATTTTTTTTATAATACAAAAGGAAAAATAAACACAAGTTCAAAGCTAATCCTAAATATTTCAAAATTTCTTATTATTATGAGCATGGCTCACTGGGATAAGTACAGGCTGTCCGGAAACCAGTTTCTCCTATGGGATTTTCCGTACGAGTAAATTTTCGCCGATTTGTCGCTTTTACCCAACGAATCACTGTTGCCAACTCTGCCGGAGAAATTATGCCTAAAATCAAAGCTAAAAGTATCCAGGAATGGATAACAATGGCCGCATTCGTAAACGCCAAACGAGTTTATCGTTTACGAATGCAGCCAATGTTTTCAAGCCCAGAAAAAAAAAGCTGTGTTTTGGCACCTTTTCTTTTTCTCTCAGCTCTCTCGGCGTTTCTTTAGCGTTTACTTTTAAAAGCTTGTACTGCTGAAAAGGGCTTGTCTGCTGGTGCTTTTTGAGTCAATTGGACTTTCATTTCCGACTTACAAAATACTTCGGTATTGCCAGTTTGCCAAGATCTAACCACAAAGTGTCTAAATTGGCTGATTTAGACGCAAAAAGTGGACAGATCTATCCACAAAGTAGCTGAATTGGCAACATTGCCCTTAATGTGCTTCCGAAATCTGATTATACAATGCTAGAATTGTGTAAGTACAGTGGCGTAGCCAAGGGGGGAGGGGGTTTGGGGGGGTCATAACCTCCCCATGAAGAATTTTTTGCCATACAAAATGTATATTCTTCACTACAATATCACACACACACGTATATCTATATATAAGTTGCAGTGGTCGTAACCCCCCCCCCCCATGAAAACTTTCTGGCTACGCCCCTGGTGCATCATAATCCATGAGTGTGCCGTGTTTGTCTTTCTTGGGTTAATTCTTACTTTAACGTCCCGACTCTCGCCAAGGTGGCGATAATTAAACATATGCAGTTACGAGGACGATTTTTTGCATTTATGCGGCAATCGTAATTTAGAATTAAAATGGCGATTTGGAAGAACATGTAAGTACAGCGGTCCGTTATTTATTTAGGGTTGCTAATTAATGTAGTTTTAAAATTAAGTGTCTTCAAATTCCTTAGCTAGTGCGTTTATCGCTAATTTGTTCACTTTTTCATCTGGTTCTCTTGGGAGCGTTGAAACTTGTGTATAATTCCTAAGAGACCCATGACTACAAAGCTCGCCAAAGTGCGGGGATTTTTTAGGTTGGCGAAAGTCATGGGCGCCGGCAGCATAGGGCAAAGGGAGGACAATGCCCCCCCTGGATTTTTGTATAGTGTTTTCCCTTCCTCTTTCCAACATGGTAACCATACGTTGAAGTAGTCTTTGCCCCCCCCTGGGAAATATTCTGCCGGCGCCCATGGCGAGAGTGGGATGTTAAAATAGGAATCAACTCTTTCTTGTACCATAATAAACACATATTTGGAATCGAAATCTATCTTAAAATCTCCTACTGAAACTGTTTTACAATCTTCTCCGCAGGGGCGTAGCCAGAAATTTTTATGGGGGGGGTTACGACTACTACAACTCATATATATGTATACGTGTGCGTGATAATGTAGTGAAGAATATACATTTTGTATGTCAAAAAATTTCTCATGGGGGGTTATGACCCCCCTAACCCCCCCTTGGATACGCCCCTGTGGCATATTCCAACTATATCCCGTAGACATTTTAAATACTGTTTGGAATAGGCATCATAATCCATGAGTGTACCGTGTTTCCCTTCCTTGTTCCATTAAACACTTCTTCGGGATCGAAATCTATCTTAAAATCGCCTACCAAAACTGTTTAGCAATTTCCGACAGGCATAGTCAAACCATACTTCACCTTTATAAATCTCATTTGGAAAGTGTATCATAATTTATGAGTGTACGGCATTTGTCTTCTCTGTTCTATAAAACATTTCTTCGGAATAGAAATCTATATTAAAATCGCCTACTAAAACTATTTTACAGTATTCGCCAGGCGTTTTCTAACTATACTCGAAATATATTTATAATAAATTGTCGCATTTTGGCACCAAATTTAGTGAACAATTATCAAAAATTACAAAACTTGAGCGACTTTCAACATTTTATTAATGCCCCCCCTCCTCTCTACGTTATCACATTTGAAAATAAATTAAGTATAAAAAAAAACATACTTGAAAAGTGACAAAACGCACTAACTGTAGGAAAATCGTCTCTACACAAAAACCGTGCTCGAGCGAAATAGCACTCAAGTGCTAAAAAAGGCGCCAAAACACGGCTTTTTTTTTTTTTCTCGGCTTGAAAACATTGGCTGCATTCGTAAACGATAAACTCGTTGCACGAGTGCAACTCGTTTGGCGTTTACGAATGCGGCCATTGTTATCCATTCCTGGATACTTTTAGCTTTGATTTTACGCATAATTTCTCCGGCAGAGTTGGCAACAGTGATTCGTTGGGTAAAAGCGACAAATCGGCGAAAATTTACTCGTACGGAAAAACGGAGCTTTCTGAGCCATGATTATGAGAAATACAAAGTTTCCAAAAGTAATCACTAGATAGCGACACCATTCATTTCCTGAGCGGATTGAATTTTGAATCAGGCCCATCGGGCGCTAGACCAGGGTTGCCAGATGTGGCTAATTTTAGCCATTTTGGCTAATTTCAGAAGCTGCTGGCTAAAAAGAAAAACAAAATTTTAGCCACTTTTTTTTTTTTTTTTTTTGGCTGATTATAGCTGGATTCTGTGATTGTTGGTGAATATATGCTCTTCATAAAAATGCATCATTTAATAAATGTTAATAACTTCTGAGAATGTAAAAATGTAATTTGTTATTCAGTTAATTACGAGAGTAAATTTAGCACGCAAATGAATAATTATTTCGATTTTCTTCCGGGGGGGGGTGAAGCCCTCTCAAACATTGTAAAGTGTTTCCTAATCAATGCATTCAATCCGATTTATCATTCCGCTCTTGCATAAGGAAAGTGTCTCCTAATCGATGCATTCTACCTGATTTATCATTCTGGTCTCGTGCGTTGAAAGTACACTGTATAGCATGGGCGCCGACTTGTAAAAATTATTGGGGGGGCTCGTATCCTTACGGAGGGGGGGGGGACACAAAATCCTTCCCTCCGTCAGTAGAATAAAGGGATTCAGAAATTTTAGAATTGAGATTTCAAAATGTGCTTTTTTAACATAACACTTTCATTAAAATAAAAGGAATTCCATTTAATAAATTTTTCAAAAATTTTTTGAACTCATTTTTTAAAATAAGTATTTGAACTCAAGATCTCGAATCAGTCTTCAGTACACATATGGAGAAAGCAAATCTCTCTCCCTTCTGAAAGAATAGGTGAAGTTTAATTAAGTTAATAACAGCAAAACAAATAAAATCTTTTTTGTAATGTATTTAATGATAATTTCATAGGAAAGAAAATGCATGCAGTCAAATGTGAAAAACTGTTCTGCAAAACATTACTCCAGCTAATATTTCAAAATACCCTAGAAGTACAAACGATTCGAAATACTAAAATCCGGATTATTTTATTTACTGGCAAACATTCATCAGAGATAATTTTTACTAATATAAAATAGTATTTTTTATTTTAATACATGATGAAATACCCATAAATTGAATCGACTTTAATTAAATGTCGCACTACTTTAAGACAGAAAAACTGATCACATTCAAATTACATTTCTTTGACAACTTTTTACAGATTACATTTAAAATTATTTTAAAAAACATAAGCAACGAAGTAATAAATACCTCCTTTCCATGTATTAAAACAAATCAAATAATATACAAACCATCATACAAAGTTACAAGTCCTCTCTTCTACACATACATATTAAACGGATTTCCGTGATTTGAATTGTAAAAACAAAAACAAATAAATAAATAAAATATACTTTTAAATTCATTCTTATAGTATTTGCACAGCAGGAAAAAAATTAATTTTCCAATAATATCATCCTTGTTAATATTTAAAAATGATCTAACAAAGAAATCCAAGTGCGAGAATATATCAAAATTTAGAGTCTACATTATTTTAGGTCTTCATAAACATTTTAATACTGAAAACTTTCATTTTACATTAAACTAAGAATACTCATATCATCTTTCAATAACATTAAAAATGAGAAGAAATGTTGAAATGTGGTGTTATGGCCAATTATCTGCGCGAGGGATCTATGCCGAGGGTGGGGGGTTTGCCCTCCGTGTGAGACTTGGCAAAAAAAACTCGACATATAAAAACACCATTGCACTTTAAATCACACTTCTTTTTGGAAAACCGTTCCAGATTACCTTAACAATTATGAAAACAAATTAAACTAGTACATAATCAATTGGTAAATCGGAGACGCTCCTGGCTAAATAGACACATAGTAATCATTTTATATACTAAAACCATAATGAATTATGCTATTTGAAATATATTTTGATGATATTTGTGCAACAATATATGAAAATTAGTTTTTATTCAGTACGGAAAAAACTTGTATAAAATATAATCGTGTTTTACATTTAAAAGTGGAATAACACAGAAACAGATATACAATACCAAAATTATCACTCTAAATTATTGTAGATATTTACAGACAATTTTTTAAAATACTCAACATTTTCACTTTACATTAAAATAAGAATACTCAATAATATGAAAAATGGAAACAAAATGAATGAAATCTAATTCGAAATCATAGTCTACGTCATGTTATTTTTAAAACATATATAAAAACTCCATTGCACTCTAAATCACCCTTTCTTTTTTGGAAAATTGTTTCAGATTACCTTAACAATTATCAAAATAAATAAAACTAGCACATTAGCAATTTTATAAACTAAAACCATAACGAATTATGTTATTTGAAATTTATTCTGATGACATTTGTGCAACAATATACGAAAATTAATTTTTATTCAGAACGGAAAAAAGTTGTATAAAATATGATTGTGATGACTGGGGTAAGAAGGGTTTTTTGTTTAAAAGCCTTCTTATGATTACCATAGCCCGTTTGTAAACTTAGTGCTAAAAGTTCTCCTTATTGAATTTGCAAAATATACATCCATCTAATGCAAGGTATCACTGAAATGTGCACATAAAAATTCAAGCTAAATAGTCAGCTTCAAACTTTCTAGCACATATTCATTCAAATTTCAATTAAGAAGTGTACAATGCCAAAAAGTGTTTCTTGTGTACGAAGTCAATAATGAATCAGAATTATTTTCTCAGAGTTACATATACATATCTTATAAATAAAAATGAAATTCTGTTTGTTTGTTTGTTTGTTTGTGGATTTGAGTTGTATACAAATCCACAAAAATGGACCTATCAGCCTGAAATTTTGCACAGATATGTAAAATAATATAGAATAAATCATAGTCCACTTTAAAACTTTGAAAGTCCACCCGTTCCCGGAATTTAAGAGATTTTTTATGTTCTCCACGCAAAAAGCTTTCCGTAATTGTAACCCCTGTAGTGAAAAAAGTGTGAAATAAGGATCGTGGTTGCCATGTGTGGCGATTTTGCCGAATAAGATGTTTTAAATTCTCAAAGTAAAAATAAAAGAATAATAATGATTTTTTTTGTTAGTTTATATTCGTAAGGTTATATTTTTTTTAATTATAATATCGTGTGCATGGGAAATCGGAGCAGGAATGAAATGTTTTATACGCAAAACAATAAGAATTGAAGATTTCCGAGACTAATATGTTAAAATTTTTTAGTTTGGCGAAAAAATAAAATGGCTCAAATGCCGAGAAAGTGAGTTCTAGCGGTTTGCACAGTTTCCAGCTTGGCGCAATTTACTGAGAGCTTAAGGAAACGGATTTTTGTAAACAAGTGCAAAGGTTTTATTAGAATACAGCGTTAAATTTTAATGATCCGTGCGAAAATAATGCAGTTATTAAGGGATTTCAAGCCATCTATCTTCAGCATTCTCGCGATTTTGAGAAGGATTCTAACGCTTGGCGCTATTTATCGTAATTTAATCGTCTGCTATTTGGGTTATGAATACACCTGCGTATAAGTTTTTGAAATTTTCATTCAGTTGGAATTGTGCATTTTTCTGAGCAGCTTTTCTGCATCTAATGTATTACATCCAGAAAAAAGGATGTTAGAAATATCAATTTTAATTTTGTTTAATCACACTCATGAATAATGATACACTTTCCAACTTAATGAAAGAAGGAACGAAAATAGGGAAGACCCATGGATTATAACTCTTTTTATATATAGCACTTTAGTGCGTATTTAAAAATCTGAAAGTGTGTCAGATTTTCTATGATTCTAGAGCTTGGCGCAATTTAATGAGAGGGTATTTTTAAAAACAAGCGTAGGTTATCTTATAAATAAAAATGAAATTCTGTTTGTCAATTTGTTGATGTGGGTAGTATACAATTCCACAAAAATGGACCTGTCAGCCTGAAATTTTACACAGATATGTAAAATAATATAGAATAAATGATAGTCCACTTTAAAACTTTGAAATTCCACTTAAAAACGTTTTCCTCCTGAATGGTTCTCTTAATTTCCGTTCCCGGAATTTAAGAAATTTTTTATGTTCTCCACGCAGAAAGCTTTACGTAATATTAACCCCTGTAGTGAAAAAGGTGTGTGAAATAAGCATCTTGGTTGCCATGTGTGGCGATTTTGCCGAATAAAATGTTTTAAATTCTTAAAGTAAAAATAAAAGAATAATAATGATTTTTTTAGTTTATTTTTTTAGGTTATTTGTTTAATTATAATATCGTGTGCGCATAAGAAATGAGAGGAGGAATGAAATGTTTTATACGCAAAACAATGAGGATCGAAGATATTCGAGACTAATATGTAATTTTTTATAGTTTGGCGAAAAAAAAAATGGCTGATAGGCCGATTTTTAGAGAGTGAGTTCTAGCGGTTTGCACAGTTTTAGGCTTTTTGGCGCAATTTACTGAGAGCTTAAGGGAATAGCATTTTTGAAAACAAGTGTATAGGTTTTCTTAGAATACAGCATTAAATTTTAACTATCCGTGTAGAAATAATGCAGTTATTAGGGCATTTCAAGCGATGTAGCTTCAGAATTCTCGCCAATTGAGTACATTGATTTAACTTGGGGGAAATCCGCCAAATTTCAGAAAATTGAAATCTTCGCATTTAGTACATCGAGGTAACGATGAATAAAACATGTTATAGTTGATAATTTAAAAAATGCGGCTGTATTAAGGGATTCCACTTTTCAAATAAATGCCTGGCGGTCGAACCATTTCCCATTTTGATTGCTGCTAAGTCAATGCTTCGAATGATTCCCTGAAAAAACTCTTGCAAAATGGCGTATGCTGGCACTTTGGCGAGGCTTAGATTTGAAACTGGATTTTACTTGAGACTGGTATATACGTATAATAAGACTGGTTATAGATAAAAATGAATGTTGGTATGTGTGTAGGAGGTTGAAAAACTCCAGCACCGTTTCACCCATCACCATGAAATTTGGTTCACCTAAGTCTTTTATCATGGAGAAGGTTTTTATGCTATCCGTTTTCCTCTAACTTTTCACTAGGTGGCGCAGCAGAACGTCGAATTCTATTCCGTTTAGCCGTTTGCTATGCGAATATTGTCCAACCAATTTCGATGAAATTTGGTACACGCGAATATTAGAACACGGAGAATATTTTTCACTATCCATTTGCTGTAACTTACCGCTAAATAGCACTGCAACGCATCAACTTCTATACCGTTCGACCGATCGGCATAAAATTTTTTATACTTACACATTTGAGAACGAAGAATATATTCTAACTGCGTTACTTTTGATGTTACTCACCACTAGATAGCACTGCAATGCATTATTATTTTAACTCGCCACTAGATGACGCTGCAGCAGGCCAAATTTTTGACCATTCAAACGGTGGCTATGAAAATCAGTATACATAGCTATTTGAACAATGAGAATATTTTGGCGTTATCCATTTCGCTATAACTCGCCACATGACGGCGCTGTAGCAAATCATTACTTTAATTAACTACTAGATGGCCCTGCAGTGTATCACTTCTTGACTATGCGAATAATCGCTATGAAAATAGGTATACATAGATATTTGAACACGGGGAAGAGTTTGGCACGATCCATTTTCCTATAACTTGACACTAGATGTCGCGTCAACACATGAACTTCAAGACTATTCAGCCGATCGTCATGAAAATTCGTATACATCGATATCTGAATGCGAAGAATATCCGTTTTGCTAAAACTCGCCACTAGATTGTGCTACGCCGCATCGCCTTCTGCACCGTAAAAACGATTGCCTTGAAATTCAGTATGCATGATTATTGAACACAATATAACGCGATATCCATTTTGCTATATCTCTTTATTACAATAAATAGTAATCACAACAAATATTAATATCAAAAAGTCCATTCATTCCCGTGCGAAGAACGGGTACTTCAGCTAGTACTGTATAAATATTAACGCTAAAATAGCTTTAATAATGTTTGATTATATTTTTTTCCTTCTAAATTTTAACGCAGGCCTCTAAAATGGTAGGAGCCCACAGGTGAAAGCCTACTCAGCCTAATGGGTAATCCATTAGGCTGAGTAGGGAGTCTGAGTATAGGGAGTCGGAGTATAGAGGCTGAGTAGCCCTGTTTAGTATAGTCCCTCTTTCCCCATGAAGCCCCCTCCTTCCTCCTCTATAATTTTTATGGTTTTGTAGCAGTTATGCTAGTTTGATATTCCATAAATTAATAATTTACAAACATAGGTGCTTCATAGAGTGCTTTTACAGAAGAGGAAGGCTATTTGCAAGTGTGGGAGTCGAATACGAGTAAAATGTATCACACACGCCCAATTCACACATTTTTCTATAAACCAGTTTTTGATTTTGAGAGTTTTCTTTCATTGTGGGTTCGGGGCAACTACCCCATCCACCCTTACCTTAATCATGCTCGCTGTGACTCCCTCTTCCTTTGCCCTCCATGTATGGATGGATATGGATGAATGCACATATTTATAAAACTGCTGCATATTTTTCAGCCAAGGAACAACGACTGAGCACATAGTCACTGTGTGCATACTTTAGTGTTGTTATAAAATAAATTAGTCAGAGACTAATGGTTTTCTAAAAACGAATTCTCTTTCAGCAACACAATGTGATATGTATGCACATGATCAAGGCCTCTCTGAATTTTGGGCCTTGTCCAAGCTCGGCTTGGGCCCTCGTTTTTTTTTTTTTTTTTTTTCCTCCTTTCTTATTGGGGAGATGGTTAATCTAGGCCCAGGGGTGGTCATGACCACCGTGACCCCCCCCTTCTGGAACCGCCACTGGCACCACATGCAGCCAATAGTAGCAAAATAATAAACCGTATACAAATCTTGCAATTATGAAGAGAAATTCGCCCAAAACAACGAGTCTTCTTAAAGATTTAAAATTTCATGGTTTTCAAATGTTCGTTTCTAAATTTTCGTATTTATGTGTAAACTAACAAAAATTTTTGAAAATTGTAGGGGGGCTGGGAGACAGCTATGTAGTGCTCAGCCTGCGTAGCCCCCCCCCCACCTCATTACGCCCTTAGTGGGGGAAAGAGTTTTATATGTAAAGATAGAAGATAAGAGGAAGCAATTATAAAATATAATCCAGAAGTTGTGCTCCTCGAAGATTTTTATGAAATCATTTTTCATTTAGCTCTTAACTGTAGCTAAATAAGAAACGTTAAGCGTTCGATATTAAAAATTTTTGATAAAGCGTGTAAAGAAATGAATACTGTCTATATCCGAAACTGTATCATACATCAATTTTTCATTTATCTCACAAGGTTCTTCATGATTTAAAATCTTCAAGCTTAAATTTGACTATTAATTTTCTGCCTTGAATTGTTTTTAAGTCACATTTAAACGGTTTATTTTCAGCGTCGAAACTTAATACTGGTGGAAAATGGAAATGTCACAATCGTTTGCAGTTTTGCACAATGGGAAAATCTCCCTTATGGTCAGACGTCTACAGAAAAGTCTGCATCTCACAATAGAACAAAAGTGAAAGCTTTTGCTGTACTGATAAAAAAAAAAAAAAATTACATGAGAACGACCCTCCTAAAAAAAGCGCAGTCTTCTCCCTACTAGAAAGCAATTCCATCATCAATTGTGTCACGGTGTGAAATCCGAAGGGTTCTTGTGTGGGAAAACACCCGTTTTACTTTCTTTTTGCCTAGCTATCTGATGGTCATTTGTTTGTGCTTGCGCTCTTGATAAAGAAGGTTGACATCCGTGCCTTACGGCATTACAGGCACCCAATGTAATTCCTGAATCCCTGTGAAAGAAAAAGCGAAGTGAGAGACAGAAAAAGCTAGCGATACATTCTCTATTTTTAGGATGTTTAACCGATTTGGAGAAAGAAATATGATTTGACACTAAATTGTCAGAGTGAATTTTTTGAAGGGGCTCAGCCCCCTGAATAAAAATATTGGGGGGGCTGAAGCCCCTTCAAGCCCCATGAAGTCGGCGCCTATGCTGTATAGTGCATATTGTCTTGGGGCCTTGTGCACGGTCCTTGCTTGTTTCTAGCGCTAAAAATTTTCCAAGTAATAACTCTTCATTTTTGCGATCTAATCTATTAACCTTTATTATTATTGTTATTAATTTAATCACAAAAATGCGCTTAAGAACATCAATGCTACATTCTAAACTTTTTTAAAGTTTTCCCGAAAATTCAAAAGATGGCGCTGTAATCAAAGTGGCTATTTTTGGCTAATTTTAAGAAGCCGTTTGGCTATTTTCAGGAATTTTGATCTGGCAAGTCTGTACGATTCGCTGGATTCAGAAGAAAACACTGCGGCAGAGTTAGAAGAAGGTATTTCTTCTAGTGATATATCATATAATTCGATCAGAGCGATTAAAGAAGAACCAAAGAAAAGGAGCGGAAAACGAAAAGTTATGTGGGCTGACGAACAAGAAGTGATTATGAAGAAAACCAAACTATACACGACAGTAGGTGTCCTCGCATTCAGTTATGATATAACGCACCTATTTGGAGTAAAAGACTTTACTCTTTCGACATTTCAAGAAGTAATTGTCAAACAGTCGTGCATCAATATCAACTGGATCGAAATTCTGCAAAAACTCGTAAGCGAGATGCAAATAAATCAATTAATTGTTCAAGGAAAACGTCAAGCAATGCTTTTGCGTGAAAAATTGGAACCATTCTGTACGGTTATCAGAATGGCTAGAAGAGAAGGAATTCCGGTATGTGACCAATGTTTCAAGATAACTTGTAGTGTAGGTAAAGTAAAACGTTACTTTAAAAAAAAACTTTTAACTATGATTTACCCATCTCTTGCATCGATTAAAAAAATGTAGGGTTAGGTGGGGTAAAATGAACAGTCTATAAAAAGCAGACAATAAATGTCAAATGCATTGGTTTATTGGCACACTGATTTTTGTTTAGCTCATTTATATTACAAGCAATATTTTTAAACTGATTTATTTGATTTATTAATATTCTTTTAATATGTAATAGCAGCACTTAGAGTTTCAGGTTTGACTATCTATACAAGGTTAAAATTTACTTTGCTGTAGCATTTTTGTGATTTAAAGTTCTTGAAATTTTGATGATACAAAGCCTACTGTCATTCTTGAGGAATACATTTCTGTATCAAGATAATTTGTATTCGTATTATTTTTGATTTTGGAGTAGTTCAAAGAAAGTGGGGTAAAACGATCATACTGCTAGGCATGCACTTAAAAGAACACATGTATCATTTTAGATTTCTTTTTTTCATCTGTAATATATTTTTATAAGGTATTAATAGTAATAAAGTGAATAAATAAATAGATTCCACTATTATACTTTTATTTTTACCTGGAAATAAGAAAAATAACCCAAAATTACGATACTGGAATCATACATTTATAAATAAATGCTAACAGAGGATGTGTTTGCTGCACATTTTGAAGAAAAGCATGAAATTGAAGACCATGAAGTAAAGAAAGTATGCTATTCTTAAAATTTTGTGAAGAAAAATTCCAATTCTTATTTAAAAAGAGTTGAAAATGGCATACCGTAATGCCTCTTTGGACAAGATATCTGCTGGCTCTTAAGTGCTGTGGTAAAAGTTTTATTAAGCATTTTTGGACAGATCTTGTCTGCAGAAAAGGAGCTATTTACAATTTAATACTTTGCAAAATCTTTATTTGAAAAAATGAACATTGCCAGAAAATGACGATGTTGAGGAAGTTATACTGAACACATAATTCAAATACTGGATGAGCCAAATTTCGATAGTGAAGGACATTATAAATTCTGATATCTAAATTAAAATTCCATGTAAAACTGTTTAATAAAATATTTATCTATTTTCCAGATGATCTTATTCATATAATATCATTTTCTATGAGTGTGTTTCATTTTTTTAATGTATAATCATTTTACCCCACACCATGGGGTAAAATGATCATAATAACAAGCCAAAAAGAATTAATGATCAAACAGTTTTAATGTTTATAAAAGAAAAAAACAAAAATTTGTAGTTACTGTCAGATAGTCCAATGTAATGTATTTGTCAAAAAATTTTAAATATGTATCATTTCAGATGTGTAGCTTAGTAAAGTTGAAAATAGCTAAATTTATGGTCATTTTACCCCACCTGACCCTATTGAATGCAACTGTAACAAGACTATAATACTATATGAAATATTATTACTGTTTATTATTATTATATTATATTCAATAAAAGAATTTGGTATGTTTAAAAAGTTTGTCTTTTTTAATTATTATTTAACTATTTTTTTATGTTTTATTTAAAAAGTTTTGCAGTAAAAAAAACAATATTAGTAAACAACACTTTAAACTAAAAAGTTTATTTTTTATATTTGTTCATATGGGTAAATTAAAAGAATTTGGTATGTTTAAAAAGTTTGTCTTTTTTTAAATTATTAACTCTTTTCTTATATTTTGTTTTAAAAGTTTTGCAGTAAGAAAAAAAAACAATATAAAAAACAACACTTAAAACTAAAAAGTTTATTTTTTACATTTAATGATATGGGTAAATTTTAGGTAATAGCATATTTTTTTAATGTTTCAATTTTGATTTTCAGAAATTACCCATTTCATTTTGTCTAAATGTTATGTTTCTTCTTTTAAAAATTTCCCAATGCGGAACTTGATAAATCAATCATACATCAGCGACACCATTCATTTCCTGAGCGGATCGAATTTTGAACCCCGTATGAAGGGAATTAAGTCTACCAGCATGCGCATTGAATGGAGCCAAAGTAGACCCATCGGGGGCTAGACCCTTGTACTTGCAACTGCCCATGCCGCCATTGCGTTTAACATATATAAACTTGTCCAGAACATGTCCATATGATATCATGGACAAGTTCGGGACATAACTGACATTCCCAAATTTGTCTATATCTTGTCCATAATACCCCCCAAACTTGTCCATATGACACAATACGGCGTCCATAATGATATCCTCTGGACAAAATATAGACATCCATATGGACATGTTATGGACATCCATAATTTGTCCATAAAAAGACATTCTGTGGATATTTATCTCATATCCACAGTTTATTTTTATGCTATGGATAAGTGGATAATGAAATGGGTATGTTTCTTCTTTTAAAAATTTCCCCTATGCGGAACTTGATAAATCATACATCAGTTTCATTTCTTGTAATTATGGGTATTTTTTCATTTGGATTTAGTTTATTTTTATAATAAAATATAATAC
The DNA here is from genome assembly GCA_038373885.1 of Cheiracanthium punctorium. Classification (NCBI taxonomy): domain Eukaryota; kingdom Metazoa; phylum Arthropoda; class Arachnida; order Araneae; family Cheiracanthiidae; genus Cheiracanthium; species Cheiracanthium punctorium. Next base: position 255,614 of record JAWZYV010006369.1, on the reverse strand, counting down.
TAGATTGATTAATATAATATTAGATTGGTTATTATAATACTAGATTAATTATAATTGATTATAAATAAAATATATTTTTATGAATACAACATCTTTAAAAAGACAATGTTAGATTTTTTAAAGATAAAATATTAAACTTTGATTTTTTTGTGTTTATGCTTTTTTTATATAAATTAAAGAGATAAATTAAGGAGACAAAGATGTTTCTCACATATTTAAAATTAAATGTTTTTTTATGTCATGACGAGAGCAAAATTCACCTTGCAGACAACAGACAATTATTTTGTAAAACATGCGGCAATCTAATAATGGATGTCAATGAACATCTCACGACTAAAACGGAACCGATGATTTCATCTTATGTAGCAAAACTTTATGCCGATTGGACAGGAGATTTAAATGTTCCTTGTATAATTTGGATAAGAGATATACGCAGTATAAAAACGTCCAAAAATGAAATTAGTTATTTCAATTTTAAAAATGCCATTACATTATTAGGAACTATCAATCAAGATTTTGTTTCGTGTAAAAATTATAATTTCGATGTGAAAGCTACTTTACGAGCAAAAATATTAGAAAAATTTATTAACAATTACATGAATATGGTCGAAAAATTAGAATGCGAAGATAAAAATATTGAAAGCTTTTTTAAAACAAATGCAATACAACTTTGATGTAAAAAAACAAAAAAATTACAACTTTTTTGAATATTACTTTAAAATTATTTGTCCCTATGTAAAAATGTTTGATAATACAACTCGGAAAGAAATTATCAATGTGGATTCACCAGGTGAATTTTTTTATCATTTATCTAGAACCGCTACTGAAATTCGAAAACATTTTTCCAAATATTGCATGTCGTTTGATATTATTTACATTATGATTTATTGTTTTACGTGTAATAGTAATTTGGAAGTCGTTGCCAATTTTGTATTCAATCTAACAGCTCGAATGTGTAACCAATATTTTGATGAAGATACACCTTATCAACAAACGTGTCGACAAATTTTGAATATGAATGTAACTCATCATAAAAATACACCACTTTACTATGTAGTTAAAACTATACAATAAGGGAATGCAAGTGAATTATTTTCCTTAGATTTATATAGTAAATTGACACATTTACAAGACATTATATATACAGAGTTTTGTAAAATAGTTTCAACCCCGTCCGAAAAGATAATGGAATTTGCCTCTTCACAAAGTTATCCATTTATTCTTTTTCCCAATAGTTACAATTATTATGGTTTTATGTGTATGATGGGTTATGCTTCAAGTAAAATAAACAAAAAAAACAATGTTCATTTTGAAAAGGGAACTTGTGCAAATGCTCGAATGATTATGCATTTCATCGAAGATTATTTGAAAAAAATACAATTGTATAGCAAGGGTAACCCAATAAAAGTTTCGACCCTTAAAGAAATATTAAACTCGGATGATAGTTTGCAAAAGAAAGATATTCAGGAATCTATGGATTATTTTAAAATACAAACACACGGGAAAAGAAATAACTGATCTAGATGATGATAATTAAATATTATACTTACGACCCGTCGAATTCTGGACTTTGGATGTATTTAAATTATTTATTGGTCAGGATGAATCAATTATACGAAATATTATGCAATTTATAGAGTTGTTGGTAAAATAATTCTATTCAAATTAAATAGTTTATAATTTAAATAATTAAAAATATTCATCACTTAAAAAAAGCAATTTAATTAAAAATATTTAAAAAGTATAAAATGAAATATTTTTTAAAAAATTTGAAATAAAATATTTAAAAATTATAAAATGGAATATTAAAAAATTACTAAAATAAAAGAAATACATTAATCCAATAATTTAAGTTAATTTTTAAAAGAATTGAATGGAATTTAACAAAAAAAATATTGTAGTTAGTTTATAATTAATAAAAAAATATTGTAGTTATTTTATAGTTAATAAAAAATATTGTAGTTAGTTTATAGTTAATAAAAAAATTACCATATTTTTAATATTTAGTAATACTACCTCCTAATTCAATCACTTTTTGTAAACGGGTTGGCATGGATCAAGTTAAATGTCTAATATAATTGGTATCTGAAATAACCTTTTCATAAGTTTCTTTGATAAGATCCCATAAATCTCCTTTAGATGTTGGAGTTCTATTTTGAGTTAAATATTCCATCATACCCCATAAATTTTCTATTGGATTCAAATCGGGTGAATACGATGGCCAATCTATTATCATAATATTGTATTTTTCGAACCATTGTTGAACAATTTTAGCTGTATGAATACGAGAATTATCCTGTAGTAATGTAAAATTTTGAGCATCTTTTGGAAAATACGATTCTAATATTTTATCGATAAAATACACACTGTTTAAATGTTTTTTTGCACTATCGGGATTGATGAAATGTATTTTATTTATTCTACCGCTTGAGTTCGCTGTCAGCATAGCAAGAAAAGCGGTTTGTTTACCATTAGATTGCATAGAAATCGTGTTAGACATTCGCGTGTTCGCAGTATTTTCGATTTAGCAAATTAACTTAAATCAGTAAAAACTTGATACAGATAATGGTGAATTGTTGTGTGCCGTTTTGTACGTCCTATCATACTCGTACTAAGAAAATTAAAGAGGAGGGAGGAGAATATGTATCATACCACGAGTTTCCCAGCGACTTGGCCGTTCAAACACAGTGGTTGAAAGTTATATCTAGAAAGGATTTCGTTGTGAACGATAAATCCAGTTCCAGTCGAGTATGCAGTAAGCATTTTTAAAAAGAGGATTTTATTCCTGTCAAGAATGGGAGACGGTTGAAAACCGGATCTATTCCATCTGTTTTTGATGATTACCCTACATACATGCAAGCATCAGCATCATCTTCTGTACGTAGAGAGCCTAAAAAGAGAAAATTGGATTCCTCAGAACTGATAGAGGTAGGAGAAAATGAGCCAGACATTACAGCTAATGAAGAAATTTTTAATGAACCTGAACCCATTGTCCCATCTGTACTGGAGGAATTGAGAAGGAAAGAATTTGAACTCTAGGAAAAATCAAAACTTCTTAGTGCCAAGGTCCTTGAAATTCGAAGATTGAAAAGTCAATTGAAAATCAAGACTCAGCAGCTTAATAATATTAATAAACAAATGGAAGAAATGAAAACAGATCTGAACTATTACAACAATAGTAATCACCATAAAACTTTAAATAAACTCCTTGAAATGGAAAGTTCAGGTTCCATTGAACCAAGACAAGTTTTCCTTCTTAGGGTCATTCTCTGGAAAAAGGGGTATTTCAGTGATTAATATTGCAATTTTATAAAATATGAATATATGTTATTTTTTTTCATATATATCTTTAAAATGTGATTTTATACAGGTAATATCACTGGCAATTCACAATTCCTAAAAATAAATATTATATACAGATTTTTAAATATTCTCATAACAGGGGAATGATACGATGGTACAGGGGAATGATATGGTTGAACAGGGGAATGATATGATGGAACAGGGGAATGATTTGGCTGATTTCAAAATACAGAACATAAAATAATTCAGCATTTTAACAACTGAAAATTATTATTATTTTAATATATGAATATTTCAAAATAGGATTAATCTTTTAGAATAAATAACCAACTATAAGATAATTTATTTAGACAGCAAGAGAGAACAGTGTTTAGGTACAAGAAATGTTATTTTTCATTTTTAAATCTATATCACACAAATTGTCTATGATAAAATATCTAGAAGAAATTGGACGAGGAGGACTTTTAATAAAACACAAAATTTCATAATTTGGTACATCCTGTATATCTGGTTATTTGGCCAGTAAAATCGGCTTCCATTTCTGAGCATAAAGTTTATTTTTAGGTTGTCATCATTCATTTCTTCAATTACACATGTTCAAAACAAATTTCATTATAAGTAACAGGGTAAAATCATATAAGATAGTTTGGTGATGTTAAATAAAAATTAAATTAAAAAAACTCACCAGGAAACGAATTTTCATCATATACAACTGCAACCCAAGTTCCTATTATAATAGGTTTACTTTCTAAATCAGGAGTTGATGCTTGAGAATCTTTACAATCATTAGTATTCTTAAAACAGGAAGATAAATCTACAAATGATGGTTCTGAGCTGTAATGAAGGCATTTTTCAAATGTGTCACATGTGAAACAAATCAAATGTGTCACATGTGAAACGCAGTTGAAGTTGAACATTTTCAATCTTATTCCAAGTGAGCTGATGCAATTTCATCAGATTTGGAATAGATAGAATAATTGTACCCTTTGGCTTCAAGTCATCTATGATATTAATATCTGCATCTGATATTTAAAAAAAAATTAACTTTTAAGTTTGCAGCAGATAAACATTGAAAGAGGGTGTTTGCATTAATATCTGAGCCACGGGCTACGATTTCATCTGCTGTTTGTTTAACTGTACCTCCAATTCCATCTGCAGGACCTTTCCCATGGCCACTTTCAGTGAAATTCCATGTCATAGACTTAAGGTTAAATTTTTGTGCAAATAATTTTAAAAAGTAAAAATTTGTTCTGTTACGATATTGGGTTGTTGGCCCATCACTTTGAAAATGAATACCGTAATTTATGGAAGAAACGCCGCGGCGTTTATGAGTTTAAAAGTTCAAAAATAGTAAGTGTGGCGTTTCTACCGGGTGCGGCGTTTACAATATTTTTAATTTTTTTTAGCCGATTTTCAATGAAAAATCGAAAATTTCGTTTAGTGATAATTTTCTCAAAAGATGGCGCCACCACCGACACGAACTCTTTAGCGTGCACAGATCACAGAGTAGCGAATCAGAATGCAAACCTACCCCCATAGAAAAGAGGTTTAATCTTTGATTCAGTTTTGGAGAAAGTCAGAGCGCCCTGAGATGGGTCCATGTCCGGTGCTCTGAAGTGGATAGCTTCATACATCCAACAGATGTCTAATCAATTAAGTAAAAAGAAAAAAAAATAGAAGTAAATCTTTTATATCTACATTTTAGAACTATAATTAAATTTTAATGAAGTTTTGAATATATATTTTGAAGGGTTAAAGTTCTGTAAAATACCGTAAAAGTGCACTACCCTCTATTAAATGCACCCGTTTTTCACATGAACCTCTATTGTTCTTAAAATACTGAATTTCAGCCAAAATTAGTCTATGTTGCACCCGGTGCGAGTTTAACTCTTCCCCCACCCCCAAAAATAAAGTAAATCTAAAAGTTATTTTTTTTTATCGCCGTGCGGCTTTGCGCCCTGTGCAGGAAAACTCTATCGAATAAACACTGCCAACTAATTGGTATGCTCAAGAAATGCCGAGTGCTTTTAAAATAAATCCCAATGTTATAAATATCAAAAATAATAAATAAATAGAATGATCAGTTGTTACACAACATTCAGTTTAAAACAGCAATTTGCTGAAGCAAGCTCATTACGTAATCAACAGCTGGCCATCCGCGGGGGGAAAAATGTTTACATTTAACTGGAGCCTCTTCTCACACATCGATTGCTGTTTTCATTTTAATGGCGCCTGGTAATCTGTCTGAACTTTGTGCGAATGCAAGAAGGTTTTTAGAACTTATTTTTTTATTTCTATAAATTCGCTTTTGTGAATATGAACATTGATATCTGATTATTTGAAAATAGAAATCGCAAGCTTCGTAAAATAGCGTTAAATACTTTAAAACATTCTATGGAAAGGGGGAGAAAAAAGGAGATTTTTCTTTTTTTTACCGTTTATCCAATTTCTCCGGAAATATATCCGATCAACTTAATAGCTTTTCTAATAAATTAGGTCTAATAAGTAATGCAACATATTTTTTATTTATTTATTTTTTGTTAATTAAGAAATTATTTTAGAAATTGAATTTTATCTGGCATTGACTTCTTCTGACCACGATCACCCCCCCCCCTCCTCTCCCCCACCAACGATCGCGGCTACGGCGTTTCTGATGATTTTCTAGCTAACTAAGCTCATTTTCGTGGGTGCGGCGTTTCTTCCATAAATTACGGTACTTTCAACATAAGGATACTCTCTTTTTATTAATTTTATAATTGGTGTAATATGTGCCCAAACAGCAGATGCATCATGTCTTAATATGTCTGAGATAGTACAAAAAGATATTATTTCTTCTTGTAAAGTAGACTTATTTTGTGCATAGATCACACCTGTGTGTAGACCAGGGATGGGCAAACTACGGCCCGCGGGCCAAATCTGGCCCGCCAGAAGGTTTTATCCGGCCCGCGGATGGAATTTTAATTTGCCGACGGTCCGACGGAAATTCAAAGAATATATATATTTAAAAAAGTGCATTTTGAGTTCGAACGCAGATTTCAAGATTTCAGTGCCATTCAAACAGAATTGGATATTTTTACCATGCCTTTCAACGTAAATTGTAAAGCAGTGAGGTCCGATTTGCAGCTTGAATTAATTGAATTGCAATCTAACAATCATCTCAAGCAGTTGTTCCTAAATATGCCAAAGTTAGAGTTTTTCAATTCATTATCGAAAGTAAGTTTCCCAAATTTAGTATCTCACACCCAGAAAATGTGCTATGTTTGCTTCATCTTACTATGTGAACACAAGTGTTTTCAACTATGAACCTTAGAGAGAATTCTTTCAGCATACAGATGAGCATTTAGCCTCGTTCCTTAGAATCAGTGCATTTCACTTCGAACCTCAATATAAGGAACTTTTAAAAATGAAATCGCAATTTCATTCATCTCATCAACATATTTAAATTGTAATACTTGTATATTGTTTTTAAAATTTTAGACAAATTTATCTTGGCCCGCCAAACTCTTTTTTTTCGATTTTTGGCCCGCGACCGAAAAAGTTTGCCCATCCCTGGTGTAGACTGATTTGTTGTTTCTAGGCTCCAAAATGAGCACTCTGTACCTCTGATACGTACTTACAAAGATAATTTTCTGAAAAGTCTACAACGACGGAAACTTTGCTTGGATTAAGTGATATTCTTAAAGCTTTCATACATTTAAGCTGGTGCGAATAATTATATCTGTGCTTTAGAAAAGCATTCAGTTTAGTCTGGGCTTCATTGATTAAAACTTCTACAGATGCAATTATTTTCTTCTTCATAGTCATCACTCGTTTCTTTCAAAGTCGTTCACTTTGATCGTTTTATCTTTTTTCTTTCTTTCCTGTGTTTCGGTCGACCATTGGTAATAAAATGTTTCTTCTTTTTTTTTATCCTGTTCAACTGTAATGGGTAGAATTTTATGTTTGCAATTACTGCACTGCCGATACATACAGGCTTTGGATGATACATCACAACAAACTGTTGCATTTACATCATGTCCATTGTTTTGGTGTATTAACTTTAGATAGTGAAGTTTATCAATAATGTATTGGAAATTGGCATACTTTATACATAAACAAGTATCCCTGTCACCTACTTTTGCTTTAATAATCCAAAAAGGTCGTACACGACAAAATGTTGTATAACTAATATATTTATGTTTTTTTATGTATTTCGTGTACAAATTTCTTAGACTATCAGAAAGGTGCCTTTTCTGTTTCTTTTGTTTACCCTTTGTAATAAAATCTTTTTTCCCCGAGAGAGAGAGAGGGAGTGAAATAAATTTAAATATTTACATGCAATGTCAAAGCAATAGATTTAAAAAAAGGTTCTGATGGAAGGTGATTTTTTTTTAAATTCAGTTTTGTTAACCCTAATTTTGTTGCACACCACCTGCATTTCTTAAATCTTTCAACTAATACATTTAAAATTTTTATCCTAATACATTTCACATCATTCGATCATTCCCCTGTTTTAATCACAGACAGGGGAATGGTTTTTTTTATATTTGAACTGGTCTAGTAATTGAACGGTAGAACAAAGAAGTTCCAAAATGCATGCATATAAAGAAACACTAATACTAAAACAATAAAAAATTATAATAAATGCTTATCTTAATTACAGCTTTAAAATCTTGAACCAGGGTAATGATGTTGAATAAAAATATTTTTAAAAAACAAAACTTCAGAATACTATAATCTTGCAGACAAAATGACAGAAACGTTCACACTTCTACACAGCTTCTATCTCATTGGTCAGAAGTAAGTTATCACTTGAGTTTAACTCCAGAGCCATCTATCAGGATTATTTCTAACCATTTTCAAAAAATCAGGGAAATGATGTTAGCACTTAGGGACAAGTTTCTTATTATTATTCCAAGAGATGTGTTACAGTATAGCTTTTCTGCATTTTTCCTCTTATAAAGAAACTAATTGTAATTATTAATTTACATATGTAATATATTTAATTCTAAAAATACAGAATTATAAATGAATTCCCTAAAAAAATTCCTCCCAAAAAATAAAATTTCCCCCATTTCCAAATGCCTAATGCAGTTTCGACCAAATCTACTTCTTCCATGAACTGAGCTAGCAAGCCTATTGGTCAGTTTTGGTTCACAAACGCACTGTAACATTACGCTGAACCGGCCGATTGGTTGCCTTTTACCTCACAAATGGCACTGTGAAGGCTTTTCCTACCCTTTTCCCCTATTCCTCATATATAGCTCAAAATTTTCTCGATCTGGCAACCCCGATGTTGAAACTGAAAGAAAAGAAACAGGGACAATCATATAGGACGATTATCGATGCATTGTACAAGCGCAAAATGAAATTTGCCTGTAAGATAGCGCTGTGAATCATAATCATTAATTTTTTATTTTCCGCATGCGCTGCGCATGTGGCGAGGGAGCTGCTTACGCTTTGCGTCGTCAGAGGGCGCGAGAGCGCTAATTATTATAACGGGGTGCAGTATTTTCCTTTGAGAGGCTGACATGATTTCGCCGCTCTGCCGATGATCATTCTATAAACTCTTAGTCCGTGGAAATAAAGAATGTAGTTGATGACTTGGCTATTGTATCCATTTGCAAGATACGTGGAGGCGTGACAGTTTTCCGAAAGAATCACTGTGGATTTACAAAATAAGGGGAAGGGAAGAGGATGGGTTCTGAAAAATTCATTTAAGGACAGAGTTCCTCGAAATCTGACGATCTTCTACGTACAGAACTAAAGTGATAAGCTAACATTTGTTCATGTGAATGGATATTTTTTTTTTTTGGCACGTAGAAATGCCGCACCTGTTAAAATTTTACTTTTTAAACACGTAAACGCTGCGGCGTTTCTTCCGGAAATTACAGTAAAATATTGTACATGCTGCACTTACAATTTTTTAACTTTTATACCTGTAAACATCATGGCGTTTCTCTATAAATTGCGGTATATCTAAAATACATAAATATAACGGTAAAAGTCGTCCAAATTTGCTGACATTTTCCATGATTTTTGGGAATACAGTCGACTCTCTGAAATCCGCACATCTATAATCCGCCTTATTTTTTAGATGTAAACAGTGAAATTTGCAGTTAACAGTTAAGTAACACTAGGAAATTACGGGTGAGTTGAGTTGTAGAATTAAAAGAAATTTAATGCTATTTTTCATATTTTTGCATATATCTAATTAAAATTGTTCTTTTAACCCATCTAACAAAGTCTGAGCAGTAAAATGAAAGCATGATTAGCTGACAGAAAAGATTCTGAGAGACAATCTCGCACACTCAGTTAGCAAAACGTGTATTATTTTGATTTTCATTTTTTATTGAAAGAAAGAGAAATTTTCAAAAAATTTCTCTTGAAGAAGGCTTATCTTTAGGCTATAAATATTTAGAATTCATAAAATTATTCATTGGCATCACCACAAGAAATAATGACAATAAACAGACTCCAGGAAAAAATATTTAAACACAAATCAAAAGCCCTAAAACAAACAACAATTTATTTCATGTTTGCAAAATTAAAAAAATAGTAATATAAAATTAAAGTATGAAAGTTTAAGCCTTCTTCAAGAAAAATTTCAGTCTGCAAAAGTTTTGTAAAATAAAATTAATTTTTTTCATATATTTTAATAAATTCTTTAATAATTAAACTAAGTGTGAGACAGTATAATTAATTTCAGCCATTAAAAATGTTCTGTTGCTTCATAACTATAGTAAGAAAAAATGTAAACAAAACAATGGTCTGTAATCCGCAAAATTCTATAATCCGCAAACCCCTTGGTCCCAAGGTGTGCGGATTTCAGAGAGTCTACTGTACACACGACGACTGTCGTCAGACTGATAGCGAATACTATGTATTATGTTAATTAGTATTTTCCACCTTGTGGCAACTTTTGTATGTCCCACAATTTTAGAAAATGCAAGTTTCCTTTTGTTCTTATGGTTGCTGAAAAATTATAGTATTAAATCGCCAAGGGTAGCTCACACATTAAGCAAAATAATTTGGGGTTTCATAATAGTAAATTTTACGTTTAAGCCTTTTAACTAAGGCTGGGATGTAGACTAATTACTGTCATTTAAACCAGTTTATTGGCAAATTCTAGTTTTATTATTGGTTTAAAAACTGAAATTGTCAATAAAGCTGGTTTATAATGACAGTCAATAGAGGTCTGCATCCTAGCCCTAATTAGATTTCTAACTCATTTTTAAACTCATAATGTCAAAATGACAGCATTCTCATTTGTGATATGTAACATGATTTAGTGAATAAAGCAGAAAAAAAAAAATGTTATTTTACTTTTTTACAGCATCTAATAAGGTGGAAGTATTATTTTGCTCATGGCATGATTTTTTAAAAGCTTATTAACCTAAATAGGATTTTTAATGCATTTTTACACTCGTGAAATCAAAATGACACCAATCTCACTTGAATTACTGAAAGTAATAAATAAATAAATCTAACTTTGACAACTATGTTCACTCATGTGTTCAAATTGGTCATATGAGTAGCTTTCTACCCTGAGAATTGCAAAAAATCGTTAAAAATTTGGGAACAGGTGTATTTCTGAACTTAAAAAAAGCAGCCTACGAACTCTTCTGTATCATTATGCATGCCTGCAAAATTTAAAACAGATTGTTGAACAGTGTAGGATGATTTCCCGGATAAATAAAGACACAAAAAATGTTTCACATTTATTTAATAGATTATTTATTTGTACATGAGTTATTATATAACTTCTAATGCCACCCTCCCCACCCCTAAAAAAAAAAAAAAAAAAAAAATCACAATTACACTATTGGTGCTTTTATTATTAGAATATTATATGTTCTTTCAAAATCAGAAAATCTTTGTATGAAAGTTCAATATTTAACAATTTTGGAGCAGTTGAATGTCTCATAAAAGAGGAATTATATATGGCTGCAAAACATTAGGAAATTAAAAGATCTTCCCGCACACATTATGTTTCAGTACAAAAATTAAGGACGTTATTGTCTTTCCTAGAAACTAAAAAATTTTTAAAAATTGACTTATAGGGATGAGATTAAGTAAAAAGGAAAAAGTCTGAAAGAATGTGCAAACAACATTCGTGCAAAAATTCTTATGAATTTCAAGTTCAATAAATATTCTAATTGCTAACTGATATTAAATCTATCCTACTTATATGCAATTTTACCTTAATTAAGAAAAATCCAGAAAATTTTTAAAAATTAAAAAAAAAAAAAAGACTGATTTTTTTTTAACATAGGAAAAGTCTAAAAATCTGAAGAATCTCATCCCTGGACTTAACAAATTACCTAATGATCAAAATCACTGAATTGTATAATGATTGCAGGGGCGTAGCCAAGGGGGGGGGGTTAGGGGGGTCATAACCGCCCCCATGAGGAATTTTTTGCCATACAAAATGTATATTCTTCACTCCCTCATCACACACATATATGCATATATGTGAGTTGCAGTAGTCGAAACCCCCCTATGAAAAATTTCTGGCTACGCCCCTGAATGATTGGGATCAGCATAAAATAACATTTCCAGCAATATCCCCCAGTTTGCCTTTAAGCTTTTCATTTATATATCACAAAAATAAGTTAATAAGATTGATACATAAATAGTAGAAGCCTTTTAATGTATCTACAAAAGTACATCACAGATTCAAATAACTTTGATATTTAAAAGCCTCTGTTACAACTGTCCAAGATAAAGTCAGAGAAAGTTCTTTACAATAAAGTACCTACAAAAGGAAAAACATTCTAATAATATTTATACAAGATAAGTAAGATACAACTTTAGAAAGCACACGTTTTTGAACAATTATAAAATAATATTACATACAATTTCTATTAGTATTTATATACAATTGGGGAGGAGGAGGTTTCAAGTTTTATGTTTCAATGCAGTATTTTCTTCCAATAAACTTACCAATACAAGATTGCTGCATGTCCCAGCATTTTTCAGAAAGTTTATTTACATTTTATGCAAATAGGACATACATTTTGTGCCTGCCATTTTTAAAAAACTTAATGTTGTTTAGAGTGCTGAGGAAAATAAGTAATATTTAAAAGTTGTCCATCTAGGCCAATCTTTCTTAACCAAGTTATGCTACCATAACAGGAAAATGTAAATGTTCCTATTTCAATTCATTCATAACTAAATTTAATTAGGAAGGGGTATTTGATCCAAAGCTTATTGACGAGTATCTCATATTTTACCTGTTGAATTTGTGGTTACATGGAAATTCCAGGAATGAATCAAAGATCATTCTCATAGTTTGTTTTCTATGATATGGTTTACATTTTACCAAAATTTATCAGTGAGTTAAAAAATCATGCCTTGCTTTTCTACTAAATGTAATGAAGGAAACAGTAAAGTATTACCTAAGATAATATATTCTAAATAAAAAGTAGTCTGTGCATAGCAGTAAATAGTTGACTATGTATACAAACTGCGAATTATTTTTTTATATGAAAGTGCTAACTTGTTCAGTTTGTAGGATTAATAAGTATTTCTGGATGTTTAGAGCGACTAGAGGTAAACTTTTTAAAGTTTCAGTCATCACTTCATTTAAATAGTAATTTTTTTTCCCCATCAAGTCATAGTAAATATCTGCTTTGATTTACCACAATGGATTTGTTCTGAAGTACAACACCAGCAGTAAAAAAGTCTCTTGCATTACTTTGATCCAATTTTATACCAAATATTCGTTTATAAAAGCTAAACAAACAAATGTAAGACCAATGATAACTCATAAAATATGAAAGAAAATTGGACAAAGCTTTGTGACAATATTTAATATACCACTTGTAATTTGAATTTCCTCCATTATGACAGAAAATAAATAATTATATTGATACATGTACTTTTTATGCAGTATTTTACAAAATGCTTATTGCTAGGAAAAGTCATTCTCCTCATGGAATCCCCGTATTTTTCTCAAAGGCATCCAATATTTAGAATTTAGCATTGGCCCCTGGCTGTTTATTTTAAAATCTTTTGACAGAAGTATTATCTTATTAATTATAAGCTACAAAACCTTGTTCTCCCTTAGAAAATCAAATTTAAATATTTTTTCTCTGTTCAATAAATCATTTTTACTTTCCAAACATGTACCATGTAAGGAAAGTAATGTAATCATGAAAAAATGCAATTTCGAGATTTTGGTGTATTTACACGTTTTGAGGTCTTCTGAATTTATTTATGCTATTTTTACGAGATGTGTGTGTGTGTGTGTGTGTGTACATGAGTGAACATGATAGCTCCTAAACGGGGCATATGATGGAGCTCAAATTGTGTATATATGTTATAAACCACCATCGCAAGACCGGTATTGAGTTTGATGTGTATAGGACTTATAGTTTTTATACAGGGCTACGACAAAGATTTCTTTTACATTATGCCTATGGGGGGAAATTCTTGGAGGTGCGCTAGCGTTTAAATGGTACATTCGATTGAGCTTCAGTTTGGTATATATGTTTGAATTATTCATTGATTGATAATGATCTTAATCGTAAGTATTCGGAAATTCGAGGGGAGTCACTCCAGATTTTTAATCATTACATATACAATTCTCAGTTTGGTAAGAAAGAGGGAGAAGGGTGAATTTTAAACGAGTCAGTCACATGATAACAGCTTCAAGACTGTGTCTTGAAGCTGTTATCATGACTCATGACTATCACATACTTGGATCACAACATATTGTAGGGTCTAGAACCTTTTGTAAAATACCTAACCTTTCCTTTTTTTTTTCAAGCTTGAACAACTACACAGATTAAAACATAATTTTTATAACTTAAGTAATTTTATACTTATTTATTATTAATATTACAACACAAAAATAACTTGTATGTACATAATGGAACAAATTTTATGAAAGCTGTGCAAATGTGTGCAGATCCTCCGATTTATTATTTGATGATTTTGTTTTGCAACTGGTTGCTTATCTATTTAATGACTATTTTAACAATTGCAATTTCTTACCAAAGTACAAAATTAATGGTGAAGCTACATATTAATCAACAGTTTTAAAATTTCTTATAATGAAATTACAATCAATTCTACAGGGTGTCCCAAAAAGGTGGTAACAGGCTTTAATTCTTTATCTATTAGAGATAAGTGGGCAATGTAGATTGAAAAATGTTCAAAATAAGGTCGGAAACAAGACTTAAGAAAAAGTTCCTCCAATTAATTTTCAAAAAGTTATGCTTTTTTAATTTATATACAAGCCCCGTACAAAACAATTCTCAATTAGTAAAATGTGCTTCATACACTACTAAGGTACATTAAAAAATAAAATGTACCTTAAAAAAATGTGCCCCATACACTAATAAGGTTCCTCAGGGGAATATTGTCGCAAATCCTTGTGTCGCAAACCCTTGGGAATGTTTTTGTATGGGGGTCATATACAAATTTAAAAAGTAACTTTTTGAAAATTAACAAGAGAATTTTTTTTCATAAAGGAGTCTTATTTCCGACCTTATTTTGAACATTTTTTAAATTTACACTGCCCACTTATCTCTAATAGATAAATAATTAAAGCCTGTTACCACCTTTGTTGGACATCCTGCATATGAATCGGTGAGTGCAGAAACCACCTCAGTCACAAAAAGGAAATTTTTTTCAGGAGAGAGAAAAAACTTCATAACTCCTCCAAATTTTCAAATATTTAAACTTATTTTTTTCCTCTGTCATAACATGCATTTATGTTTCTGTCATGCAAATATTACCTAATTTATGAAGTTTTATGAAGTTTTTTCTCTCTCCTGAAAAAAATTTCCTGTTTGTGACTGAGGTGGTTTCTGCACTCACCGATTCATATATGGACAGTATTTTAATAACTGAACACAAACATGTATGCAGCAATACCTATTGTTTAGAAGGCACACACTGATACTTTTCATGGAGCTGGCTTGTAATTTCAAAACACAAATCTTCAGGTTTCGGTATATTTAACACTCCTTTCTTTTCGAAAAACTGTAAAAATGCAATTAGATAATGTTACAGAAAAATTAGATAGCATTTTCAACAAGGAAATAAATGTATACACACAAAGAAAAAATAAAGTAGCACAGACTTCGAATAAATTAAATGATATACTGTTCAAGACAGATTGCAAAATAGGATGGAACAATTCTCCAACCCCAAAATTTTCTGTCACCTGAGGTCTTGAAAGTTGTCCATTGTTATGAATAAGACATATGCAAAATTTGGAGGGGTTAAGATAATGTCTAGGTATTTTGCAGCGAGCTTCAAATCTAGACATATCTGAAAGTTTTTTAAATTTAGAAAGCAAACTTCATTTCTTTAATGATTTAGCCCTATTTAAAAAAATCAATAACTCAGTAATACTTATAGCTCTTTGCTAGTATTGCCGCAATAACTTTACAGTCATTTAGATGCATACGTGGCGTGGTTAGATGCATACATGGGCATAAAGTCCTGTTCAATAATAATGGTTTTGTGTTCTGACGTAAGGCAAACAGGATGCCCTGTTTGGGCTACTACTTAAATTAGTAATGTAATGAATTAACATGGTATTGATATGCACAGTATAGTTTGTACTATGTTGGCACGAGATTTAATTGGATGCCTGTTAACTGTTAATTTTATCTAAGGTGTGCTCCTAGTACGGATGTGGCAAATGTGATAAAGATTATATCAATTCAGTTTAAATGGAAAGTTCATACCTATATATTACAAAATAAAAATTTCCCAGCACAGAAAAACTTAAACCTTCAAAATAAAAGATTCTTCATAAAATCTCAAGAGACATTATCTAATGACTACATTTTGCACATAAATAGATACATAAAGAACGCTTTTTAAACAAATGCATAAAGCTATCAAGTAACAGTTTAAAAACAATACAATAACATACCGTAGTTATGTTAGTGCAATCCCTTAGAAGAAATTCTGCTGATCTAGGATGAGTGATTTCAACAGCTTGGCTGACATCAATAACCCACACCTTATCATTAAACCACAAAAGGTTATATTCACTCAAATCAGCATGAACCAACTTACATTTCAAGTATAAATCTTTCATTATCTGTAAAGAACATTTAATTACATTATTACAATATAAATTTATTTATCAATCTAAAATATATATATGTATGTTAAGGACACTGTCCTGCATGACGAACACCGAAGTTACCAGATGTGCAACATCAGTAGACTCACCAATAGGAGATTTTGGTCACTGTGTTAAATTCTATGCCCCCTCCTCCACCAGAAAAAAAAAGATAAAATTAAGCTGTTACATGAATTATTCAAAAGAAGGGGATATCAAAAAATCCCGAAATACTGTTTTCAGGCTTTGATTTCACACTGGACAGTAAGGAGCTCAAATTTCCGAAAAAGAACAAGACACACACAATCAGCCACCCCAAAATATCCCATTACACATTTCCAAATCATCATACATTTTGTAATAAAAGCATTATGGTTCAGGATGGGATTTTGTTGGGACATAACACTGACCTAGACATTCATAAATAGGGTTCTGCAAAGTTTGCCCAGTATCAAGATGAAGTATTAAAAACCACTGTTAGATTGAATTGGAACTCCTAGCTTAAGCCAGGACTCCATATAGACAGAAAGCAGAAGTGTTTTATAGATTCTATTTCTGTATGGACCACGCCAGCTTGATTCCGTGTCGACAGAGCATGCAGCAGATACTGTGATGCAGGCTCCATCTATTGACTTTATTTTAAATCATTTGCTGTTCCGTACATTTGATAATTGAAAAAAAAAATACATAAATAATGAATATTATTATGCTATAATGAGCTTTTACTTTATGAATCTGATGCCTTTGATTATGAAAGATATCTATTCCCTGACTGGCTCCATGCTTATACGAATGGATCTGCTAATACCATTACTGCCTTCGATGCCACATGAAATTAAAAAAGTTAACATAGATTCTGGGCTCAAAAGATTTTCCTAGGAAGAAACAAATATTAAAATTTTTTTTCATCCTACACCTAGCCTGGACCAATTGGCCATATGCTGTCTTGCTACCTAATAGAGGTGCCAAAATGAGAATTATCTCCACTGTTGATATCCTTCAATTCAGAACAAATATGGCTATGCTGTTTATTCATAATTCTATCTTAGCATTGCCATACTGATTCTGTTGAGATGTTGCTGGAGATAAACGTAGTCAGTCAGCAGCTGAAAGCAGGCAACACCTGTCGTCTGGGTGGATCAGGAGGAATCTTGTTTTTACCCTGCAAACGGCAAATATTACTATATAGGAGTTTTATACTGTTTTTAGATTTGGTCCTAATTAAAGCCTTATAGTTTCTAATGGGGAAGAGAGAAATATGCTGTGGTAAAAGTAAGGCTGATTTGGCAAGAGCATCTGCTTCCTCATTGCCAGGACACCCAACATGGCTAGTGATCCATAAGAGAACAATCCTTTTCCCATTTTCAATAAGATGACTAATGGGTTCTTTACAAAGAACTACTTCAGAGGAGGAATATTTTCCATTTACCAAAGCCTGGATTGCAGCCTGTGAATTAACAAAGAACACAACTTTTTCCTGGAAATGAGCCTTGGCAACAAGAAGCAATGCAGAGATCTACATGGTGCATACTGTAGTTTGAAGAAAGAAAATAAGCACTTACTAAAGGATTATTCTAATATAGGTATAAAAAATCTTAAATAAGTAATCCATTTCTAAGTATTTAACAAAGAAACATATGTGGAAAAAGAAAAAAAAACAAGCATCTTCAGACTACTTGGAGGATTTTATTGTTTTTCAATATTTTTAAAATAATAACATATGTGATAAAGGAGAAACTTAGGTTGTATTACATTTAGTAAATTTCACATACAAAAATGTTTTTTTTTTTTTTTTTCCCAGAAATTTGATTTTATAAATCTCTTTTTTTCTTTGATTGACTTTTGGAAGTCATTACACTGTTTTAGCAAAGTAAAATTGAATAGTGATTCAGCTTTATCGTCAAGTTTATTTGCTAATATTTCTGATTCCTCTATCTCCTTTTCCTTCCTTCCTTAATGCTGCCATAAAGTTCAAGGTCCTTGCCAGAATCACAGAGTAGAAAAATAAACATATTAAGATTTTTTTTTTTTAGTTGGTCCAATGTAATTGTTTAGCTTTCACTAAAGCTTATGAAAAGTACTTTCAAAATGTTAAAAGTTGAGTGGTTTAAATTTTTTTCACTTCCAGAAAAAGAAAAAATTAAATTTTTATAACTAAAAATCCACACACAAAAAATGTAAACATTCCAGAGGGTATGGCCCATCTGATGCCTCCCCGGACCGGAAGAGTTGGCAAGTATGGATGAACCACGGAGGTAGATTAATATACCTCCGTGAGATGAACAGATTGGTTACAAAGCTTCAGTCATTCAGCCACTCTACATCACTCCTGAATCTAGACCTAGGGAATTCATCTCTCCCAGTCCCATTATCATGTGATACAAGACATTCAGTGTGCCTCACAGAGAGGTGCTCAGACTGTCTGGAGAAAGAGTCTACCATAGCAACATGCACGATTAAAAAGGGGGGAAAAAAAAAAAAGGAGTTTTTAAGCACATGGAAACAAAATAAACACTTTTCAAAAATACTACATAAAAAATAAGGACTTCTTAAGGTTCTTAAAAAACAAAAATTGAAATTAAGTACTTCATAAGCATTTTTTAGGGAGTGTACGCACCATGATCTCTCCATCAAAATTGCCACAAGAAGTCCCCACAGATTTATTAAATTTAGAAAATTGGAAATAAGCCCCAGTATCACCATTTAAAGTAATGGGATTAATAATTCAATTGTCCTCAGAGGTTGTTACTCAGACAATAAGAATACAGTCCAACCTCTGAGGTACAAGTGTATCAGCATCGAATCGTGAAGCCATCTTGTTTTTTGCCTGGACCTTGATATACACTTATTGGTTGGCATATGACAGAAAACACCCACAGAAACAGAAAAATTCAGCATTTTCAACTGCGATTCTGCTGGTTGGAAACTAAAAATAAAATGGAAGTTGATCGATTTTCTGTCGCATTTTTAGCCCATGTGAAGTCCAGGCCTTAAAGGTTTTCAAAAATTTACTTTTATCATTATTTTGACAAATTATCAGTCATTTTAGTTATTTTTTTACCACAAATTCATTCTTGTAATCAATAATAAATTCATCTTTAGTTTTTTCCCTAAAACAGAAAAAATTACGATGAAGGAAGTGTATGAGCTGTATTTACATCAATGGTCTGTTCATACATCAGTGTCATGTCTGCAAAAGGAAGGTCAATATCTTTCAGTTTAGGTGCAGGAATCATCTGTTCTCCAATGAAAGACATAACTAGTACATGTTTTTTTAAAGCCACGACATCTGGACAAGGAATGTCTGCTTCTTTCATCCTTAAAAAAAAAAAAAAAAAGAAAAAGAAGAAAAGGCATTTTAACATTAAGTAAATTAAACGAACATACAATAGGTGGCCAAATTATTAAATAATGGCATAAAAGATAATATCTCCGAGTTTTAGTGTTAAGAAAAAGAATTGGAAAAACACTGGTTGAATAGGATAAATGATTTTATTTTTATTATTCATCTCTTCATTACTTTCAGCCAAATATATATATATATATATATATATATATATACCGGGTGATTTAAAATAGATGTTAAGGTGATTATCTTTTAAACCATAAGTGATAGAAACATACTTCGAATTAGGAAAGTTCGTCAAATTAAGAGTAGCTTTCAGATATGGCATCTTTTACTGGGGGGCTGTATACACATTAAAATACAAAATTTAATTTTTATACGGTCCCTCCTTTTTTACCCCTTATATTTAGAAAAATGTTGCTCTTTGCCTAATAAAATTAATAAAACATATCTCGTGTCTCTAAGTGAAATACAGTCAAACTCCGCTATAGTGAACTCCTGCAGATCCAATAAATAGTTCCTTATATCCAAACTTGTTAAAATATAGAATTTTTCTTAGAATTTGATGGCAGTTTTGTTAGAAATTTACTCGTATAATACACGATTTACTAATAAATTAACTAATAAATTATAAAATATTCCTAATAAATTATTAAATAGACAACAGTAAAAAATTAAAAGGAATAATTTTAAGTGCTCACTTTTATTTTTACACTCCCTGGAAATAATTCGTTATTTTTGATACATTTTGATTTTAAGTAAAGTTCATCAATTTTCTTATCAACGATTAAGAAACAGTCCTTAGTTTTTTTGTCTACATTTTCCATAGAAAAAAATGCATTTAGAATATTTGCAGCAGCTTTTGCTCCAGTGATTGAGGGTGCTGACGTTACACTTTCTTCATCTGAAGGTAAGGAAGCTTCATCGTCATCAGTATTTTTTTTGCTTTACTTCAAATATGATGTCATCATCAGTAGGAATATCTGAAGTACATACCTCATTATCACATGATTCAAAGTGTTCAATTTAATTTCTGGTAAAGGTCTTTATGCTATGCTGTTCCAGCCATACAGCAAGTGGTAGATTTTCATCTTCGTCTTCATCCCCAATTCTGTCTCTTTGATCTGAAATATTCTTGAAAAGTTATGTGTTTCAAAAACAGTTACGAATTATCGAACTGTTTTCTTCCAAGATTTCTCCAGCAAAATGATTGCTTCGAAAAGCGATATGTTATACTCCTTATCAAGTTCATAATTTTTCAAAATACGCAGGATCAACTGCTTCCGATGGTGAGCCTTGAGACTGTGAATAACGCCTTGATCCATCGGTTGAAGCACAGATGTGTTGTTGGGAGGCAAAAAAATAAGCTTTATGCATTCAAGATTTTCTAAGTGTAGATGGGCAGTGCAATTATCAATCAGGAGTATGATCTTGCTGTTTACTTTCACCAAGTCACTATCCCACTGGCATAGCTCTTCTTCAAATTGGCCAGCAGTCATCCAGGCTTTGCAATTACTTTTGTACTTCACAGGTAGCTTTTTAATATTCTTAAAACACCTAGGATTTTTAGAAGTGCCAATTACGATTAATTTCATTTTTTCCGAACCATCCATGTTTGCACACACGAGAACAGTCATTCTAACTTTAGACAGCTTACAACCACTGCTTT
The DNA here is from genome assembly GCA_038373885.1 of Cheiracanthium punctorium. NCBI lineage: Eukaryota > Metazoa > Arthropoda > Arachnida > Araneae > Cheiracanthiidae > Cheiracanthium > Cheiracanthium punctorium. The sequence continues at coordinate 234,224 of JAWZYV010006369.1, read as the reverse complement.
TTTCTCCTTTAAATTTTAAAGTCTGATTCGGAGTCATTTTGTAAAAAAAAAACCAATTTCATCTGCATTAAAAATATCTTTCTCTTCATAATTATGGATTATATCCGACCATACTTCGGTCTTCCACTTTTCTACATCCAGTGCATTAACATTAGCTGCTTCACCAACCTTAGAGCAAGAAATATTGTTTTGTTTTTTAAACCTATCCAGCCAGCCGTTAGAACATACAAAATATTTTTCTTCAAAACGTTCTGCGAACTCATTGGCTTTGTTTTGCAGCATGACTCCAGAGAGAGGAAGATTTCGATTCCGCTGAGTGGTGAACCCTTTTAAAAGAGCTTCATCCACTAGTTACCACATCAGAGGGACATCCACTAGTTACATCATGCTCCTAGTGAAATGTGATATATTATAAGGGATTTTAAAGTGTAAAAGAGAATGATAAAATAATTGTGTGGGTAAGTGGGGAAGGGTATCGGGATATATCCCCCCACCCCTGAAATTATTGGATTAGTGATCACAAGATTAATGCCGTGCAGAAATTCTATTTATTTATACACATATAAGTTCATATCCCCCCGAAAAATTTTCCTGGCTATGCACCTGGTGTGGGTTACTATTGTGTGATAACTCACTAGAAACTGCATAACATGCATTATAAGAAAATGCTTGCTAAGTTGCGATTTGAGAAGTCAATTGTGTCTATCAAGTGACTATTAACCTAAATTAACATCTTTTGAAAAGTAACTATATTTTTCTCACTTTGGAGACATCCCCTTATTGCTTGTCGACAAATGCCAAAATTTTCAAATTGATATATCTCGGAAACTATTACACGTAGAGAGATGTATTTGTTTATTAATTTTTTTTTTTTTTTTTTTTTTTTTTTTAAGAGAAAGAGCAACATTCATCTAAATATAAAGAGTAGGAAAGGAGGGAGCTTATAAAAATTAAAATTTTGTTTTGTAATATGATACAACCCCCAGTAAAAATGCCATATCTGAAAGTTTCTCTTTATTTGACGAACATTTCTAATTGGAAGTATGTTCCAATCATTTATGGTATAAAAAATAATTGCCTTAACATCTATTTTAAATCACCCAGAGGCATCGTGTGGGGGGTGCGGACCACACCGGCAGAGGGGGTAACAAAATAAGAAAAATGTGGGTTTTAAAATTTTCAATTAATTTGAGAAAGGGATCCGATTTGGTGATGAAAAAGACTTCCGAGATTAGAAATAAGAATGAATATAATGAAGGACACATGTTCTGTGCACCTGTAGAAATAAAATGTATTATTTCATATCAGCTTTTTTATTTTCCAGTTTAAAATTTCCAACATTTTCCTCCTAAAACTAGAATATAGCAGGTTGTTCTCAACTTATGTGTTGCCATTTCCTCTGTTTTTTGCAACACAACCAGGGGTTAACTGAGAACACTTTCTCTGGATGGGGGAGGAAGTCATGGATCTTGGACAAGGGGTGCGAATGAGGTGCTTGACTAAACTGGGGGTGCAGTAAAGATTACACACAGCCTTGCTCAAGCCAGGATAGTAATTTACTGCAATGCAGTGGTTGTTCATTACTACCTTGTGCAATATGTCATGTAGGTAGTGTAGGAAAATTGCATAAAAGCCTAGTAATGTTTGAAAGAATTTTCTTACTATTACCAGAATGATATATATCGCTTTACTACATCGTTACTTCACTTACACAGTTGTAACTTTCTCTGTTCCCAAGTATTTTCAAGTTAAAGGGACTTTCCTAAGTACCCTGTATATATGAAAAAATGATAATTTCAGGTGGTCTACCATTCCTTAGCTGCAAAAAACCTGCATCACTTGATTAACACCACTGCTTTGTTATGAAAAACTTCTTAAATTTGTTTGAATTAAAAAAAAAAAATCCAATACACCCTATAATTTTTTCAGTTTGGTTAGATTAAATTTTTACCAAAGGACTATCTGTTCTACTGAAAGTAATAAAATTAAAAATGTATACCTTAGTAAATTTCTCATCTCTTTCTCTGCCCACATATGGATAATTTTTCTAGGATTTTGCTTTCCGAAGCGATTTTTAAATCTATAATCATCTTTGATATATTGATCTCTATTTTGGAATTCATTTAGAGTTGTTTTAAAAACTTTAATGGCAAACTCTGGAGATGGTGATTCACTTTCAGGTCTGAAAGAAAAAGTATACAATATACAGTACAGTGCTCTCTCAGTAATATAAACTAATTGCAGTAAGGGGTGTTAGGATTATAGAGGATGTTTTGAAGAGAAAAATATGCAGTACAAAGAAAGTTTCAACACAATACTTCAATATTAATAAGAACACACACACACACACACACAAAAAGGTGTTAACGTTAAAACCAATTAAAAACTTTGTAAAACAACAACAAAAAAAAAATTATATAGAGAATTGAACCTATCTTAAAAATCTCTATATTACAAAATTTATGAAATTCCCTACTTTTACAATTTAAATTCAATGTACATTCTCATGTTTGTCATGAAAAACTTGTTTTTAAAAACCTGTCTCGAATTTCAGATAGTGCAAATTACAAAAATTGATGATCAATTACCACTTTTTTTCACCAACAGAAATTGCATACTGATGCACCTAAAGAGACAATAAAAGAAGCAGAAGGCTGTAGAACTCTAAACTTTTCTTAAATTTCTGGGAAATGTTGGCAACAAGGGATTTGCAGCTCTTATTAATCTTAGACAGATGAAAGAAATAAAGAGAAATAAACATCTAAAGTCACTAAAAGGATATTTTTACTGCTAAAAGTATACATACTGCACATATGGGTGTTTAAAAATGTTATGGATGTTTGTATAATTAATCTTAGATTATGAAACAGCATTTTTCTACAATAAAAACAATTAAAATGCTTTTAACTAATTACATTAAACCTAATTTTTTTCCTTAATGAGATAGGAAGATTGCACTGTACCAGAGTATGGTCGTCTTGGGTGGTACAAAAGGTCTGCCCTTCCTAAGCAGCAAAAAAGCTCCACCATTCACACAGGCAAGAAGGTTTAGTATTACTGGTAGGGTTGCTACTCATGCAATAAAATGAAATTCCTTGACTCTTCTTAGGTGTAATTAAAAGAAATTCCAGTCAACAGTGCAACAAGCAGATATGCATTGCACACTAAGACACACAGATGTGTGTAAATGTGAAGTAATTTCCATAATCCATACAAGTTGGAACTAATGGTATGGAGCACTGGTCCCCAAACCCCCAGGCTGTGGACTGGTATTGGTCCATGGATCAAATGGCACCGGGATGCCCAAGGAACATTAAATTATTTCCATTTTATTTAGTGTAGCGCATTTCTCTCAGATTTGTGCTAATTTATACCTTTGTAATAGAAGAAAAACAAAACTATTTTTAATTACCGTGCTTACCCGCATCAACAAATTTTGGACAAAAAAAAAAAAAAAAAAAAAAAAAAAAGGCTTATACGAGGGTCCTTAATTTAATTTTATTTTTTAAATTAGAAGTCAAAAATGCCACTTTGAAAGACAATTATTCTCTTCCTGTATTCTGTTACACAGTGATGTCGATTACTGTCAATTTCCATACCAGGAAGAATGTAGTCATACAAAGATTGAAAATGTGTATCATGATGAGCCGATGACGATGAAAGAATTTTGTGAATTGTTTGGAGAGTCCAATACTGAATTAGATCTTGAATAAGTTACACTTTGTATATTACTACTTTATTCTATCAGTAGTGTATATTATTATTATTAATTATCAGTTTAATTTTGTTTACTACTTTTGTATATTACTATCTTTATTATTGTATATTTAGTATTTTCTTTTTTATTCAGATGATTTTGAATAAATGTATATCTGAAAAATTTTTAATTCCTTTATCGGAAAAGTGGGGGGCCCGACTTATACAAGGGTAAATACAGTAGTTCATTGTTTATAAAAATTACAAGATTATGAATTAAAACAGCCATAAAATTGAAAATAAATAAATGCAATGCAATTTATGCATCAAAATTGTAATAACATCAACATTATCGAATGTTTTTAAATCAAAACAATCTAAAACATTTACAATAAATGCACACACCCCCCCCTCAGTGGGCTGCAATAAAATTGGTAAACGTTGATTGGTCCACGGCAATAAAAAGGTTAGGGAGCACTGGTATAGAGAATTACAGAATTTCTTATAGGTCTCTGCTTTTATATTTTAATATTTTATTTAAATAAAATGTTTTAATAGAATAGCTTTGTCTGTCTGTATGCTCGTTATAAGATCTACACCATTTATTGGTGTACCAAATTTTGGTAACCCGACATAACACAAAAGACAGCAATTGCTGGGGGGTAGGGGGATTTAAAAAGAATAATCTATTTACATTTGATTAAAGAAAGAAAAAGGAAAATGAATTAGACAATCTGGAAATTAGCTAAAGATAAGCAGGATTTGGTAAAATTATGTGTAACAAAAGTTATTTTATGCTGGATCGACAAGACAAGATTATTAAAATGTGAAATAACATGAAAAACACAGCAACATTAATGATTTTACTCAGACAGGGTGTCCACCAATGTCAGGAGGCAAAATAGTGTTAGTAGCCTCACTGACATAAAAAATTCACCAGTTTAAGCCATTTTTTTAATTTTAGTTGCTATAATAGTAGCATTTTTGCGTGATTTTGTAGTTAAGAAATAAACACTCATCATTTAGCTTCATTTAAGAAAGAATGAATAAAAATGATAAATTAAAATACTTCATGCATTATATAACAGAGCATAGAGTAATTTTTTTAATAATACAATAAAAAAAAACAGATTAGAATGTTTGATGAACGGCTATTCTCAATTTTGAAAAGAAAGGGGAGTTGAGAAAAAACCGATTGTCGATGCAGAAGAAATGTGGGTCCATTTTGAGGCCCCTTCACAAAATTTCAATCAATTAAAACAGCCGCTTTACAAAAATACAATCGATTAAAATGCCCCCTTCATAAAATTAAAACATCCCCTTCACAAAAATACAGTCAATTAAAACGGCCCTTCAGTGGCATTTAACCTATATTTTAATTTGCTTTATCAATTATTTTAACCAGAAATGTTATTTTTATTAAAAATTGGCATGAAAATTCACAATAAGAGTTGTAATTCACAAAATTAATTCAAATATTTTTTGGAATTCAAAAAATAAGCCATTTTCACAAAAATGGGGCCCTGGAAAAAATTCCTGGATCAACACCTGGAAAAACTGAAATCTGATTTTCAAATTAGTCGCCTGGAGTAAGGTAAAAGTAGCCAAAAACTTGAAAATGGTATGAAATTGACAGTTTTTATTCAAAATAGTCGCCCAAGCCACCTTATCTTTAAATTAGTAGCAAAAGTCGTCTTTTTAGTTGACTGCCTGGGCACCCTGATAAATTCACTTATTAAAAAATAGTGACTCAAATGCAACAGCTCATAACCTTTTACACCAAGAAAAAGACTTGGCTTCTAAAATTTTTTGTGGCACTTCTAAACAGATAAATACCTCTTTTTGAAAGAAGCAATTTGAACTATTATCTTCAATAAAGAGGGGGAGCTTTTAAACAGTAAAATTAAAAGGAAAAAAAAAAAGAATGAAATATAAATTGTTTTATTAAGGTATCATTTAAAGCTGATTTTAAATTTGTCTTGAAATATTCTACATAGTTAGTTTTAAACTAGTGTTCTTACATGCCACTCCATCCATGATAAACACAAGCTTCTTTTCCTGTGCTGATACAGCCACCCAAGGAGTCTAGTATTTGATTATTCAACAGTTTGTACAAAATAAGTTGAGTCTTCTCATCAAGAGCTTTTTCCTAAGATACAAAAGAAAGATACTGATAAACATTTTAAACTGGGATAAGAATAATGATGTGATAGGCTATTAGCAGAGCTGTAGTAAATTAATTAATGACTGAGTATAGTACACTTCTAACAGGGTTGGTGTCAGACTTCGTGCCGATTACACAGACGTGTAATCGATTACGATTAATTTTCACTTTTAGACCAGGATTACAATTACCGGAGAAAGTATAATTCCCGATTATGGTTAGATTACGATTATCATATAAAACCCAATTTCCGATTACGATTAGATTACGACTACATAATCTATTAAAACTTTCGATTATGATTACACTTGAGTCCGATTACGATTATATTACGATTACAAAACTTTTCTTTTTACCATTCTGGCATTGATATTATAATGTCTAAATTTTACAATTTTAATTCAAGAACAGAATAATGGGTCCATCTGTTCAGGGAGCTAAATTACAAGAATGCCATACAGAAAGAACTTCTATACTATTAGACGAACCTGGTTGATTTCCTAGGCCCACTTGTGAAAAGTTTTTTAATGCATACGAACCTCTATTTGAACATGGCATTTTCCGATTTTAACTTAAACATATGTCATTTGCAGTGTGCGTGTGGGGTGGGAGGGGGGGACAGGCTTGGTGGTTTAACACATCTTTGAAATGAACCCAGGTTTAACCTAATCAAGCAAAAATTAGTATACAAAAATTGATATTTGATCCCTTCTATGCTCGGCGTTGCTTCCTTGCCTATATCCTGGATTTCTGGTTTCGAAAGAGGTACTGGCAGACGCATGAAAAGTTAGCCGTGGTTCCTATTCAGCCGTGAAGGAGGAATAACCTCTGTCATTACGATCTTGCAACGATGTGCGCGAACATATTAAACCAAATTTTAAGATTTTTTAATGCATTGAGTAAAATGCTAAAAACAGGGGCTCTCGACAAATGCATTGTTTTCTCTACAATAACCGTTAGCCTGAATCTGAATAGATGAGGCTGAACGTATATTGCAGTTATTATTTTACAGAAAACTTCACGCACAGTTTAACTTCTTTTTTTATACTTTCATAACACGTATATGGGCATTAAATATCTAAAACTGGGCCTGCCGAACAAACAAACTTTTAATTTCTAGAATACACACGCCGTTTTAAAAATTCAAAACTAACTACTAACTCAAAACTACATGCATACTATCTATTGAGGATAATTTAAGAATTACAGAAAGACTTAAGAATACTACTAATAAGAATTACTTAAGAATAGCAGAATGGAGATGTCTAAAGATATCTCTAAACATACATCTTAAAAGTGTGGTGGGTCATATATAGTGTATTGGTGCTGGTACGACGTAATAAACAAAACTGGACAGTGATATTGGCGGTGTGAATGGTAAAACCCAACGTAATGCCAATTACAATAAAAAAGGCACGAATTTACTGTAAAACTATTTTATAAATAATTAACCGTTCAAAGATGCTCACTTTCTAAGCAATTAGCTGTTATATATGCTAAAGAACAGACACACATTTTTGTCTCTGGTCAAGAATTCCTTTTACATATTGAATATTTAATACACACATACATACATACATACATTTGAAATTTAATGAAAATAGTACAGTGCCAAAAGTTTTTTTAAACTTTTGAATGTGGTATAAAGGAGCTAACATTTTTATGAGAGATAGAAAATAGGTTAATATAGACGTAGAGATGTCAAAGATTTGCGGATGAGAGGGGGGGGGGGGGAGAGGGATGTGTGTATATAATATATTCAAGAGTAGAAATAGTGAAATTTTTATAGGTTTTGCAGGAGGAAAAGACTTTTGAATCGATGGTATTTTAAACAAAGTAGACTGCAAGCGGAACCCTGTCCTACGCCTATGTTGGTTAATGCGAATTCTCGGAGGAATTATAAAAGCTTATAATACACACAATAGAAAAGTTATATATAATTAGTCTGCAGTTTAATTCCAAATTGATAATAAATAAATGCCAACAATTCAAGTTCGAAAGACGTACTATGTTTTAATATAATATGTGTACAGTACAAATTAGATAGAAACAAAATATTTTAAATAATTTTCACACTCATCAGTGAAAAAAAAAACGAAGTATGAATACTTTGTGAATTATATTTAAAAAAAAAAATTAACTGTTTTCTGTGACTAATCACTAACACTGGCATAATTGAAAATAAATTATTTATCCGTTAAACTTTTAGAACTAAGTCAAGGCAGCCAATCAAGTCGAAAATAAGACAAAATTGATTTTTAATACTTCATTATGTATTTTTACGCATTTTTATTCACCATAAAATTCTATTGAAGGAAAAAAAAAATGTTAATTCTATTAAAGGGGGAAAAGGGGTTTTGTAGATCATTGTCTATGTTCCCTACTCTTTACCCATTTATCCAGAAATTTATCGATCATTAAAAAATATTGATATTTCTAAAGGTCTTTATAAAATTATTACATTCTTATGCAATTACATTCTTATTAATAGCACAAAGATATACTAATTTTTAACAGAAATATATGCGTGCCTACCTGCTTATCCAAACAACACAAGGAACCAAAGTTTATCTGTTGTCCACTAATCCAAACAACACATTCACAGTTCTTAAATGCACATCCTTTTCCATTTTTATTTTTATACTTTTCTAAAACTGAAAAAACATGCTGCACTTTTTCCTGTGTAGGTGCCATTTATGTTCTTTTTCACGACTGCAAATCAAAATGAAGAAATGAAGGAAAGATCTGACACCACAAGAAATAGTTTTAGCTATTCCCTCCCGCGCAACCCTCACTTTCTTCTGGGAAGTCCATTCTTGTCTCTCACCAGTCCAGACTTGGATGAACAGAAGACGACAGACAACAACAATAACAAAAAAGAATGGTCATCTAAATATTTTCCGGGGGAAAAAAAAAATAATAATACAAGCGAGCTCCTGTCTTCCTCCAAACGTCGGAGCTCCAGGGGAACTTCCTGTCTTCAGGGCATGCCTGTGCCTCCCCGTGAAAATTTTCCCAGCAAGCAGAACAAAAACTAAAACTGGGCAACTGTAATCGTTTTGTAATCCTCTCGTAATCAAAGCGACTACGATTACAGTCCCTTCGATTACGACTATATGGCAAATGAAATTTCTAGATTACGATTAGACTACGATTACGCGAAAAAATAAACTTCTAGATTATGACTAGATTACGATTACATGAAAAATTTATTTGCCAGATTACGATTATATTACGATTACACAAGAAAATGTAATCGATTACAGTCGATTACGATTACACGATTATGATTACACGAAGTCTGGTTGGTGTGTCATTCTTTATTATAAAACAAAGTCCCCTCACTGCATCCATCCATCTGCCTGTCTGAATGCCTTAATCTTGGACAGTACCAGCTCAATTTGAAGAATTCTTTTTGCGTTAGATAGGCTGTTTAATGAGTTTTTTCATCGACATGTTCTGGTCATGTAGAATGCTTACAGCACTATTCCAAATCCTCTCTACTTCTGCATTGCTAGGAGAGAGAGTAAGGATTATTTTTATTACCTGGGTGATTACTTGCATATTGTTAAAACTATCAGTCTGTAGTTTGTCAAGCAATGCAGTAACTGAGATTTGCTTAAATTTTTTGAACATTATGGTCCGCAGCTGCCGCCACTCAAAAAATGCTCTTTGTTTTTGAAGCTTAAAAACTGTACAAAATTCTGCAAGTTCTTTTTCTTCATACTCATTTAACTCCTCAGAAAAAGAAGGAAAGAAAGCTGTATCAAAAATGTAAGCAGTGCAAACACATATCGACTTTCCAGGCCCATCTTCACCAAAGAAACGTCTCATTATATTTGCACTAGCACTTTTGTATACTACATGACAAGGAGACACAGGGTCTGTTACATTGCTTGTGTACTTCCATGCACAAGACTTCTGAGCATTTGGTTATGAGGAGGGGAGGGGAGGGGGTTAGATTATAAAGGAAGGGAAAAGATTTTGAATGTAAAATACCCAGAAGTCTTAAGGAACAAAAGTCTTTTTATTGAGAAAATTATTTTACTTTTATCTTGATGTTCTGTTTTGCAAAGTTCATTCATACTTGCCAACATTCAAAGAACAAAATTCAGGAGATTTTTAGGAAATATGCGTGCTTTTTTAAAATTTAATTCTGAAATTACTTAGTGTAAGGTAAAACTATTATGAAAACTCCATAATACATACCTGCTAACAGTCCTAGGCAGAAAACAGGATATTTTGGTTAACAAAAAAAAAAAAAAAAAAAAAAAAAAAAAAACAGAAATTTTGTGAAAATAAGAAGTGAAAAAAAATATGTCTCCCCCCCCCCCACTTCCGGGAAGATAAGGGAGAGGCTTCAATCAAGATGTTTCACAGGTTTTACATATTTAAATTTATAGTAAGGTTTAAATTTTTATTTTCCAAGGAATGGATGCATTAGCGAGCTGCAGCTTTCAATAGCTTGACGTGATTTCTAATTTTCTCACAAAAATGGCACTTGAAAAAAAAAAAAAAAAACTGGGTCCAGCTTTGGTATTTGATTCCTGTCACCATGGACTTAGATTGGAAAGGGCCTGCAACGGCAATGGGATTCCTTCCCTGAAAACGGACCTAGAGGATGGGCATGATATGGATTGATTAGGAGATTATCTGTTGCTGCCATCTAGCGGCAATAGTTGTCAAAAAAACTTTTTCCATAAATTAGGAGGCGTTATATCAATTTTATTAATTATTTATTTGTATTTCGAAATTGATAAGATATAATAACGCTTTTAAAAATTAATAATCAAAGTTATGTATGGATATTTAAATAGTTTTTGTGGTAATCCTCAAGGTTTTTGTAGCTATTTAAACTGCATTTTTAAGATTTATAATTTTTTTTTCTTTTAGTGCTTCTTTACACCTCAGCACCAACTTTTTTGTGGCACTAGGTAATATAGGAAAAATATTCTCAAAGTACTCAAGCTTCAAAAAAATTAACAGCATTATATTTTTGTTACTTGTGCTATTATCATGAAATATAAGAAAACAAAACTTCTCATTTTTTATAACCTCTTCTTTAAATAATATAACAGGTATAGTAAAATTCTAAAAATAATTAAATAAAACTATCAACTTCTCCTTGTGTCAAAAAAAAGTTGGTGGTGAGATGTAATGAAGCACTTAAAGAAAAAAAAATATTTATTAACTTCAAAAATGCAGTTTAAATAGCTACAAAAACCTTGATTACCACAAAATTTATTTAAATATGCATACATAACTCTGATTATTTATTTTTAAAAGCGTTATTATATTTCTTGAATTTCGAAATATAAATAATTAATAAAATCGATAGATCGACTCCTAATTTATGGAAAGTTCTCTTGACTATTGTTTGCAACTATTGCCGCTAGATGGCAGCACCAGATAATCTCCTCATCAATTCATCCCCAACCTTAACTGTAGCTGGGCTATTTTGATAGCATGGCGTTTATCCTCCTTATCTGTAACTCTGTGCCCGTCACCAAGCTGAAATATTTGGTGGCATTAAAAGCAGTTTTGGTACATCTTGGATATTTGCCACCACAGCAAGATGAACTATTTTACAGTCCTAAGTACACCATTCTGCAAAGGAATATGCGTAAGAACAGGGATGGGAAGTAACATGTTAACACTAGTGAAACTACAGAATTGCTACCTTTCTCCATTGATCATAGTGTAGCAAGCAACTTAAAAAAAAAAAAAAAAACAGTATAATATGTAGTGCGATACAAAAAATCAGTAGTTTGTAGCGGTTTTTTAGAATCTACTTTATATTTTTAAGATTACTTTTGCCGCGAGATCGCTTCAGGTGATTGATCACGTGGTGCAATTCCTCTTTCTTCCAAGATTAGAAAAATTAAAAACTACTGACACTTAAAAGACCCCACCCTCCCCTCCACAGACACACACACATGCCCACACACGAATGAAGGAGAGAAGACCAGACTTCGTGCCGATTACAATCGACTGTAATCGATGACTAAAATAATATTTTACAAATTTTACAAAAATGCTATGATAAAATTGCATTATTATAGAATTCCTTTGATATTTGATTTCTTTAACATCAAGATTACTGTTATTTTACTAAATTAATATTCACTAGTCATAATCTTTTTGGAAATTGTTAGTAATCGTAATCGTAATCCATATCATTTCTTGTAATCGATTACAGTTAATCGTGTAATCGCACGAAGTCTGGAGAAGACATGGAGAGAGAAGGGAGGATGGGAGGGTATGCTTTGTCTGGTTTTAACTTTTGCCTCCTTTGTTATTTGCTTCTGGTATTATTTGTTGTACTATAATCACTCTGCAATACAAAACATGTAACATTTTTAAATGAGGACAGCACATGGAATATGCACACGCATAAAAAAGAGGATCAAGAGAAAAAGAAACTAAAAAGAAAAGAAAACCGAAAAGACAGAAAAATAAGAAGGAAAGGTGGTACTATATGTCCAGAACCTGATTATGCTTAGATGAGGCCCGGAGCACTAAGTTACTTCGGAGGCTCCCTTTAGTATCACAAGCATTTTAAGCCATTTTTGACCAGTGCTGCATTTTTGCAACATACTGAACTATAAATAATAAAGATTTAATAGATAAAAAATCTAAGTTATGAAGACATACGGCAGTAGCTTTTTCTTTCTTATCATGAACTTTATGTCCTCTTCTATCTTCAGCTTTAGAATATATTTTTAAACTGTTATACACATTGTTGGAGATTTTCATATCAAACATGCCTCCATCTCCAGTAGATATTCCAGTAGGAAACTGAAAAATTAAATAACAATTATAAAAACAGAATCAACATCCATTTTATTTAAACTAACAAATTTTTTAACAGTACAGTAATTACTTGTGATAATAAACATGGGTAGAATTGGAACTTCAAAAACTATCAATATTATATATACCATTAACGAAAATATTTGAAAACATGGCAAAAAATAATACAGTCAAAACTACTGTATCTAATTAAAAACTAGGCTACTGTATTTAATTATATATTTATCCATATATATATATATTTCACTTTACATAAGTTAGCTATTATATATATATATATATATAACATAAAATTAAACATCCTCTCAAAATTCAAAATTTCTATTTGCTTGCTTCAAAATTCTTCAGGGCATAGTTAATTTTCGTTTTAAACAAAGTATTTGTATCAGGATCTAAATCTAATTCAAACGCAAGTAATATATCTCCCCTCTTTCTAGCAGTCTGCTGTCGCCACACCTCACAAGAATTTCCTAAGACTAGCAGACTGGGCAGTTTAACAACCAATAAATGAATCTCTTTTAGAACATGTGATACTTTATAGAACACGTGATCCGAGGTTATATAGTTTGAAATGCAGCTCGGAGAGCAGCTTTTTGTGATTTCAGTTGCCATGTAAAGCTGTGTGAAAAGTAAATAAAAATATGTCTTCATAAACCCCCAAGATCTCCTTTTGCTTAGACCGGCTACGAGTACTACCTGCGGGCGGCTGGGGAAGGCTCTACGCCAGGTCCCGATCCACCTCGCCTCATGTCCAACACGGAAGCTAGGACCCAATGCTGAGTACGGGTCTCAGGGAAAACTCTACAGCCTCGCCTCCTCCTGCTCAAACACCGAGAGTGATCTTATGCCGCAAAACGCTACAATGCTCGTTTTTTATTTCATATATATATATATATATATATATATATATATAACCACAAAAAGAGAAGAAGCTAATATTTAAGGTTGAAGAGAAAATAAAACATACAGTGTGTTCCAAAAAGGTGTTTACATGGGCTGTAATTCTTTATCTATAAGAGATAAGTGGGTAGTGTAAATTGAAAAAATGTTCAAAATACAGTCGGAAATAGGAATCCGTTAAGAAAAATTTCCTCTTGCTAATTCTCAAAAAGTTACACTTTTTAAATTTTTATACGACCCCCCATACAAAATAAAAATCTTCAATTAGAAAGTCTTTATTTTCCATCCAAAAAAGACCAATAGAAAAAACTGCATAACTGTATCCCTAAAACTAACTGAATTATGATGCAAAAAAAAATTGGACTTGTCATTTTTCCTGACATTTTTTATCACATAAAAGGCTATTTTCTCGGTGAAAATAGAGGGGCGTATACAAATTTATAGATCAAAAATATGATATTGCAACTTGGAATGTGTTTCGAATTAAGCATCTTGAGTAAGAAATATTTAAAAATTTTTTTGGTAACAACCAAATCTGAAGTTAATTTAAAACCTTATAAATTAAATAGAGATTTCTCAAGATAAATCGAAAGCTAAGAATATGCAAATTTTGTGAGCTTTGTAACGTACACATCAGGGGTGATAGTGGACTCAAGTGAAATTTTCTGAAGAGCATATGGCATTTTCTGAAACTACATGTGTCTCTGCCCCTTCCATATTTTTCAAAAATGAATAAGTACCTATTACAATTGCTAAATGTTCAATTTTATAAACCTTTTAGAGGGTACCACTCAGATAAAAACACAAATCTATACTATTAAAATCTGTGCGTGTGCATCTGTCTGTAGCATCATCTCCTCCGAAACGGCTGGGAGTTGAATTTCGATCGAGGTGTCCACGGATTTGAAAAATTCCAAGGAACATCTTCCGCTAATTTAAATTTTGAAATTTGAAGTAGTTTAGGAGATATTGATAAAAAAACCTGTCAAAAACGCTAATTTTTGCTCTCTGCAATTCTGCGATTGTAACACCTGTTGTGAAAAGGTGATAAATACGCATCGTGGTTGCCATGCTTGGCAAATTTATTAAATGATTGAATTAAAAATAAACTCTTGAATTAAAAATACTCTTGAATTAAAAATAAAAGAATAATCTTTTTTTTTTTTCTGTTTAGAATATTTGTTAGGTAACTTTTTAATTAAAATATCGTGTGCGTGGGAAATCAGAGCAGGAATGCAATATTTTTTATACTTAAAAGAATAAGGACTTGGAGATTTCTGCGACTAATATATATAATTTTTTTAGTTTGGCAAAAAATAAAATGGCTGATATGGCGATTTTGGGAAAGTAGTAGGTTCTACCGATTTGCACAGTTTAAGGCTTAGCACAATTTATTGCGAGCGAACCGAAATAGTATTTTTAAAAACAAGTGTAGGTTTTATTGGAATACGGCGCTAAACTTTAATTTTCCATGCAGAAAAAGTGCAATTATTAATTTAAGCGATCGATCTTCAAAATTTTCATCAAATTCAGTAAATTGATTTAAGTTTGGGAAATTCTGCCAAATTAAAAAAAAAAAAAAAAAAAAAAAAAAAAAATGAAATTCTCACATTTGGTACATCGGAGTAAATAAAACACGTTATAGTTGATAATTTAAAATACTGCTCTGCTACCTTCCAATTAGATGCCTGTATTAACTTTTGGCGATCGAACTATATACAAATAATGATTTTCCATTTTGATTGCTGTTAAATCGGTGCTTAGAATGATTCTCTGAAAGAAAAAAAAAAAATCTCGCAAAATGACGTATGCGGATTCCTTCTTTAGTACCTTTCTTAGAAAAGTTGGCAATAAATATTCAAATGTAATGTAACTCTGTGTTTAATAGCGTGTACTTTTTGCGTTTGTACTGCTAATTTTATGGCACGTTTGAGATGAGCCAATATTACGAGCGGATGGATAGATAATTTTTTTTTAATCCCACCAAACAGGGTATAGTAAAATAGGAATTCAGTATAAATACAAATGTTTCTTTTTGGAGATGAACGAGAATGTTTTTAAAACTGGTAAATATTGCTGGTATTGCCTATAAATTATTGCATTTACTGTGAAGTTAAATTCAGGATTCATTTTGGCTATTTGCCATTGACTATCGGCATTAATTACGCCAATATGGCAGTTCTAGCAAGCATAAATAAATTTCATTTCATGTTCTATTTTTAATATTGCTACAGTTTCCATAGTTACGGAATCCATTGCTGCTACTTAAGCTGGTAAATTTAACAATTAAGTGAAAACACTCATTTTTACAGCTCTTGACTCAAAAAATGAATTGCATTGGATATGAAACAATTAGAACATTACCACAATCACCACGTCACTAACGCGAACCTGTAACTTTGGTTATTTTTAATTAAATTCATTTTCAAGATCTTTAAGAAATCCTGTATACTATGTCAAAGCCCCATATCTTAATACCGATTAGTTTGCAAGAAAATTTAATAATCAGTATAAACTGAAACAATGAACCTTTGTAAGCGTTTTTCTTGAAACGAGGAAAATGCAGATTGACGTTTTTGGTGTATAGGGTGGTGATAGGGAGAACTACTTAATTCAGTAACATTAATGGGGAATGATAATTGAATATGCGCATGTACAAATACCAAAAATAAAGAGAGTATGAAAAGTCAGGAATATGAAATAAAAATAAAAAATAAATCAAATAACAGGAGATATAAAAAATAATAATACGAGAATGACATTGCAATCATGTGTACAACAAAGGTCCCAATTGCTTATAATATTCCCCTAGCAATGACTTAGCCCGACCAGTGGCCAAGCGCATAGCGCTCTGAACTGGGAGGCGGAAGGTTTCTGCCTCAAAACAGGTCGCGTCCGCCAACCTAACTGTTCGGAGTTTTCCTGTATTCCGTTCGGAAAATAAAACTGTACTCGCAACATGCATATGTTAAGAAACATATATGGCTGATTTCCTCTAAAACAGAGCGTAAATACAGGTTAGGACCCTTTAGAAAGACCCCCACGGAGGACACCCCTCCCCTTGACCTAGATCCCATGTGTAGAGACTAGAAGCAGGATAGTCTCCAGATTTGTAGAGAATTCAATTTAATGCCTAGCGTAGTGTACAACTCATAGAAGCAGTTCCACGATACCAATAATTTTTATAAATATATATATATAAATTTTTCACTTTTTTAGATTCCGCATCATTGGGTTTAATTCGAATATGTGTAAGGAAAATGTTCTTTTCCTACCATGCGGAGAACGGGTTTGCAGCTAGTTTCATTAAAAATGCTGCAAATGCGAATAAAGAAAATGAAATTTACAAAGCAATCTCGAAATATTTTTCATCAACACCAATACATAACTGAGCTCTTCTAATAATGCTTCTGTAAATATTTTAGAGTTGTTCTCCAGTAATATTGTTGCATGCATCGATTATCTTTTGTTTTAGATCAGTTGCATTTAGGGGACGAGTACTATAAACTAGTGTTTAAAGCCAACCCCAAAAATAAAAATCAAGCGGCGTTAGATCAGGGTATCTTGGGGGGGCAGGGGGGCACTCTGTGACTCCTTTCAAATCTATCCACTGTTTATCAAAGTTAACATTGAGCCAGTTTGTTATACTTATAGCCTTGTATGCAGGTGCTCCATCTTGTTTAAAATACATACATTTTAGATATGATAATGGTGTATTCTCCAAAATATCTCCAAATATCTGTTACTATGCCATCTAAAATAAGCTGCAGATATTTTGAGGTCTTAAATGTTTCTTCATAAAACACAGGACCAATCAGTTCTCCATTCCAAATTCCACACCACACGGAGACGGGAAATTTTCTTTGGTGGTGTATTTCTGGCACAAAATATGGTTTTGTATTATTCCAATAATGATCGTTATGAGATTTTGACTCATCTTCCATAAATAATCATTCATCCATTCACATAATATTTTAAACAAAATTCACATTTGTATCTTGTTGAATTACCAACCAATTGCAGAATACTAGATGTCAAGCAAAATCAGATGGATGGAGTACTTGCAGTCCATGTATACAAAATGGATGCCAATTATGTTTTTCAAGAATTCTATCAATTGACATTCTAGGTAGTCCTAAAGTCGCACTTGTTTTTCAAATACTTGTACATGGGTTGACAGAAAATACACTATAATGTCCATTTCTTTGTTTTCACCATACAAGTGATTTTTCCCATGGCCAGGTTTTGGTGAAAAGCACTGGTAGTTAGTTCTCAATTGCCTCATCGTCTGGTAAACAAACATGCAAGTAATTTCAGGTGAATTCAGATATCGTTGTCCGAATTCTCGAGCAGTTTCTGCATTATTTCTATGCACTTAGAATAAATCATTGTTAATACTAACAGCTCGTCATTTGTTAAAAAAAAAATTATGAAGTACTAGTTATATGTTTTTATTTCGAAAATATGGAACTAAATATCACTGCATAATTCTGAATACATTATTTATTCTGATATGTACAAGAAAAGTTTGGTTGAGTTGTTTGGATGAGAGTTACAACTGGAAACAAATGAGTAAACTCAAAAGAAATTGTCTGCATTTCATTATGCAGTTGTTAAAATTTGTTTTACCATAAACATTTGAAATGGTTAAATACCACTTACAGGAAATAAAGAATCGTCTGAGTTTGTCTGTTAAAACGTTGTTTTAACAAACAGATAATTTTCAATGGAACCATGAATCTACCTGAAAAATGCAAAAATGGCTCAAATGTAAATATTTTCATACATTCTATCTTTTATAACATGCCACAAATTTACATTTCTATTTTTGTGTATGGTCCCTTTGCACAGCCTTCCATTTTCAATTAAGCATAACTCACTCAGTTTTAAAGTTAGAGCTATGCGGTTTTTTCTATCAGTCTTCTTGGATGGAAAATAAAAACTTTCTAACTGGGAATTGTTTCGTACGGGGATCGTATAAAAATTAAAAAAGTTTGTAAATGAACAATATAACCTTTTTCTTAATGGATTCTTATTTCTGACCTTATTTTGAACATTTTTTTCAATTTACACCACCCACTTATCTCTAACAGATAAAGAATTAAAGCCCGTAACCACCTGTTTGAGACACCCTGTATACACATTCTTTTTTATACCGAGTCAGCAAACTAAAGTTTCTGAAGAATTTTTACCAGCAAATCACAAAAATATTTTAAAAGCAACTATGTATGCTTTATTAAAAGAATCGCATCCAGATCAAAAGTAGCTTTCACATTTAAATTACATTTTTATTACATTAAAAGTTGAACAGTTTTTAATTTTATACAGTAGTGCCTATTCATTACAACTTACAATTTTTTGTTGTTTTCAGCATTTCTATATTTAGAATGCTGAAAAATACATGCTCAAAATATGAGCTCAAAAATACATGCTCAGGAACAAAGTATTTTTGAGAACTGTCAGACTTTTCACTGTCATTAGTAAATAGTTAATAAAAAATTATTTGGTTATTAAAATAATGTTAATGACAGATCAGATAAGTATTGTACTTCACAATAAAGTTATAATAATAAATTGTTTAAACAGAGCATTAAAATAAGAACAATCAATAAAACTATATTTAAGAATTAATAAAAAATAATTACGATTTCATGTTAGACTGAATACATTACCAGGAGTCGATCCAGGAATTTTTTCGATGATCCCATTTTGGTGAAAATTGCTTATTTTTGTGAATTTTCACAAAATATTTTTGTTTTTGTTTTTTTGTTTTTGTTAAAATAACTGATGAAACAGATGTAGAGTAAAATGCCAATGAAGGGCTGTTTTATTATATTGTATTTTTATGAAGGGACCACAAAACGGACCCAATTTTAACCTGCATCAATCTGCGATTACTGCAAATTTCTTAATATTACTATTGTTTTTCCATTTTGCTGACCAAGACCTACCTTGCATAAAAACATGATTATAATATCCATAGACAAACACAATATATCAAACAGTCTTACCTCCATCAATTTTCCAGCATTCCTTCGACCACACATAGTTGGATCATGTTTGGTGGTGGTAGTGTTGCCTTGTTTTGACATACCTGATTTCCCAAGTGCCTGAAATGTCTTTTCAGCATTATCAAAGTTATGCCAGTGATTTTGTGCATTCTGCTCTAAAAAGTAATCTTTCTCATCATCATCATCATCAGATGAAACAGAGGCTTCAGGGAGCCTGAGATATTTCCCATATGAAATTTTTACTGGGGGAAAAAGTAACATTTACAATCGTTTAAGTAATAATTTTAATTTAAATAACACAATCTAAATAACTCGAATAGCACATTTTTTTTTTTTTTTTAGTTAATACACATTAGCATGAATTTATATTCAGAAAAATAATTATAAAACGTTTTCTAATACATGTAGCATAACATACCCAGATTTGGTACTTATACAGATGCCAGCCAAATTCAACTCATGCTCAGGACCAATGCACAATCAAGTAACGGTAACCAGAAGTAAAAGGTCGCCAAGCTTTGCTCTCCATTACCAGTGAAAAATCGCCACATTTGGCTAGCATCCATATAACAGATAAATACCACAGATTATTTGTATGATGAATTATTAAAATATGGAAACTTCCTTGAAACATTTCATTCTGCTGCTGTCCATCTATTCAGCATAATCTATGGGAGTTGTTTTGTAAGCCCCCATTTTGAAACATTCATGAATGCTTATGTGTAACATTCTAAACAGTGAAAGTTGTTTATTAGAATAAGAATGGACAAACAATACTTTTAAAATGCATTAGCACATTAAAAATGAGCGACTCAGAATTATTTATGATCTAAACTATAAAAGCATTTTTAAGTAACAACACAGCAAAAATTGCCAATATAAATTGATCCCGTGTAGTTAGTTCAAAAGAAAATATTTCATAAAATTATTCAGTTTTGTAGAGAATTGCTCTCTATTGACATCAAATTTCTGTTTACAAATGTTCCTATGTAGGGTGCAATTGACTGTTTGGAAAAGTATTTATGCACTTTTTCGAGTGACTGTAACAGTGCTACAATGCCATGCACTGATTTATACATTTATACTGTTAATGGTGAGCAGATTTTAAAGTTTTATTTTTTTAAATAAATAAATTTAAAAAAAACACTGAATCAACAACAACACTTATTTATGCTAACATGAATACTTAACTATTACTGAATGCTCAATTTTGTATAATGAATACATATTTCAATCAAATAATTAATAAAATTTTTTAAATAATATATTCAGCATATAAATAAATAGCAACAATATCAACTGAGAGTTTTTGGCATACTTTTTCATATTGAGTTAATGGATTTAGAAGTTACTAAAATGAATCGAGATAGGTGATCCCACTCAGTGGCCGTTTAGAGGGGCCAGGTGACTGCTGATAGAGGTTATTTTAACAGTCTATGAGCCGAAAATTCCGTGCCATGAAAAATTGACCATTTAGAGGAGTGACTGCTTTACAGGGGTGGCCGCTTGGAGAGGTTTCATTGTATTTTGTTTCTTTGGGTTGTCGATTCAAGTCACTCTTTGAGGTGAAATTCTCAGGCTGATTCAAATGCAGATGTAAAATTAATTAACTTGGATAAAAATGACTGTGAGCGGTGTGGCAAATCAAAATAAAATTAAGTAATATTTTTAATTACTTCTATATGTTAAAAACTGAAAGCACACGGCAGCAATTTGATCGACTTTTGAGATTTCTATGATCCCTTGTGTCGCACATGTAATAATAACTATTTTTGTAAAAGAACAAAAATGCTGCAATATGAGGCAGCCAGATGTAAAAAGCCAACATTTAGGGAAAAAAATTGCTATTCAGAGAAAAACTGCATTGCAAAATTGGCTGCAATGCCATTCATTTATAAAACATTACAAAATGCTGCATGCGTGGACATCCCGCCAATGTGAAAGCTGTAGCTACGCATTGTGCATGTATACATATCACCCATTCGGAAAGGGTTTAATACTGTACAAATGAAGAAAACTTGCTTCGGATCTTCTTGGATTTCAAAAGTATAGTTTAATGTATAGTTCATTTTAGGTAGCATTAAAACTTTCCCAATCCAATGAAATTAAACATAACATAGTATAACTAATATGAAAGACGCTTATAAGCTGTATATATTACCTTTACTGCTTCCATTATATTTAGATTCTTCATGCTTCAAAATATTGTCATGTTCCTTGTCAAATTCCAGCTGAAGCATTTTGGCTAAAAGAAAATCATCACTGCAGTCATTTATTTCCTCTCCACAACCAGTGAGGTCATCTACAAATCTTTAGCAAAAAAAAATTCACCATTAAGAATAGTTCATAGTACTAGTGTTGTAAAAGTAACAAAAATATTAATACCCATATGTATTCGTCACTTAACTCACTGTTACTAAGTACTCGTTACTCGTTCGAATGCAAGAAACAAGTCTTATAGCCAGGCGCATATCTAGAGGAGGGAGGGGGATGCAGCCCTCCCTTTCCTAAATCTGACCCTTTACTTAGCTTACAATGTGATATTTATTTACAACTTAGTTAGCAATTTGATACACAGCCACCCCCCCCTTCCTGAAACAGAATCCTGCCTACGACACTGTACATAGCATTACGTACGATTAAGAATGTTTCAAAAACTACAGCTCCGATTCAAAAAATTAGAGTAATGTTTAAAAAAAAAGGGTTTTTATTGTTGCTAGAGTGTTAATTTGCATACTCTGTTCAGAAAAAAATATTTAAAGGGTCTAAATATCTTCAGTACAGTTGTAAACATAACAAATGTTTATTTTGATTTGTCACACTAATAACTAGCTGTTTAAAAAGCTAGAATATTTGGATACCATGGTTCAAAAAATTAGAATATGCAACTATTTTCCTGTTGGTTTAGAGAACAGTTGCGAGACTATAAAATGTGTTCTGCTAAAAATGAAAAATTGTTTGGCATTTGATTTTAGTTCAGTATTTGCTTAATATGGAACGAAAGAGCGACTTATCTGAGGCTGTAAAATTTCGAATTGTGTACTTGCACAAAAAAGGAAAAACACAATTGTTTATAGCAAAGGAAGTGAAATGTTCTGAAAATAAACACTTTAAAAGTGGTCGAAAGCCAGTAACTTCAGCAAGAGATGAAAGGAAATTAAAAAAGATTGCGAAGAAACATCACTTTCGAAGTGTGAAATATTTGCAGAGAATATGGAAAGAGGTGGGTATAAATGCCTCTAAATCTACAACATTACGACGACTTCACAAAGTAGGTTTTAGATCGCGTGTGCCTAAGCCACTCTTATCAGCTAAGCAAAAGGTTGCAAGAGTTAAAAATGGTGTACACAAAGACTATTATGGTGTCAAGATGAGTGGAAAAAAGGTACTCTTCAGTGGTGAAAGTATGTTTTGTGTATCTCATGGGAATCAAGGCATACGTGTTTGGTAGTGGCATAGCCAGGATTTTCTTTTTTTTTTTTTTTGGGGGGGGGGGGGGGGGTCCAAAATTTTTCCTTCGAATGTCATGTAGTTAATATGAGTGAAGGGTGGATGGAGTTTATATCAAAATCTGAAGTTCCTGATGAGTGTGTCCAAAGGACACTAGAAATTAAAAAATAGAACAGAAAATATAAAGAAACTTGCATAATGCTTGCGAATTCTGCTCTATTTTGGTAAATAAAGGAAATAAGTAATATATGATGCAAAATAAAATGAATGCCGGAAAAATATCACTAAACACACCAAAAAAAATACTCCTCAATAAATTATTAGAAAAGTCAAAGCAAAACTTTTCAGTTTGCCATTGCCGTCTTTTGATAACTACGTCGGAGTTGACATATTCCCTATCTTGATAAATAGTGAGAAGTGTCAGACCTACAAGACGTTCTTCACTCATTTTATTTCAGAGATAAGTCTTTTCTTTTCAAGCATGAAAAGCTTCTCTCAGCAGAGTATGTAGTGACTGGGAGGGTATTTAAAATGGTCAATAAATACTTTATTATAGGATAAAAGCTACCATCACACGATGACAGCACATCCAAGGGGTTGGTCAGCTTAGATTCTTCTTTGGCCCATTAATCGCACCATAACATGTACTCAGCCTCTAGTTCTGTCCGAGAAAATTTTGACTGCAAAAAAATCTCCAGATTCTGAAGTTCCTGAATGCTTGAGTTTGGAAGGTAGAAGAAGTTCTTACGCAGATAATATTTTAGTAGTTTCCTTGTTGAATCGTTTTGTTAGATGTACTATGAGTGTGTCCAAAGATGGAATGAATAAAGATATACAGTAGTAATCGAGAGGGCTCTCTGCATTAATATAATTACTCCTGTGTGTTTGCAGCTTAGTTAAACGGGGAATTTCAATATTTAATCCAAAGAGATCTTGCATTAATGCCTGTGCTTTTTAAAATATTTCTTTGAGAAAATATTTGTTTGGCTTTTCTCTTATGAATTGCAATCTTTTAATGGCACTTTCTGCATGATTTAATGCTGAGCTCAAATCTCTTGTAGGGCTTTGTAAGTACACAGACAAAGTAACAGTGAAGCTTAAGGGCGTTGGAACATTTATCTCTTACTCCGAATCCTCGCTTCACTTTATTTCAAATAAGTTGAGGAGGCGTGTCAGCTAGGACACTTGGTCGTGCTGACAGCTGTGACAGCTCCCCTTCTCTCAGGGAGAACCCTCTCCCTTCTTGAAGCAATTAAGACCCTGCTGCAAGCGTTTTGTGGTCAAGTAGATGACCACAGAGAACGGTACAGAATGCAGATTTGCTTCTCTTGAGCGATTTCAGAAACCTTGCGCGTATTCAGAAAATAGAGATGAGACGGGCTCTGTAATTCACACGTGCGACGTGCTACAGTTGTATTCAGGCCCGGGCTCGAGAAAAAATTCTCCTTTATTGAACACTAGCTGAAGTACCCGTTCTTCGCACAGAAATAAATGGACTTTTTGATACAGTACAGGACCAATTATCTGGAATCAGTTTTACCCAACCCTTTCTGGATAACTGAATTTTCCGGTTTTCTGGAATCGACTGGTAGCGCCATCTATTGGCAGTATTCATATTTAAAAGTTTTGTATACAACCTACGTTATATCGGGAGCAATTTATAACAAAAACATAACATGGCAGATAAATGTACCTTAAAATTATATTTAAATTAAAAAAAAAAACACTTACCTGTGTATTATTTAGTAGTTTCAATCATATAGCAATAAAAAAATGACAAAATTTTTCTCTATCAACATGCCCCCCCCCCCCCCGGAAAAAAGAATATCTAAAGATTACTTAAAAAATAACAATAATAATAACTGAATTAAGCAGAACTAATTTTTTTATTAAACATTTCATGTACTTTTAACTGTTTCAAATTAGTTTTCTGCTTGCAGTTCTGATATTTAATTTATTTTATAATATAAATCATGATTACTTTACACTAAAACAATAAATTGGACTGTAAAACTTTAATCTAATCTGAAAAATTTACCCAAACTAAGAATTTATATTGTGGCCTACGAACTGAACTGTATCATTTGAATCATAATTTGCACGTGGTGCCGCTTATGATTAAGTAGAACTTCTCAAATCCAGAATCGCAGGGACTTTACCAATTCCGGATTATAGAAACTCAGTAATATCAACTATAAAAAGTGCTGCAAAAGCACCCTCATCTATACATATCAGTAGCAAATATAGTTTCCATTTGGGTGGGGGGGAGCGATCCGGTATTTTAAGGATAGTTGAGTTAATATAAATGTTTGAAAATACATTTTTTATAATAATTGCTTTATATTTTCGGAAGGGGTGCGGCCCGCCTCTGCCCCCTTCTTAAATACACTCCTGATGTGTATCGTTTATATATATCGTTTAATACTGAACAAATACCCTTTTATAATTTATTATTACAGTAAAATATACAATTAATTGGCATGTTCAAGAAACGCTGATCACTCTTAAAATAAACCCAAACGCACTAAATATCAGAAAAAATAAAACATCACACAGCATTCAAAGCCTAAAACAAACAACTCGATGTCTGCTCATATAGTCATATTACGTAATCAACTTGCTTCTGGCCCAAGAGTTTATTTAACTCTCTCCCCCTTCTTTCCTTTACATTTTTCGCTTTTTCATTTTAACAGCAAATGTTCTGGCCTGCTTTGGATTCTGCAAATGTGTATGCGCTTTTGACGCAGGTGGATGATCTTTTCATCTGCTTTTGCCATGATAGATTCCTTTGTTTTGTTTTTGAAGTGATTGTCTGCTGGACATGCCACCACTAAAAGACTTTTTTTTTATAATTATGCTTTTTTTTTTTAAATGTTAGAACCTGTCTGACACTATTCTATTAACAAGAAAAATGTTTCTGGTTTTAGTATTATAATGAAATTGCAAAGTTTAATTCACCAGAATTGAATTGGCAAGCAAACCCACCCCAAAACAGATTACACAATGCAAAAGGAACTGCCAGTACAAAGCGGTGGCGGACGAAAATATCATATCCATCTGCCTCAAAAGTGCACATACATCTTTGGGATTTGATGCAGTGAATATAAAACCTTCTTTGAGTAAAATAAATAAAAACTGTGCAAAAAAAAAAATCAAGCATAAAATGTCGTGAAATCTTCATTGTGTTTGGTGCTGTCATCTATTTGCATTTTGAGGAGATACAAAAAAGCATTTTTTTTTTTGTTCTTTGGTTAATACCAATTTATTATTATTTGGAAGGCTGAATTTTGTCCGGATTATAGAAATTCCGAATTCTGGAAGTCCGGATTTGAGAGGTTCTACTTACAATACAATTCTAGAGAGAAACTATTCAGAGTCTATTCTTATTAAGTTTTTCTTGTTGAAAAGTTGGTGGCGCCATCTATCGGATAGAAGAAAAACTATTCTCAGCCGATCTTTATTTTTTCCGGTTTTCTGGATTCCGGTTAATTGGTCCTGTACTGTATTACGGTTTGTTGCGATTACTATTTATTGTAATAAAAAGATATCGCAAAATGGATATCGCATTATATTGTGTTCAATAATCATGCATACCGAATTTCAAGGCAAACGTTTGCACGGTGCAGAAGGCGATGCGGTGTAGCGCAATCTAGTGGCAAGTTTTAGCAAAACGCATACGGCGAAAATAGTCTTCGCATTCAAATATCGATGTATACGAATTTTCATGACGATCGGCTGGATAGACCTGAAGTTCATGTGTTGACGTGACATCTAGTGGCAAGTTATAGGAAAATGGATAGCGCCAAACTCTTCCCCGTGTTCCAATATCTATATATACCTATTTTCATAGCGACCAGTTGCACAGTCAAGAAGTGATACACTGCAGCGCCATCTAGTGGTTAGTTAAAGTAATGATTTGCTACAGCGCCATCTAGTGGTTAATTAAAGTAATGATTTGC
This sequence comes from Cheiracanthium punctorium, assembly GCA_038373885.1. NCBI lineage: Eukaryota > Metazoa > Arthropoda > Arachnida > Araneae > Cheiracanthiidae > Cheiracanthium > Cheiracanthium punctorium. The sequence goes on along the minus strand of JAWZYV010006369.1, from coordinate 207,231 downwards.
TACAGCGCCGTCAAGTGGCGAGTTATAGAAAAATGGATAACGCCAAAATATTCTCATTGTTCAAATAGCTATGTATACTGATTTTCATAGCGACTGTTTGAATGGTCAAGAATTTTGCCTGCTGCAGCGTCATCTAGTGGCGAGTTAAAATAATAATGCATTACAGTACCATCTAGTGGTGAGTAACATAAAAAGGAACACAGAATATATTCTTCGGCTCAAATGTGTAAGTATAAAAAATTTTATGCCGATCGGTCGAACGGCATAAAATTTACGTATCGATGCCGATCGTAATAGCGATCGGTCGAACGGTATAGAAGTTGATGCGTTGCAGCCCCATTTAGCGGCAACTTACATCAAAATGGATAGTGAAAAATATTCTCCGTGTTTAAATATCCGTGTGTACCAAATTTCATTGAAATCGGTTGGACGATATTTGCATAGCAAACGGCTAAACGGAATAGAATTCAACGTTGTGCTGCGGCACCAAGTGGCAAGTTAAGAAAAACGGATAGCATAAAAACCTTCTCCATCATAAAAGACGGGGCGGTCCATAAAAGACATTTGTGGGGTGTCATAAAAGACATTTGTGGGGATTACTATTTATTGTAATAAAGAGATATAGCAAAATGGATATCGCTTTATATTGCGTTCAATAACCATGCATACCGAATTTCAAGGCAATCGTTTGTACGGTGCAGAAGGCCATGCGGCGTAGCGCAATCTAGTGGAGAGTTTTAGCAAAACGGATACGGCGGAAATATTCTTCGCATTCAGATATCGATGAATACGAAATTTCAGGACGATCGGCTGGACAGCACTGACGAAGCGACATCTAGTGGCAAATTATATAGGAAAATGGATAGCGCCAAACTCTTCCCCGTGTTCAAATAGCTATGTATACTGATTTTCATAGCGACCGTTTGAATGGTCAAGAATTTGGCCTGCTGCAGCGTCATCTTGTGGCGAATTAAAATAATAATGCATTACAGTGCCATCTAGTGGTGAGTAACATCAAAAGGAACACAGTTAGAATATATTCTTCGTGCTGAAATGTGTAAGTATAAGAAATTTTATGCCGTTCGGTCGAACGGTATAGAAGTTGATGTGTTGCAGCGCCATTTAGCGGCAAGTTACAGCAAAATGGATACTGAAAAATATTCTCCGTGTTCTAATATCCGCGTGTACCAAATTTCATCGAAATCGGTTGGACGATATTCGCATAGTAAACGGCTAAACGGAATAGAATTCGACATTCTGCTGCGCCACCTAGTGGCAAGTTAGAGGAAAACGGATAGCATAATAATCTTCTCCATGATAAAAGACTTAGGTGAACCAAATTTCATGATGATCGGTCAAACGGTGCTGGAGTTTTTCAACCTCATACACACATACCAACATTCATTTTTATCTATAACCAGTGTTGTTATATATACCAGTCTCAAATAAAATCCAGTTTTAAATCTAAGCCTCACCAAATTGCCAACATACGCCATTTTGCAAGAGTTTTTTTCAGGTAATCATTCGAAGCATTGACTTAGCAGCAATCAAAATGTGAAATGGTTTGACCGCCAAAAAGTAAAGCAGGCATTTATTTGAAAAGTGGAATACCTTAATACAGCCGCATTTTTTAAATTATCAACTATAACATGTTTTATTCATCGTTACTCCAATGTACTAAATGCGAAGATTTCAATTTTCTGAAATTTGGCGGAATTCCCCCAATTTAAATCAATGTACTCAATTGGCGAGAATTCTGAAGATAGATCGCCTGAAATCTCTTAATAACTGCATTATTTCTGCACGGATTATTAAAATTTAATGCTGTATTCTAATAAAACCTATGCACTTGTCTTCAAAAATCTATTTCCTTAAGCTCTCTGTAAATTGCGTCAAGCCGAAAACTGTGCAAACCGCTAGAACTCACTTTTTCAAAATCGGCATATCAGCAATTTAATTTTTCGACAAACTAAAAAATTTTACATATTAGCCTCGGGAATCTTCAATTCTTATTGTTTTGCGTATAAAAGATTTCATTCCTGCACTGATTTCCCATGCACACAATATTATAATTTAAAAAAAAAAAATAACCTTACAAATATAAACTAACAAAAAAACCCATTATTATTCTTTTACTTTAAGAATTTAAAACATTTCATTCGGCAAAATTGCCACACATGGCAACCACGATGCTTATTTCACACTTTTTCACTACAGGGGTTACAATTACAGAAAGCTTTCTGCGTGGAGAACATAAAAAATGTCTTAAATTCCGGGAACGGGTGGTCTTTCAAAGTTTTAAAGTGTGTGGACTATCATTTATTCTATATTATTTTACATATCTGTGCAAAATTTCAGGATGATAGGTCCATTTTTGTGGATTTGTATACTATCCAAATCCACGAACTGACAAACAGGATTTATTTTTATTTATACGGATAAACACTTTCATATGTAGATGGTGAGTCACGTGACTCTTTAAATTACAGATTTGACAAACTGATCATGTGAAATAAAACCGCTTATTATAATTATATACAAATTCGTGTGGTTTACCCTGAAAACCTTACTGCGAAGGCGTAAATATTGTCTTTTTCTTCGACACACGTGCATATTATTGTCGTAACTCGATATATTATACAAATAAACCTTCCTCTTGAATCACTATCTATTGCTGGAAACTGCATTAAAATCTGTTGAGTAGTTTAAAAGATCTAAGCGAACATCGAGCGGAAGCGACTTCATTTTATACTATGTAAAGATACTCCTAGAAACAGATTTTAAAAAGTGATTCATTGGGGAAATAAAAGTATATATATAGGCACAGGCACCTACATAAGAAGTCTGGAGACCCCCAACATGCAGGGTTGTTTTTTTGATGTCAAAAACTGGTTTTTGACATGACACGTCAAAATCCAGTCGAAAAGTGTCAAAAACCTGTCGAAAAGTGTCAAAAACTGACGAAAACTGTCGAAAACCTAATGTTTCTTTTTTATGGTCATGAACAACAATTTTAAATACATTATATTTCACAATTAATGTAATTGCATTAAAACTACATATCACCCTTCATATTATTTGTCATGTTAGAACTAAATATCTGAAAAAGTAAAAAGTGTTCGTGTAAGTACTTATACACATCTATTTTTTCCTCCCCTAAGTACCCAGCTATTTCTAAATGTGTTAATATAAATAATTATAGGAATTACTTTATGCATGATTTAGGATTAGAAGTGTTACTAAAACTATTCCTTATCCTTTATTCAATGAATAATCCTAAGTTATTTAAACATTTTTTAAAAAATTCTAAATATGTGTATAAATAAATTTTCTGCATAAATATTACATATAAACCACATCTGTTTTATAAATATTTCCTGGGTAAGTAAATTAATAATTTGAAAATGAAATAATGATTTGCTATTATCAATACACTTAAAATTTTATAATATACTCTTCATTGTATTCTGTTAATAGTTTCTATTTAATTATTCAAAGCAACGGCAGTTTATTTTGGTGACAGTTTCTGTACTTATAAAACAACCCCCCTTTTCTTGGTTCAAGTTTATATAGCTGTAAGCAGCAACACGGTGTTAATCCTTTGTGGAATGTCTTTTGAAAAGCAAATAGATAGCAAACCTGTTTTTTCTTTGTATTCTAAAGTATCCACCTGGGTGGCCAATGATCAGAAGTATGCAATCAGTTTACTTAGTGATAAGAGAGCTTGTTTACAGCAAAATAATATTGTCAGTTTGGAAAAATTTTCCAAAACTAGCTAAGAACACTTTAGTCTTTCTTAAAACTAAGCTAAGCTATTTTAAAGTAGTACTTAAATTTTGGTCAAATAACTGTATTACAGTAGAATCTCGCTACAACGATAATTCTCTCTATTACGATAATTTTTCATAGTCCTGGCTGAATTCCCTTTAGATTAATGTAAAACAGTTCTCTGTATTATGATATCCTTTAAAACGATAATTCTCTCTACAACGATGGTAATAATTATCCCTTACATCACAATAATTCTCTCTACTACAATATATTTTTTTTCTACAATGCATCAGAAGCCCAACTCATGCACACACATTGAAAGCTACACAAAGAAAGTCGGGGTAAAATGTGGTTGGAACGGGTCTGACCACGCCTCTGTCAAAGAACGTCTTCTAAGTTTCGCTTTGCTGATGTAACACTATGGTAATGAGAAAGTGCATTTCTCGTAAGGTGGAAGGGCAGTTGGCATTTCCTGGATGACACATCTTTGATTCCTATCCCCCTCTTTAAAAAATGGTCAAAGATTCCTTTCACCAGAACTGATATAGAAAACGATACGCTATTTTGTCTGAACTTGAGTAAGAATTTTAACCTCCGATAAATCCAATCGAGGTCGACTATTACACGAGGATATTTTAAATTATTTATGAGTTTTGTTTACTTTGAATTTTGTTTAGTGAAAATCGAAAGCAAATGGCTAAAGGAAAACAAATATCCATCGAAGTGAAATTCAACATCATAAAAGATTTTGATAAAGGCATGAAGCAAAATAAATAAGGATAAATTGATGGGTAAGTATTTTCAATTAATATCTAATACATTTTTAAAAACGCTTTTGCGGCATTCATGTATTATTTATTTAGACATTATATATTTGTTATTCAAATATGTTATAAATATTTATAAGCTATATCGCCGCTAGAATCCCTGGCGAGGCGGCAAGGGTATTTAACTAAAATTTGTGAGTGTTGTGAAAATTACTGAAAACTATGAACACGTTTTTCCTCCTTTCATTTATTATATATTACTTGCGAGGGTGTGCTGAATGAAAACAGAACACTTTCTGGTGACACAGCAGGGTATAGGATATATGAAGAACAAAAATCAAAAATCTTTTCGTTCCAATACGAATTCTCTCTATAACGATAATTCTCTTTACAACGATATATTATTTTGACCCCCAAAATATCATTATAGAGGGATTTCACTGTATTCAGTTCTTTTTTTTTTTTTAAATTAAATCTGTTCTGTACATAATTATAATCATGGATAAAGGTGGTAGGCCAAAAAATACTATATGGAATGATTTTATTTGTGTGAAAGAAGGAAATAAAATTTATGGAAGATGCAAAAAGTGTGGACATACCATGGCCAATAGAGTGGATAGGATGAAACTACATTCAGCAAAATGCAATAGTGGAGAACAAGAGAAAAAAAAAAGGCAAAGTAAATGAGGAACAAAGAGTGCATATGGAAACTGATGATACAAGTCTAAAGAAAAGTCATGAATTATTTGAAGTAAATTAATGTACATCTCGAGTTGCAGGTGTTAAAAGAGTTTGTTTACAGCAAAACAACATATCTGATTACATAGTGAAAACTGCACCCAACATGAAAAAACAGCTGGATTTATAACTTGCTAAGTTTTTTTGCAGTTGCAATATCCCTCTTAATGTTGTTGAACAAAACGAATTTCTCAAGCTCATAAATTTGCTACGCCCTGGTTATAAATCTCCTACCAGAAAAGCATTATCTGACAGTCTCTTAGATGAAGTCACTGAAGAGTTAGAAAAGTAAATAAAATCAGAACCCCAAGTAAAGGAATGCACATTAGTTGAAGATGGATGGAGTAATATCCATAATGAAGCAGTTATAGCTTCTTGCCTGCATGCTGTGGGAAAAGTTAAAAACAGCAGTATCTCACCAGAACTTCTACAGCTGATGGTGCATTTGCATTCTTGTCCTTGCAGTTCAACATCAATAGAAAGAATCTTTTCCAATTTTGGATCTATCCAGACAAAGTTACGTAATAAACTTGGATTACAAAAAGCTGCAAAACTAGTGTTTTGTTACCGCATGCTCCGGGGTAAAAAGGAATTAGAATGGGACTAGGTAAAAATGTAATTGTGTAAAACTGAAAATATTTGTTTTATCTACTTGTAATTTCACAGATTTACTTAAACAAATGTATTTTCATTTTTAAAAACTAAATAGGTGGATAATTTTTTTTTTTCATAAATACTTTTTTTTCTATTTTTTTAGTAGCTTATTTAGTTATTTTCTATTCAGTACAGCTTGAACCAAACTCAAGTTTGGGGGTTGTCTTGTCAACAAAATAATAGTTTGCATTGTCCAAAGGTTTATTCTAGTGTATTAAGTCAAAAATTATGATAGTTGTACAAATATTTTTGTTACAAAAGTGGTTTTAGGACAAAATTTTAGGTTTTTGACATGACGGTTAAAACCATGGTTAAAACCGGATAAAACCACCAACTGTCAAAAACTTGCCAACTCTGCCAACATGGCTTTTTACCACAATGAAAACGGGAAAATGTCTGCTCTCTTCTCAGAGGTAAAATACACTAAATGTTGAAATTCACGTGAGGAACAGGGTTATTTGGGTGGGTGAGATAGGGGCACTCTCTTAGGATTTTTTAAAATCCCAATATGTTTAAAAAGTGTGGGGGGGGGGGTGTTTAATCAAGTGGGGCAGATTAACGAGATATTATGGTATAAATAATGTTTTCTCATTAACATTTCTTTCCAATACATGAAATTAAATACTGGAGAATGACTTTACTATTTTAAACCGGTAAATTATCTTTCATATAACATTAACATCTGATCACATTATCAAATCTTAACAAATGTCTAATGGAAAAGGAATGAGGCTAACACAAAAGAAATCTTCAGTGACATGATCAAAACAAAATTCATGTTTCGGAGAAGAATGAACATTCCTGTATTTAATCCTACATCAGAAAGAAAAAAAAAAATAGTTGCAAATTATTTATTATGACTTATCAGGGGTCTTCCAGACTTTTCAGACAGGGTCCTGTTTTAGTCAAATCATGAAAAATTAACTCCTAATTTTGTGCCTCTGAAATTGGCATTCAATCAGGTTTTTCTAGCCAAGGTTCTATTTTTGTGAATTTGTAAAAAATATACAATTTTACAAAGAAATTTAGTATTAAAGTTTCATAATAAGATATTTTATAGAAAGTCCTATAAAAAAACATGTATAAACAAACACATACCAGGGTTGGGTTTTTGATGTCAAAAACTAGTATTGACATGACAAGTCAAAAACATGTCTAAAAGTGTTGAAAACTGTCAAAGTGTCTAAAACAAACTGTCAAAAACCTTTACATGTTATTTTTATTAGTCATTAGCCAAATTTTATTTCAAATATCAAATTAAAAAATTAATTAAATTAAACTTAATATATTTTATTTTATAATGTAATTAAATTAAAATTATATACCACCATTCAAATTATTTGTCATGCTAAGTATTAAAAATGGCATATAAATATGTTTTTGAAAGGACTTAATATATTTTTTTTCTTCCTTAGATCAGCTTGTTTGAAATTTATGAATATAAGTAATTAGTTGAATACCTTTATGCCATGATTTTTTTTCTTTTTTTGTAAAGGGGAGCTTTGCTAAAGCTAAGTCAGTATTCAATTACATAATCATAAGTTGCTTAAACATTTTTGATGAGTCTAAATGTTTGTTCTTCTGCATAAATATAATCCATTACTAATACTATTCTGTATCATATTACAATATAAATATTCTCTGGTAAGTATATTAATTATAATTTGCAATTAAAATAATGATTGGTTATTATCAATACACTCAACATTTTCTAATACTTTTCATTTTATTATGTTAAATTCATATTCATTTATTCAGGGCCAGACAATAACATTTTTGTGCCCAGGGCACTTTTAAAACTTTGTGCCCCTACATATAGCTGGCTCAATTTTTGTGCCCCTATCCTATACATAGCTTAAGACTAAATTTTTTGGCCTGTTTCTGCATATGTGCCCAGGGCACGAGCCCAAATACTTGAGCAATAATCAGGGCATGCATTTATTCAGAACAAGCACAGTAAATTTATGACAGTTTTTTGATATATCTTTATTCATATAATATATATTTGTATAGTTACAGAAATAGCTTATTATTTTGTATTTTAAGCAGCTTGTTGAACAAAATTATGCTTGGAAATTTTGAACAAAATATGTAGTTTGTACTGCCTAAAATTGTCCAAAATTTGACTCAAGTGCTAAACTAAAAAATGAGAAAACTGTAATATGCAATTTTATTGCAAAATAGTTTTACACTATTTTAAGACAGAATTTTAGGTTTTTGACACTCATTGTCAAAAACTATGTCAAAAAGGGTTTTTTTTTAAATGACAATTAAAACCATGGTTAAAACGGATAAAACCATCAATTGTCAAAAACATGCCAACCCTGACACATGGATTTTTATTATCAAATTTATTCACATATACTGATTCATATAAATAATGCATGCGGAGTAGAACCTCGATCATCCGGCATGGCTGGAACCGAACCTGCATCAGATAATCGAAATTTCCGGATAATAGAGTTTTTCAATAATCATCTAGTTTAATATAAAGGGAGATTCCACCATATGTGTGATATTTGTACAACTTTTTTTTTCTTTATTTTTAAAGTTCTTTTTCCTTACCTCAGCTTTAAAAATTAAGTATAAGATAATATTACTTTATTTTACATTTTTTAAATAAAACAATTACATGAGCAAAATCATTATTTTAAACATTTTATAATTATAAATTAGGGATGCAACGGACATCCAGCAAATATACTACATCCGGCCAATATGCTAGATAATTGGCAGTAGCCGGATATTACAAATATCCGGAAGTACATCCGGCCTAAAATTATATACAGACAAATAACATAAATAAACATAATAAACGAATAAATTCTAAAAACTGTAATAATAAAAAATGTGAAAAAGCAAAGTTTTGTGAAAATATTTTGTTTTCAATACTTTTTAGAAAGTATTTTTATCTTTTTATCATGTATAGAAAACGGTGGGGGGGGGGGGGATTAAGTACTTCTATCTTTTTTAATATTGGAGTAAATTATTACTAGAAGAAATTATTGTACAAAAACACTGTTTTTCAATCTTTGTAAGAATTCGGTTACCTTTTTTCCACAATAAATTAACAGGTGAGAAAATGTCCCCTAAAAAATATTGTGAAGAGTCCTTCTGAAGTATAAAATATTTTGTGAAATGTCAGTTTTTAGAATAAAATATTTTGTGAAGGGTCCGTTAACAGACCCAAATTTTGCCTAAACAGACCCCAGGTTATACATTACTAATCTTGCTGTAAAACTAAATACAGTCAACTCCGGATATAGTGAACTTCAGCTATAGTGAATGCAAACCATTAGTTCCGATTCACATGCAGAATCTCTGTTCACCATGGGGACACTTTGGTTTTAGTGAACTTCGGATATAGTGGACAAAATTTGCTGGTCCCCAGAGGTTCACTATAACCAGAGTTGGCTGTATAACTTTGTCAGAATAACAGGAGAAAACATACACAGTTTGTGGTGTGTCGTGTGCTTTATCAGTTTCTTCCAAAGATTTTGCTAACTGTTCACTCATCACATCACTGAAAGACACAGTTTCCACAGCAGCAACTTTACTCCAAGGACATTTTGCAGCTGCTTTCACTGGAAGACTAGGAGCAATGATTGGTTCAGGTACAACAGGGCTTAACAATGTAGAGGATATGAGTACTTCTGTAGAATCCATTATCTGAAAAAAAAAAAAAAAAAATTCAACCATGCAGTTTAACAGGAGTTAAAAAGGGGCCCAGGAGCAGAATTATATCCAGTGTTCTGCAACATAACTTCGAACAGTTGAAAATGTTCTGCAGGCATTTTGTCCAAGTCTGACAAACCATGGTAAAATGCAAATTAGGTAAAAGAAAATGTGCAAAAAGTGAAGAGGGAAGGCATAGCATAAAGGGCATGTCGCTTTAATTACTCTGCAGAACATATCTTTTTATATATTCTTTCTTTTAAAAGATGAAATGTTCTGCAAAGATTGCGATTGTTCTGCGACGCACGTCACACTTTTACCGACTTTCTGCTTCTGGGAAAAGGGGGATGCTTATAAGTTTGTTTTTGCTGAACTGTCAGGTCACAAATGATTATTCAATGCCTGATTATAATAAGTCTGAAAACGATTAAATTGTCACACAGTAATGAAAGCAACACTTTACCTTTCCATGAAGCAATAGTCATCAACAATAAATTCAGCCTTGCCTGAAATTTGACAGTAAACAATAATACCATGCGTGCTCCAAACTTGGTCCAGTCACCCTGTTGATCTACAAAATTTAGTTAAACTTGATTGCTATCTCCTTGATCTTTTCTGGGTCAACACCACCATTCACTGGATACTTTAAACCATATATGGGCAACCTCGAGCCAATGGGCTGGATGTGGTCCACCACAATTTTTGATCTGGCCAGTGGAACAAATCAAAACCCTGTATAAAACCCATATAAACCATTCAAAATCCTATATAATCCCAGCTATACGGCTACCGAATTTGCTAATATTCTGAAGTTTGGCCTGCAACCTGGATAACATCCTACATTTTAGCCTGCAATTTTTCAAAGGTTGCCCATACCTGTTTTTTAAACTACAAACTTTGAAACTATGCTAATAAAACTCCTTCCAACTGCTCATACTTTCCACATTTCATCTTTCGTTGTTTACTCCCTCCTACCGATCCATTTTTTGGCCTGTTCTTCAGCACACTTCTTAAAGTGGATGGAGATATACCTGGAACTTCTCTGCATTATACTATAATGCCTGAACTTTATTACAGCTGATGAAAGGGGGACCTTTAGTATGACCCGAAACAGGGCATCATGGGGGGGGGGGGTAAAAGAAACACATGCCTCGGGGGCCAAAACCCTTTATGGTTCCAAGAAAAAGGATGCCAAATTTGGGATGGTCCAGAGCACTGTGCTAAGAGGAATGTCAAAATCTGGTTTCCAGGTAAGTGGGTAGATTCCTACTTTAACACCCCCACTCTCGCCAAGCTATAAATATGGATTTACCATGACAATTATTTGTACTTATGTGTCAAATGTAATTTAGAATTAAAATGGCAGACTGGAACAACAAGGAAGTTCAGCATTCCTTTTTTATTTATTTTTTAAGGGTGGGATGCCAACTAATGTAGTTTTAATAATCAAGCGTCTTCAAATTCCTTAACGGGTGCATCGAGCACTAATTTGTTCACTCTTGTTCTCATCTAGTTCTTTTGGGAGTGTTGAAACTAGTGCAGAACTCAGACTCATGACTGTGAAGCTTGCCAAAGTGCAGCGATTTTTTGGTTGGCGAAAGTGAGGGCGTTAAGTAAGAATCAATACTTTGGGTGTCATCAGATCCAGTGTTGCAAAATGATATTGTTAAAAGTACCTTTGGTTGATTCCTAATTTAACCCCCCCCCTCTCACCAATCTAAACAATCACAATTTGGCAGGCATCTCAGTCATGTGTCTCTTGAAAGTTCAAAGCTCTTAAAGGAATCTGTAGAAAGTTCTCCTAGCAAGGCACCCCCCATCCTTGGCAGATTGTCCTGGAGTAGCGTTGCCAAAACACACACACACTTAAAGGAACCAGGTGAAAAACGAAAGCGAATATATTAGTGATGAACGTACCAGTTAAGGAATTTGATGAAAATTAGGTTAATTGGCAACCCAAATAAATAAACAAATAAGTAATGCTGAGCTGTACTAATATTTGTTCCAAGCCTCCATCTTTAAATTATGGCTGCCACATAAATACAAAAAAATCGTCAATAATTCTTCGTGAAGCATTATCTATAATCATCCCCTCTTGGCGAGTGAGGGGGGGGGGGGTTAAAGTAGGAATCAACCCTACCTTTGTATGTGTTATACAAGTTTTTACTAATTTAAACTTCTTAAACTTTATTTACTATTCAACCTTTGATTGAAGAAAATATGACCAATCTGAAATGCAATGGGGAATTCAATAAGTGAATAGAAAGAGAAGATTGTTAGATTCACTATGCTCGAGGATGATTAGATACACAATAGTACACAAACTACATAGGAAATCGCAGGTTGGCTTCATTCTTATTACATAAGCTTTCTTATTTTTGGAAATGTTATAGGAAGGGTTCAGACAAAAATTTTCGACGAAAATCAATAATTAAGCTTCAATACTTCCTTCTTTTAAAAACTATATTATACTATTTGAGAGACAAATTTCTTACTTTTATGTACAGACAGAGTGGTTTCACTTAGGTTTATGTTCTTAGGTATTGTATTTAAAATTTTGAAAGAAGCTATTTTACTACTAATTTACAAGATATTTTCCGTGGTAACTGACTGTAGTGCGCACGAAGCGCAATGACTTGTTCCTTGATGTTGTTTGGATTGGATGGAACTCAGAGACAGTGTTGCCAACTCTGCTCTCTGCTGGTGAAAAAGATGAGACGCTGGCGAATCCTCTTAATCCGAAAGCGGGTAATTCAACATGTGACACTCTGAACGCACCCCAAGAAACCATGGAGCCATAAGAGGTTTTTCTTGTTGCCAAATATCTTCGGTGGCATCGCCCATGATAGTGGCAGAAAGAAGTGTCTTGATCATGGTTTATGGTTATTTTCGCCACTAGTCCAGCATCTTATTTATTTATTTATTTATTTTTAATTAACTTTAAGCATTATCATGCCCAAGTCGTGCTGTGCGTATAATTGCACCAACAGGTCTAGGAAAGGATCTGGAATATCTTTTCACTAATAAATGCTTGAAATTGGGGTATTGAAAATCAAATACCAATTGATGTTCAATAACAGTAGTATTTTTAAATTTCTTATTTACCTATGCTTTTCGTTCACTTTGTAAAGTAATTGAAGGAGATATTGCACATCCTTCTTGAATTAAAGTAGACATTGCTTGATTCATGTTTCTATATAAATATAATCCTAAAACATTTGACCGTACGATATATATATATATATATATATATATACTTATTTTTAAATTGCATACTTGAATTGGGGATATTGAATTTATCTTATTTATTCTAACTAGATTTTCCACATTTGAGCATTTTTTAACGACTTTTAAAATTACTAGTTTTAATATTAAATTCATTTTTTTAGTTCAACGTGATTGTTTGTTTAAGTCTTTATTTATGTTTCTTTATACTTTTGTTTAAGTAAGCTTTAAGTTAGTGTTTTATGGTAAGTATTTTAACTTTTTTTTTTTTTTTTTTTTTTTTTTTTTTTTTTTTTTTAAATAAGCATATCAGCTCTGTAGTGTTGTATCAAATCCACAGTTCCAAATCCCATAATTTGCATCAGCAAAAATTGTTTTCAAGTATATATACAATTGGGGAATTTTTTTTTATAAAACCTGAATTATCAAGGATATTTTTTTCTTAATTCTTGTAGCCACCATGCTTTTCAAAATTATAAAAGTGTCGTTGATATTTCTTAGGACTGAATTAAACAAACATCTTTAACAATGTATTTTAATGTACAATAAGCAAATGAAGTAAAATGTTAGACTGCGGACTCTTGAGTACATATTGAAATGGTTATTGGCACCTGAGGCAATCCATAATTTTGCCATCCCTCTCATTCTTTCATTCAGAGTTTTGACATTGGAATTTGTTAATGTTGCTTTCGTATTTTAGTTTTTAGCTTTGATTTTTTTAAAAGTATCAGGAAGAATACCTAAAAATATGCTATACATAGTAAGCCTTCTTCGAACATGTACTGTTATTAAATTGAGAGTTAACAAGATTTTTAAAAATATTTTAGTACGGCTTCAACTTGGTGGAGAGTTATCTCGCTTGAATTCCAGCATAAAATAATGCTTTATTCCTGATATTTATCCCTGCTTTATTTCTTTACTGCAAATTTGATATTGAAATTACAATAAAATATTGTTCCAATGAACTTTACAAATATTTCAGATAAACAAAAATTTGGTATGAGATCATCATTTACCTACTATTACAATTTTAAGCTATGTTTGTCAGAAAAGGATGTAAAAATAATGAACTTTTGTGTATTTGGGATTCTGAGAAATAAACATGTGTGTTTCTCTGTAGGAAACAGGGAGACGCATGAAATAAATATGTATTAAATGCATGCTTTTTCACATATCTTCTCCCATCAAGCTTTTTGAAAAAATATTTCTTCAAATTTAGCCGAGAGTATGGTAAAATTAAAGAATAGAGAATGTTTTTATTCAAAACAATGAGCCTTGGTATATTTTAAACAAAGAATAATAATCTATTGAAAATATATTAACTGTATTAAAATAATCTATATTTACTATGTTAGTTATGAGAAATGTGTGAAAAACATGCACCCCAGAAAAAAAAATGGGGGTGGGTATTTAAAATATCCTAAATATTAATATTAGCTAAACATGTTTTTACCTGTACAAAGTTGTGGATGTACATAAGCGAAAATGCACTGTTCTAGAAAGGCTTGTGTGTTTACATTTAGGGTTCCAAGTTTATTACATTGTAATATTTTTAGAATGTAACATTATAACTTTTTGGAAATCGGTTCCTTTTTAAGATATAAAGGACGTGTAAAAAACACGTTTTGGACTCTCACTTCAAAAGGGATAAAATTTCCTAAGTATAGCCTTTTTGCTTAAAAAAAAAAAAAAAAAAAAAGTAGAAGAAGGCGTATTTGAATCTCAAGAACGTTAGAAATACATTTATGAGGGAAAGAAAGATCCAAACTCAATCACCAAACTATGCCACAATATTATGATTTTCTTAAAATGTAACAAGAAGCACAATCCCCCCCCCCCCTTGATATGAACGTAGTTTTCTCTTACGAGATCTATGACACCTCGGTCTTTTACCCTAGTACTTCCAATACACAATTGATACTTAATTTCAGTTCACATCTTTGTTCAGAAAAAGTTTTTGTTTTCCTTGTGTGCAAAAATAAACATTTTATCGATTATTTTAATGTGTTACATTTTTAGACCATCTAACAGCAAAAATAAACTAAAAATAGCTAGCAAAATATCATAACAAAATGTTTTTTCTTTGAATTTGGTTCTGAACGAATCATCAATTCTGTATTTAAATGTAAATTAATGCTGTTGCATAGCAGTCGTAAGCAGGGACGTTTTCGTCTTTCTGCCACTATCGTGTCGTCGGCTCCGGAAGTGCACTGGCAACAAGTTTCCTCCCCTTGTGCGCAATCTAGTTCACTATTCCTATATCTATGGCAACAGCCCCATATACGCCGGCGAAAAGTTTTAGGCCTGGACTCCACATTACCGGAAAGCGGAATTTTCTGGCAGAAAAGAATTTCTGTCGGGATTATTTTCTGTCGGCACTTGACTCCACTCGGGACCTTCACTATTAGCAACCGGGCCTGACTGTTCGTTGCCATCGGAAGAAATCACTGAATCATTGAGGCCTAATATTTACATTTGCGCTGTTCGATTGTATGCGATTTGGGATTATAAACGTTAATTTATTTTATAATTAAAAAACAATTTTGTTATAGCGATTTAATGACAAGGTGATTTAGATGTAGGTAATGATTTTTTGAAGATTGCGCCTTTTTTTTATGGCAATAAATCAACAAAGAATTCGAACTTTTAGTTATGAATGTAAAGGTAAGCACTTGTATAACTTATTTAGAAATTCTACAAATTTATAGGATATAAAGCATGTTTTGTGAATTAATATTCATATGTTATTTATAAATAATTTTAATCTCAAATCATTTAACTTGGGTAGTTTATTATTCTAGTAAATAAACGTGCGTTGTAATACTAGTTAAACATTCTTATCTGTTTAAATCATTCAGTTGAAAACGTCATTTATCATTTATTATAAATGCACTAAATGTGTGATATTGGTTTCAGTGCAGAAGTACTGTAAAATATGCCATTAATTTTTGCACATGTTTATGTTGAAACTTTAATTGAAGTTAATATTTTGTATAAGCGTTCATTATGCTCAAATTCAAAGTTCCATTTAGACAATGGCTATAATAAAAAGTAATTAATTCAGGGATCGTTTGGTTTTAGTTTACTACAGTGTTTAGTGCAACTTGTGAAAAGGGATCTTGAAAATTTTCGAGTCCTAGAGCTGTTAGTTTATCTTAATTTGTATTCAAAGGCCGTGGAGCAGGTTTTTTTTTTTTTTTTTTACTTCCTTGTACGTAGTATAAGGAAGTAATGTGATCCCGAAAAATTTTGGGGGCCAAATTTCGACAAAAAAACCGATTTTGACTACCTCTAAATTTAATTTTAAAAATTTTTTCGATGCATCCTATCGTAGACTAGCATTCACGATCATATTAACGCGTCTGCAACTCATTTTGACCAGCGGCGAGTCTGTTGTGGCCAGTTTTTCCATGCCGTCTGTACGTACATACGTACGTACGTATGTATGTAACTCGCATATCTCAAAAACTATGGGTCGTAGAATGTTGAGATTTGTTATTTAGGATTGTTCTATGATCTAGTTGTGCACCTCCCCTTTTGGTGGCAATCGAATGGATAGTTTATGGACAGGACCGCCCAAAAGATTCGAAATACATTACGCTCAATGGGCCGAAACTCATTAAACTCGCATATCTCAAAAACTATTAGGCGTAGAATGTTGAAACTTTATATTTAGGATTGCTGTAACATCTAGTTGTGCACCTCCCCTTTCGATTCCATTCGACTGGATAGTTTATCTACAGAACCGCCCAAAAGATTCGAAATACATTACGCTCTATGGGCCGAAATTCATCAAAGCGTTTTTTAGAGGTATTGGGCTATTTCAAACGACTCAGAAGTGATGTATGCTGTAAAGAGTTAGAAAATGAATTTCTCCATTAAAAAAAGTGTCTTTATCATTTGTAGTTCTGCTACAGGAACACTCAAAAGATTTCCAATACATTACGGTCAATGGCAATTTTAGGGGCATTCATCCATTTCAAGCACAATACCGTCCTACCACATAAGTTAGGTAATGGTCCGACCACGGTCACGTGCCTCCCTCAAGAACTATGCCAAAAGTCGCCAAGCTTGGCGACTTTTGGTGTACGTGTGTGCATATTTAACTCTCAAATCTCAAAAACTATTATGAAATTTCATATATAAGAATGTTGTAACATCTAGGTATGTATCTCGATTTTTGGTTCCAATCTACTGGAGAGTTTATTTACAGGACCACCGAAAAGAATTTTAGTACTTTAATGTCTATGGACATCTTCAATATAATACAACTGTAGACAGTCATTGTTTGGTACATGCCCAAAAACTCGCCGTCTGTCCTCGACCTTGGCGAGTTTTGGCGAAATATCGCCAAATTTGGCGATAGTCAGTCATTTGGTCCATGCCCAAAGTATCGCCATTTGTCATCGTTCTTGGCGAGTTTTGGCGAAATATCGCCAAATTTGGCGATAATCTGTCATTGTTTGGTTCATGCTTAAAATCTCGCCAAATTTCGTCGACATTGACGAGTTTCGCCGAAATATCGCCAAATTTGGCGCCAAAAATTATTTCGTATTTTGTATAACACTAAAACTTTAACCCGTAGATTTTTGAACTTTTGTATTTAGAACTATTGTAATATCTAACTGTTTTCCATATCTTTTTTGACAGCAATCGACTGAGAATTTATTTACAGGGTGAGCCAAATGACTTTAAATACATTGAGGTGTATGGATGCATTCAATTCATTGAAAGTCTGTGGTCAATGACTACTTTGGCTATCCCCAAAATCTCGCAGACTATCTCAAGTTTGTCGGCTTTTGGTGAAATATCGCCAAATAAAGTGTCAGAAGGAAATATTTCAAATTGAACTCAGCTTGGCGATATCGAAATATTTGTCTAGAAACCGCTAAACCTTACTATTATTGATATTTTATCTCTTTTAAACAAATAAGTTTAGAGGAAGTGCGTCGAAAATATTTTTGTTCTAATGGACGTGCAAGGAAGTCATGTGTTGGACACATCAGATTTTTTTTTTTTTTTTAAGCTACAACCCTAATATACAGCAATGCAGGGACGAAAATATTTGTTTTCAATCACCAGTTAATAATAACTTAAAAAAGGAGGTATTGGAATATTAGTGCTATTTCCTGGTATGGTTTTCTAAAATTTATTATTTTTCTTTGGAGAAGAAAAAATATAGGGAACTAACACTGAAAATTATAAATCATTTTCATTTCGAATGGTAAAATTTTCGATAAATAAACTCATTTGAACTAACCAAAAAAAAAAACAGTTAACAAATGTGTTTGATCATACACTGTTACGTGATTCTTAATCCTTTTGATATATTTTATCTCCCCTTTAAGTTCGTATTACTATTTATGGGACACCCTTTATTGCGTAATTTATTCTAAATGTTTCTCGTTAAATTAATTTACATTATTTTTCATGTAAATACCAAGGACATGCAGTGCACAGGTTGTACTTATAATTATAGCAAACATTCTTCTGATACCTACGCCTTACAAAAGATTAAAAATTAAATAGTATATCAGTACTTAAATTTTTTTATACGTGAATTGTAAATATCAAATATTTTAAATTCTATTTCAGCTCCTCGTCATATATTCTGTTAATATTTTAACCGAACAATATTTAATAAATGAAAATTTAATAACTATTAGTTAAATTTATTTTAAAAGTAATAATGGTTGTAACTGCTTTGAAAATGTGAAACTTAAACATTCAGTATAAAGAAATGCATAAAAATGTCTGTATCATTTGTGTATTCGTTTACTTTAATGTATACTAAAAGTCAGCTTAATTTGTTCATGTATATGTAAAATCAAGCTAAAATAATGAATCATGAGAGTGAGCACTACTTTGTTTTTCCTTCAAATTACATGCATCTATTTACTTAATGTAACGTGTATCATAGTAAAGAAACTGTCAATGCGTTCGTACTTGAATTAGTAACACAATCATGACTTAAAACTACCAAATAACGTTTCAAAGCATCGGAAAGCTTAAAAATTGCTTGATGTATACGGGAAGACGCGAGCATCCGTAGGCCTCTTTAGATGACTCATCGAAATACACGCGCAGGTCCATTTCCAATAGCGAAGGCCCCGCCCCGCTCCACTCTAGCATACGCCTTACATATACTACGATGCAGGCGCCATCTATCGTTTTGATTTTAAATCGTTTATTGCTAGGTAGGTACATTTGATGATTGAAACAGCGCATAAAAATACATGAATACCGAGTAATTTCTCGCTAAAATAAGCATTCACTTTATGAATAGGACGACTTTGATTAGAACATATGAAATTAAAAAACGTAAACATAGTTTATGAGTTTAAAACATTTCCTAGTAAGAGAAAAATATGGAATTTTCACAGCATTAAAATTGAATGAAGATCCCCGAACTGTAGATGAAGAGTAAGTACTATTTTAAATACAAAACCGTTGGTTTTAAGAAAATATCCCTTTTTCTCATTTATCTTTTTTATTGAATACAAATTTATAACACAATAAAAATTATCTCTGAGATACAAGTACTTCAGCATCGAAATGTGACGCCATCTTGTTTTTGGATGACAGCTCTGGATCTAGGCGAATTCTTATTGGCTGGCACATGGCAGAAAACGCGGGCAGAAACACAAAAGTTCAACATTTTTAACTCCGTTTTCCGCCCTTGATTCTGCTTGACAGAAACTGAAAAACCGGAAGTTCGTCAATTTTCAGTTTCTGTTTTCTGATTCTGTCGTGTTTTCTGGTATTGTGGAGTCCAGGCCTTATGGCGTGATTACCCGCCAGACATCTTGGATTATTCTGTTATGTGTGTACTTTTCCGAAGGACAGCCCATCGTCAGCCTTCTTAAGAACTGCTGATTAGTTTCATAGCCTCATCTACATCTGTGTGTGTTTCTACGAGGACTGCTGTATAGCGCTTCATTGCCTCATCTGTTATTTGTGACTTAAGTGCTTCCTGTGATTCACAATGGAAACTACTGTGCTCACTCCTACTCTCGAGCGCCTTCACTTCACTAGATCCCGCAAGATTGCGAAACCAATATATATTAATGACCAAAGAGTTGAATGGGGCAGGACCTGTAAGTATTTGGGAGTATGCTGGATTCCAGACTGACTTGGAAGGCACAGGCCACCTACGCCCGTAAAAAAATGATTGCGGTCGAAAAATCTATCTCAAAGTTACTATACCAAAGCAAACTTAGCATTCCCAACAAACGAAAACTGTACAACATGATTGTCCTCTCTGCAGGTACATACGCTAGCCCCATTTGGGGTTATGCTGCGAAAACAAATCTAAACTTAATCACAACTCAACACAACAAAATATTGCGAAAAATTAGACATGCTCATAGATACATGAGAAACACGGTTATACGTAGAGATCTCATGATTCCCTCCATGTACGAAATTATTAAAAAACAAGCCCAACACTTTTATGACAAAGTCTATAACTTACCAAATGAACTAATTGCAGAAATCCCTGATTATGACTTCCGCGGTTCAGACAACCGGACACGGCCTAAAGCTGTCCTCCTGCTTAATGAGTAGGATTATAGCACAAATTCTCAGTACCTTTTCTTCCAAATTACGACTTCCCTATTTGTGAGTCCTGATCTTGTCCCACCCTTGACATTGTCTTCTAGAGTCCCTTGTATATATTGTATAAAATTTATTTTCATTTTGCATTATTCTCATACTGTTTTGCTCTAATATATATTACTATTTACCTTTTTTATTATGTATGTTCTGATACTGCATTTTCTCTTACATGTCCCATCGATGTATAACTACTCATCAAACAACTGGAGTTAAACCGTCATGGAACAGTCACTCCTTTCAAGAACAATTCGATGATGATGATACGCCGGCGAAGTGATGACGTCAGAGCAATGGCGGCGCACAAACAAACCTCCATCCATGTTAATTTCCCATAGGATTGAGAAATTTTAATTGTATATTTTTATTTTGTCTCATTTAAGGTTTTTGCTCCTTCGCCAACTCGGCGCTGTTACCTAATTGTATTACTGTTGCCAACTCTGCCGGAGAAAATGTGGCACAAATCAAAATTAAAAGTATCCACAAATGGCTAACAATATTTTCAAGCTGAGAAAAAAAAATTTTTTTTTTTGGCGTTTACGTGCTTGTGGTGCTGAAATATCTCCAATTTCGCCTACCAGGCATCCTGTAGACCAAGCCTGCCTATTGGTTAGTCTGCCTTGTTTTGTCTACCAGTGACGTCAGAAGCTACAGCCCGTGACGTCAGAAGCTACAGCCCGTGACGTCAGAAGCTACTTGCAGTTGACAACATAGATATAGGAATAGTGAACTAGATTGCGCACAAGGGGAGGAAACTTGTTGCCAGTGCACTTCCGGAGCCGACGACACGATAGTGGCAGAAAGACGAAAACGTCCCTGCTTACGACTGCTATGCAACAGCATTAATTTACATTTAAATACAGAATTGATGATTCGTTCAGAACCAAATTCAAAGAAAAAACATTTTGTTATGATATTTTGCTAGCTATTTTTAGTTTATTTTTGCTGTTAGATGGTCTAAAAATGTAACACATTAAAATAATCGATAAAATGTTTATTTTTGCACACAAGGAAAACAAAAACTTTTTCTGAACAAAGATGTGAACTGAAATTAAGTATCAATTGTGTATTGGAAGTACTAGGGTAAAAGACCGAGGTGTCATAGATCTCGTAAGAGAAAACTACGTTCATATCAAGGGGGGGGGGGGATTGTGCTTCTTGTTACATCTTAAGAAAATCATAATATTGTGGCATAGTTTGGTGATTGAGTTTGGATCTTTCTTTCCCTCATAAATGTATTTCTAACGTTCTTGAGATTCAAATACGCCTTCTTCTACTTTTTTTTTTTTTTTTTTTTTAAGCAAAAAGGCTATACTTAGGAAATTTTATCCCTTTTGAAGTGAGAGTCCAAAACGTGTTTTTTACACGTCCTTTATATCTTAAAAAGGAACCGATTTCCAAAAAGTTATAATGTTACATTCTAAAAATATTACAATGTAATAAACTTGGAACCCTAAATGTAAACACCAGTTTTCTAAAAATTGCCTTTCTAGAACAGTGCATTTTCGCTTATGTACATCCACAACTTTGTACAGGTAAAAACATGTTTAGCTAATATTAATATTTAGGATATTTTAAATACCCACCCCCATTTTTTTTTCTGGGGTGCATGTTTTTCACACATTTCTCATAACTAACATAGTAAATATAGATTATTTTAATACAGTTAATATATTTTCAATAGATTATTATTCTTTGTTTAAAATATACCAAGGCTCATTGTTTTGAATAAAAACATTCTCTATTCTTTAATTTTACCATACTCTCGGCTAAATTTGAAGAAATATTTTTTCAAAAAGCTTGATGGGAGAAGATATGTGAAAAAGCATGCATTTAATACATATTTATTTCATGCGTCTCCCTGTTTCCTACAGAGAAACACACATGTTTATTTCTCAGAATCCCAAATACACAAAAGTTCATTATTTTTACATCCTTTTCTGACAAACATAGCTTAAAATTGTAATAGTAGGTAAATGATGATCTCATACCAAATTTTTGTTTATCTGAAATATTTGTAAAGTTCATTGGAACAATATTTTATTGTAATTTCAATATCAAATTTGCAGTAAAGAAATAAAGCAGGGATAAATATCAGGAATAAAGCATTATTTTATGCTGGAATTCAAGCGAGATAACTCTCCACCAAGTTGAAGCCGTACTAAAATATTTTTAAAAACCTTGTTAACTCTCAATTTAATAACAGTACATGTTCGAAGAAGGCTTACTATGTATAGCATATTTTTAGGTATTCTTCCTGATACTTTTAAAAAAATCAAAGCTAAAAACTAAAATACGAAAGCAACATTAACAAATTCCAATGTCAAAACTTTGAATGAAAGAATGAGAGGGATGGCAAAATTATGGATTGCCTCAGGTGCCAATAACCATTTCAATATGTACTCAAGAGTCCGCAGTCTAACATTTTACTTCATTTGCTTATTGTACATTAAAATACATTGTTAAAGATGTTTGTTTAATTCAGTCCTAAGAAATATCAACGACACTTTTATAATTTTGAAAAGCATGGTGGCTACAAGAATTAAGAAAAAAATATCCTTGATAATTCAGGTTTTATAAAAAAAAATTCCCCAATTGTATATATACTTGAAAACAATTTTTGCTGATGCAAATTATGGGATTTGGAACTGTGGATTTGATACAACACTACAGAGCTGATATGCTTATTTAAAAAAAAAAAAAAAAAAAAAAAAAAAAAAAAAAAAAAAAAAAAAAAAGTTAAAATACTTACCATAAAACACTAACTTAAAGCTTACTTAAACAAAAGTATAAAGAAACATAAATAAAGACTTAAACAAACAATCACGTTGAACTAAAAAAATGAATTTAATATTAAAACTAGTAATTTTAAAAGTCGTTAAAAAATGCTCAAATGTGGAAAATCTAGTTAGAATAAATAAGATAAATTCAATATCCCCAATTCAAGAGTTATTTTTGAAAAATGATAGAAAAATTAATCATTTCCTGTAAAATATGATTAATAATTATTCGTAAAAAGTAAATTCTGATGCTTTATTTATCTCATTTTTTATAGTTTAAGTGCCAAGTATGCAATTTAAAAATAAGTATATATATATATATATATATATATATATATATATATATATATCGTACGGTCAAATGTTTTAGGATTATATTTATATAGAAACATGAATCAAGCAATGTCTACTTTAATTCAAGAAGGATGTGCAATATCTCCTTCAATTACTTTACAAAGTGAACGAAAAGCATAGGTAAATAAGAAATTTAAAAATACTACTGTTATTGAACATCAATTGGTATTTGATTTTCAATACCCCAATTTCAAGCATTTATTAGTGAAAAGATATTCCAGATCCTTTCCTAGACCTGTTGGTGCAATTATACGCACAGCACGACTTGGGCATGATAATGCTTAAAGTTAATTAAAAATAAATAAATAAATAAGATGCTGGACTAGTGGCGAAAATAACCATAAACCATGATCAAGACACTTCTTTCTGCCACTATCATGGGCGATGCCACGGAAGATATTTGGCAACAAGAAAAACCTCTTACTAGTATACGGATGCGTGATCTAGTCATTCCTATATCTATGGTTGACAACAGTGATTTGGTCGGGTAACAGTGCTAAATTAGCGAAAAAGCTAAACTTTGCACGTATGCAAAATCCCATAGGAGAAACTGGTTTTCGGCCAGCCTGTACTTATACCAGTGAACCATGCATCACGGCTCATAGCACGGTTGCCAGATTTGGCTAATATTAGCCAATTTGGCTATTTTTGATATCACTTGGCTAGAAAATTTATAAAGAAAATAGCCAACCTGATTTTGGCTAATTTTTGGCTATTTTTATTGTGGTTGCTAGACACTGGCCAATATTAACTAATTTAGTTTTTTTTTTTTTTTTTTTTTTTTTTTTTTTAAAGCACATTAGACTCGGTAAGTTTTTTGGAGAAATTGTCTAACTTTTTTAGTCTTAACAGAAAGGAAAATTCAGTTACCTCAACCAATTCTATTACTGAGACTGAGAGAGGGACGTGGGGTCAGAGCTTAGGAAAGGATGGGGATAGCTTTGGTGATAATACTGTAGCGGGATGCAAGGAAGTGATGAACGTAAGTAGACTGAGAACCATACGCGTTCGAATTCTTTGTTTTTAAATGGGGAGTAGTCTAACGCAAAGCGTTTATATACTCAATTGTTCGAGCGGCATTGCATTACTTAGCCAGGATTTTATTTCGTGGGAGGATGAGTGTAAAATTTTAAGCTAAGTAAGAGTATTCAAGAACAATAAGTTAATTTAGTTCATCAAAAAAGAGAGGGTCAAATTTTGGGGGAGGGGCCAGTGGTGTAGCCAAGATTTCTTTTCGGGGGAGGGGTCCAAAATTTTCTCATCTATATATCAATTAGAATAAAATAAGTGATAAAATGCCGTGTCTGTCTCCAAGGATCAATCCAGGAATTTTTTCTAGGGTCCATTTTTGTGAAAACTGCTTATTTTTGTGAATTTCAATACTTAATTTTGTGAATTTCAACATTTATTTTTGTGAATTTTCGTACCAATTTTTAATGAAAGTCAGGTTTTTTTTGTTTGTTAAAATAATTGATTAAACACATTAAAATGCCAATGAAGCGGCGTTTTAATCCATTATATTTTTGTGAAAGGGTTGCTTCAATCCTTTATATTTTTGTGAAGGGGCATTTTAATCGACTGAATCGATATGCTGGGGTTGCAAAACGGACCCAATTTTTGTCTGCATCGACCCCTGTTCTCTCTAGTTTCGGGTGGGGTGGGAGCTGATTCCCCCGGATCTCCCTTGGCTACGCCACAGGGAGGGACTGCAGATCCCCATCTTCAAAATAAAATCCTGTCTATGTTACTAACATAAACAAAATTCCTCAGTCCATTCGTATTTAATGTAAAGTACGAGGGATTGTTCATTAAATTATCAGAAACCTATTTCAGGGTTGCTACTCAATTTCTGAAAAAAAAATTCTCAGACTTTTCTAGGTTTTCCAGACTTTATTTGCAATAAAAATCCGTAGTATTTTTTACGTTTAGGACGTAAACTTTGGATACCTTCTCAAATATTTCCAGCTTCCCCAAAGTAAGGTTAAACGTTGATATTGTTTACAAACACAGATTTCTGATAATTTCCCAGGTTTCGGGTTAAATTTTACGATTTTCCCCGACTTTTTTTGCCAAAATGAAAATACCTGACTTTTCCAGGTTTTCCCTGTTCTCTCTGACCGGTAGCAACCCTGTTTTTTTTTTTTTTTTTTTTTTTTTCCATTTGCCCTATGACCGATTTTTTTTTTTTTTTGACGGCTGAACATGTACGGAATTCAAGAGCAGAAAATAGAAGTTTCTCTTTGATTTTTCAAACAAATGTTTTAAAAGATTTTGAGAGAATGTTGTCCCCGCCCCTGTGTAAGGAAACATGTCCCCAATTTCAAATTCTGCAAAGTTTAATTGAAAATCCAAAAGATGGCGCTGCAATCGCCTGTTTGGCTAATTTTCAGAAGCCATTTGGCTATTTTCACAAATTTTGATCTGGCAACCCTGGCTCATAGCCCAAATAACAACAAAGAATATAAATAACGTACTACTCCGGAACAATCGAGACGACAGCCTAAAAGTTATTGTACCTCCAACCAAAAAGTTATTGTATATTCCTGCTTTTAATTTGATCTGCATTTTTAACAATTATGTCATTCATGTTTAATTTTCAATACGACGATGATGCAATCGATGAAGATTTAAGAAATACTCCGAAAGATGATATTTCAGATGCAATCCAATGCTGCCCAAAAGACTGTGGATTTTTGTCTCTAAATAATGAAAACTTAAAAGTACAGGGTTCAAATTTTTCTAAACTTTTGGAAACCTATTTTTTTAACATTCCAGATACATAAACGTCTTCAATGTTTATCCGCATATTCTGCAAAGGATTTGCTTGTGATAGGAGTTTTCCTTAAAATTGAAAGTATATTTACTCATTACACATGTTCGACACAAAAGTGTATAGAATTAAATAAAAAAGTATTAAAAACTTATGGCCACATAAAGTTAACCAGCTCAAGCCATTAATTTAAATGACCGTTCCGTAGTACACGGGACAGTCCCATATTTTGAGATTTTGTCCTGTATTTAAGAGCAATCCTGTATTTTCATCAGTGATGGTGCTAGACTTTCCCCTTGGGGTCACAACTCCACCACAAGAAGCCACAGGTATAATAAACACATACATACTTAATATATACGAATATATAAATACAGACCAGGGTTGGCATGGTTTAAACCGACTGGTTTAAACCATGGTTTAAACCAAATGGTTTTTTTCTCAAAAAAACCAATTGGTTTTTTTAAAAGAATAATTTAAAATTTCGAATACTACAGATAGAATATGTTCTGATATCTTTTAAAATTATCCTTATAAGTATCAGCAATAAGTTTTTATATCAATCTAATAGACACCTTATTGTCTTATCATTATTAAAAATTAATAATTAAACTTAAATTATAGGCTGCATTTTTAATTTGTTTCTAAAATAGAGGTTTTGTGTTTTAACAACTTATTTTTAAACCTTAAAAATATCATTTTGAACAACTTATCACTTTATTACTGATGAATCTAAGTGCAAGATTCCATGTAAAATGTAGTAAACAGTTAATATTGTATTATATTATATACTAAATATAAAAAATAGTATTTCTAAATAAAATATTAAAATTGAATGATTTCAATGTCCACATAAGTATAGTAACAATTGTTAATTTACTTTCTTTTAATTACTTTCAGAAGGAACATTAATTGTTATCTGAACATTTTACAAATACTTTTATTTATAAGTATTTAACAGGTAATTATAAAAGGATTTAAAAATAAGAACAAAAAAACCTGGTTTAAACCAAAAAAACCTGTTTTTTTGGTTTTTTTCAAATAAACCGGGTTTTTTTCCAACTCTGCAGACGACTCACACATATGGGTCATTCAATAATTGGAGCACCCTTTTGAAAAAAAAAAAAAAATAAAGTTTACTATAAGAAGGTCAAAATACTTTTGAGGTGATTGAGTGTTTATTTGTGAATAGAAATTAAATATCAGCAGCACACTTTTATTTAAAATTTAAAAAATGTTTCCTGCATTACCAATTTTTAAATAATCATTCCATTTTTTCTTATGCAAGTAAAAAAACACTTTTACCTTGTTAGCATTTTGATATCAATATACTGTGAAATACGTTTAACACGAAAACGCTTAACATGAAAAATTGGTTAACACAAAATGACACAACGGTCCAGAACGCAAAATATGCAATTTAATGCATTTTTGTTTTTTTAACACGAAGCAAAAATCGTGTAACAGGAAAAAAAGTTCGTTTTTAATCTTCAGTGGCATGTTTGCGACAAGTCACTTGAATGTTTTTGTGGAAAATAAATTTTATTTAATTCCGGGATATAGTTTTTCTACCTTTTGTCATCCTAGAAGTATTAATAGCATCATCCATCAGGTCTTTTCCCCTAATGAATATAATTCTTATCTGTATCAAAGAATCGGCATTTGGTGGGAGTGCACTTTAGTTGTTCTCATACTAGAGCCCATGTACATGCACACAAATGTGGAGTAAATTCCGGAACCTTCGCTGCTTTCTATCCCTTTGGATGCAATGCACATGTTGTGCTCAGCATGGAATTCAGTGAAACCTATGACCATCGAAAATTGTTTTCGCCATGCAGGATTCTCTGAAATAACAAATTCTTTAGCATTGCAAGAATCAGCCAACAATGAGAGTGAATCGACCTTTTAATAATATATTTAGGAAAGTCTCAGAATTACTGGACTGCCCAACAATATCAATAAATGAATATGTTTTGTTCGATAATGATGTAACTACAGCACCGATTATGACAGAAAAAGAGATTTTGAATATTGTTCAAAATCCAAAAGATTCTGTTGATTCCGACGACGAATCTGACAATGAATTCAACAATGCAGTTCCCGTTCCCTCTACTTCAGAAGTTTGAAAAATGATAAATAGTGTACGCAGTTATTTAGATGCGCATTCTAATGGAGAAATGAATAAAACTATGGACGATCTTGAACAATTTGTGGACAATATGGCTCTGAATAATACATTTCAAAAAAAGATATCTGATTTTTTCTCCCCAAAATAATATTTTCTGTAATTGCTTTTCATCCCAATAAATGCAATCCACTTGTTGTTTAACAGCAAATCGATATAAAATATAAGAACATCAAAAATATGGAGAGTTTTGTTCTTTTCTTTTATGAATCTTTTAACACAAAAAAACATTTTGGTCCCTTTGGTTTCGTGTTAAACATTTTTCACAAATCTTAAACAGTTCCTCAAGACTCAACAATGAAGAATTTACACACAGTACTTTAAAACAATCAAAATACCGCTTCTATAGCGTCAATACAAAGCCTTAAGCTCTCATGGACATCTGCTCTCTGAACTAGCAGAAGCAAGGCTGAGTGGACCGGGGGCAGCCTGCTCCTTTTTATAGTTGATGCATAAGCTATTAGAAATTTCTAGAAGAAACTGTTTCTTGAAAGATCCCCGTAAAGCGCAAATTTTGATTGCATAATAGAGGAATATCAGGCTATTATGTGATATAAATGCAGGAAAACTAGCTTTACAAAGTCCATTGGGAAAATCACACCAAATGACCGTAATGACGCCAAGCTTGGTGGCCATTGGGCAAAATATCGCAAAATTTGGCACCAAAAATATGTCCCCAAAAGTGAGGTTAGCGAAGGCCTATGACCCATATTTCTCAAGATTTCTAGAAAACGCTATGTAAACCAAGAATGAAATCAAAAATCCCTTATCTCCGGTTCTAGTTGACCGATTTTGATGCAACAAAATGCAAAATTTAACTATATAGCTTGTAGAACCCGAATTTTAAAGACCTGAACAGCAGGTGGCCCCTAAAATTCATTACTATATATATATTATGCATATATACAGTCGGACCTCTATTTAACGAAGTTGTTAAATCCTGGAAAAGAGTTTGCTTTATGGAAAATTTGTTAAATACGGATTTAGTGTTTAACTGCTTTAGACAGAGTGTGACTGATTTTAAATTTATAAATATTAAGTATTATTGAAAAAATAGTAATTCACACTTTTTAATAGTCTAAATAATAAAAGTCTTGACCGTAACACTTCCAGGATTAACTCATCGCTCCCGGTGCATCTGTCGCCATGTTGAAATTTTGATATTAATGACATTTTTATTTTTAACTAAAAGCAAAACTTTTTATACAGTTCGAAAGATCTCTAAAACATTAACTTTTTTAAAAACTTGCAGCTACTTTTAACTCTAAATGTCTAGCGAGATATCAAGCCTTGAAAAGTAAACAGAGAAGTGAAGATGATACATTCCTTGATTCTTTGAAAAAAAATCACGGAACATAATCTCTTGCATAGATCGATTAGATGATGTCATAGAGATTCCTTTTGCGTGAAAAAGCAATGCAAAGACCGTTTTATTAAACAATTTTGTTTGCACAATACTAAAACACCTATTTGTAGGAATTCTTTTTTAGAAATTCACAACACTCTTTGAGATGAGAACGTAAACGTGAGTGGTCTTAAATGTTAATGGCGTGACATTTGTGAAATCCCATTTTAAAAGTGTTTGAGTGTTTTAGATTGTCTTGGTAACAGCGTTTGTTTAATTTTGAATTTGTTTAAACGGATGCATTTTGATCTCAATGTTGTTAGATTGTAACTTTTATTTCGATTGTTTTGGGACATTGGTTTTATTTTTGCCATGAATCCATAAGTGTTTGTTTAATTTTTAAGTGTTTAATTGAGTGTTTTGGATTGGTTTTTGGTGACATATGTTTTTGTCATAAGTGTTTAATTTTGAATTTGTTTAACCGGATGGATTTTGATTTCAACGTTGTTGGGTTATAGCTTTTATATAGGTTAATTTGGTGTTGTTTATTTTGTTTTTGTTGTAAATCTATAATTACTATCCGGCAAGCTGTCCAGCATCACTGGCCCATGAAAATTCGCTTAAAAAAATTTCCAACCAGTAAGGTAGACTTCATGCCTCTGTTAACTGTCAAGAGGTATTAGGATATTTCAAATGACTAAGGTTTAAAATTATTTCGTGTATGCTTTAATGAATTTCTGTCCCATAGAGCGTAATGTATTTAAAATCTTTTGGGCAGCCCTGTAGATAAACTATCCAATTGATTAGGACCAAAAGGGGAGGTGCACAGCTAGATGTTACAACAATCCTACATATACGCTTTCAACATTCTACGAGGAATAGTTTTTGAGATTTTAAGATACTAGAGTTTAATGAATTTCTGCTCATAGAGCGTAATGTATTTAAAACCTTTTGGGGAACCCTGTCGATAAACAATCCAGTCAATTGCGACCAAAAGGGAAGGTGCACAACTGTATCTTACAAAAATCCTAAATACAGTAAAACCTTGCCACAACGATACTTGAGGGACCCAATAAAATTATCGCTCTAGAGGGTGGTATCGTTATATTGAGGCGAGATTATACTGTACGGAAAATCCGTGGGACTGCAAAATTTTATCGTTATAGAGAGATTTATCATTGTATCAGATATCGTTATAGAGAGGTTTTACTGTATAAAGTTTCAGCATTCTACAACCAATAGTTTTTGAGATATATGAGAGTTTAATGAATCTCTTCCCATAGAGCGTAATGTATTTAGAATCTTTTGGGCGACACTGTAGATAAACTATCTAGTCAATTGGGACAAAGAGGGGAAGTGCACAACTAGATGTTACTACAATCCTAAATATAAAGTTTCAACATTCTACGACCAGTAGTTTTTGAAAAATGCGAGTTACATAACATACGTACAGACATTAGAGAAAAACTGGTCAAAATAGACTCGGGGTCAGTCGAAATGGGTTGTACATGCATTTATATGAACATGTATGTAAGCGTAGGGTGAGATGCATCACAAAATTTCTTATAAGTAAATTTGGAGGTAGTCAATTTGGGTTTTTCATCGAAATCTGGCTACTGAAATTTTTCGCGATCACATTACTTCCTTCTACGCCAGACAGGAAGTAAAAATTGCAATGCGCATTTGAAGAACTTCAAAATTTTGCACCAGCAAAGGGAAAAAAAATGGAAATGGAAATGTGGTGTTATGGCCAGTTCTCTGCCTGAGGGATCTGGGCCGATGGGTGGGTTGCCTCCTTGGGGGTCTTTCTGAGAGGTCCTAACCAGTATTTATTCTACGTTCAGAGGAAACTGCAGAAAACTCCGAATGGTTAGAACGAAAGATGCGACCTGGTTTTGAACTAGGCACCTTCCGTCGCCCAGTTCAGAGCACTATGCCATTAGCCACTGATCTGGCCAAAGTACTAATTTGAAGTTCCTAAAAAAGGAGAAATCAGAACATATTTATTTATTTATTTATTTATTTATTTTTTATTATATTTCATATTACAGGATGTCGACAGATCAGGGAAATCATGGAAATATCAGGGAATTTTGCAAAAATATTTAAAAATCAGGAAACTTTCGTTTTTGCCTTGTGAACTAGATCATTTTTAATTGTCAATCGGATGCGCGGCTCCGTTATGGATCACACGATACTCAACTGATGCACAGACATTTTACGAATCCGAAACCAGAATACAGATCATACAAGAACATAGAAATATGAATCCGAGACTCAAGTGATGTAGGCACTATCACTGTACGAATCCGAAAAAGCCCATTTATTCAGACTCGTTCTAAGATGCGGATCATACAAGAAACCGGATATGCGAATCATATCGGCATGTGAATTGCTTCCTGAATAAAGTCATAGGTAAAATGAATGTAGTTGAATGAAATGAGTTGTAGTAGTCGTAACACTCCCCTCCATGAAAAATTTCTGGCTACACTCTAAGATTATGGTATGTATATAATTAGTTCTGGAAATTTGATAAAGATAGTATGGGAAATCAGGGAAAAATCAGGGAACTTTTTTTCTCAATTTTTGTAGCCACCCTGTATTAGCTAAGTCATACCCCTACCGTATTATGTAACTCCAAAGAATTATTAAATTAAAAAAATCATTGTAATTTCTTTTTTCTTTCTAGAATACTAGTGAAGATATTTCTTTACTAAAATTTGAAAATCTTGAAGTTCAATACATTTTATTAGATGCTGCTGAAATAAAAACAGAAGATGAAGTTTTTTCACAGATTAGTGCTCTGAAAACTGACCGTATACCCGGAAAATATGAAGGTATTGTTTTATGAATATATTTTTGTTTGCTTATAATTAAAAAAAAGCCATGCATATCATTATTATGCATGTTTCTCAGTATATTCTTAACAATTTTAGATCGACCAAAGCCTGACTGAGACATTCTTTTCTTTTAGAAATGAGGGAACAGCTTCCTCCTTGTTTTATATAAGCTAAGCACGTCCAGAAAAAGGTGCATTTATTGTTTATTAAAATGCCTGAGTCTCATAGTCACTGGAAATTCTTGATTATGAGACAATAAAATGAGGTGAAATACTATATCAGTTGCTTTTTAATTAAATTTAGATCCTGAGACAAATCCTTTGTTTGAAGACAAAAGTTGTTATGCCCCTATAGAATTTTGAATTGAGCCAATAGAAATTTTGAATTTTAAGAGTATATTTATTTTATCTGTTATATACATATACAGTGAAACTTCTATGAGCGACCTCCTCTATTAAGTGAACCCCTCTCCCAATGACAAAGTTTTTAAGGCATCAACTTTTAACCCTATCTACTTAATGTTAAAAGATCCTCTAGAAGAGACCACACAACCATCTGTAAGTGACCGGTCCCCTGTCCGAAAATTTTCTTACATTTTTTCGGAAGTAAATAAAAAGTATATTCCAAATCAGTCGCTCTACTGCATCGGTTCTCAACCAATAGTTCGCGAACCCCCAGGTGTTCACAAAGTGTGCTAAGGGGTTTACAAAAATAATACGCCAGCATATGATGACTGTATTAGGGGTTCCCCAAATTCGTTCTAATTTTAAAATGGTTTGCAAGAAGTAAAAGATTGGGATCCACTGTTCTACTGCAAATTGACAGTAGGTGCAAGTGCAGGTACACATTACGGGAATAATACTGTTAACGGGGGCAGGTCGCCTAGTATGAAACGTCGCCAAATTGTGAAGATGGGTAAACATGTTTACGATAGCGTGATGTTTTCAAGTAACCCTTATAAGGAGTTGAGTTGTATTTTTGTTTCATGATGTCATTAGAAATTATGTGATTGGTTACAGTTAAGTTTGAAGGAATTATGTGATTGGTTGAAAGAATTTATCTGTAACCGAACCTGACATGAACCGTTGAACATGCTTGTTTGTTATGATTCGTTGTTGAAAAAGTGCGCAGTTATTTAATATGGTGTTTAAGAAGTGAAATTTCCTTTTTTAAAAAATATTAAACGAGGATAAGTTGTGTAAAACTGTAATGAATTTGCTTTATGTTAAGATGTGTTGTGTATGAATTATTTATGTGCAGTGGCGTAGCGAGGGTTATTGGCGCCCGGGGCGGAGCTTCTGTTTGCCGCCCCTTACATTCTAGGATTAAGGCGTTAGAAGGTGACTAATTTTTCTGTAAGATTCGGTACAGAATGAGGGGAAAGGTGCTATTCCTTTTTTTAAGTACTATCGGCAGCAGCATACTGTTCTCTCTTGGCTATACGATGAATGTAAGAAGATTAAAACATCTGCAGTTTATGAAAAAGAATGATAGATTGGAACATTTCGTCTTGTTGATATTTTGTTAAAGCAAAGCACACTAGAGCTATCTGTTAAGAGAGGAATTCCTTGAGCAGAAGACTTTTTTAAGGCATTCTAGAGCGTATTCACATCTAGAGAAAACCGCCCAAAACGCCTGACCGTTAAATCGATAGCCGCGTAATAGGTCAGAAATCCACGAACCTTTACACTTTAGTCATCAACCAATAATTAACAAAAAAGTTGAAGTATCGTTGAACATGCTATGAAGATGTTCGAATTGAGACACAAAGGATCGAGAAGTAAATTCTTGTTTTAGAATAACTGCATATAAGTAGCTTCACTTAGTTCAATTTTACAAAAAAAAAAAAAAAAAAATCTATTTTCAGACTTGCACTATAAAAAGGAGTTTAATGTTAAGTTGCTATGTATAAAAAAGAAAATAACTCATTTTTCTGAGGTATCAGAGATCAGTTTTGTGGATCCCAAGCATATTGTGAATATATACCAGAAATATTTACAAGACTGTCTAAACAATGCTGTCTTAACAACGAACGTTGATGTCAATATTGACGGGTATTAATTTCTTGAAATAATGAATTTTAAGAAATTCACTCAAATGTAACTATTTAATTTATTCTTGGGACACTAAATTTCTTAAATATATGCGATTTTTGATTATAAAAAGAATTTGAATTTTCGTATATTTTTGTATTTGTTAAAATGTGGCCCTAGCTCCTTCAAAATACCACCCCAGCAAACACACACAGGTTCTCTGAATGTCTATTAATGTTCAGAAGCAGTAATGGCACCAGACTTTCCCCGACGGGCGGGCCATCTTCCCCGACAGGGGGGCCAAATGATAAAACCCCAAAATTTTACGTTTCAGTACTTGCACAGCCTCTCAAAAAAGTATTCGAGTAAGAGATAAATTTCCTACTTTGGTTTCGTATATTAAAAATCATTACGATGAGATGGTCATTAATTATCTGTTCTTGGTTAACAGGAAAGCCCAGTGATTTTCACCAAAGTCTTAGTTAAAAAGGTCGTTACGAAGGCAATTGTCAGCAGATCGAGCAACTCTGCTTACCCTAGAAATGTGGATCTTGTTCGCTGGTTCCTTCGAATCCTGAGAAACATACTCCGAACTGCAGATAATCAATATTCAGTATATGAATATCGTATAATTCCAAGCAGAATGAGAATGGAAGTGAACGGAACGGAACCTCTATGGTCGGGTCAGACACTTTAATGGAATTTATCTGGTTGCAAAACTTCCTTCGTTTTTCTAAACCAACAAATTCTCTAAAAAAATCCCCGACGACACTCCCCGATAGGGGGCCAGTGATCCCCGATCCCCCGCTGGTGCCACCCCTGTTCAGAAGACGTTTTCTGAACGTTAATAGACGTTCAGAGAACATGTGTGTGTTTGCTGGAACATTTCATGGGGCAGGTTTGAACAGAAATTTTTTAAAAATTTAAAGCTTTTTTACACATCTAATTAAAAAAACTCTTTAATTTCTGGATTATATGATAAGGAAATACATTATTTTTCTCATAGAGAATTTAAAATACAATATAATTAGAATGATCAAAACATCATTCACCAAACATGTACAGCTGCGGGAAAAAAAAAAGGTCCACTTGTACATTTTTCGGCCATCGTTCGTCGTGCAGCCAAGTTACAGATACCAATCATTTATGATTGAAGTACACTTTAATTTGATATTCATAAAAATTGCACAAGTGGCCATCTGCATATTAAAATTCGCACCAACTTTTTTTTTCTCAATAGCAACCCCTAGATTTCACTTCATATTTCAAAAATTTAGCTCATTTTAACCCAGGATACCAATTTTCAATAAATTTGAACTGAAAATGGGTGAGTTATGAGCTAGAGCTTCCAAAATCCCCCTCCCCATATGTTAAATTTTTTTATTCGTACTATTAGAACTAAACGACCCAAACATAATTCACTATTATTATGATTTTTTAATAAAATATTAATGTGAATTATGAATTATTAAAT
Source organism: Cheiracanthium punctorium (assembly GCA_038373885.1). NCBI lineage: Eukaryota > Metazoa > Arthropoda > Arachnida > Araneae > Cheiracanthiidae > Cheiracanthium > Cheiracanthium punctorium. The sequence goes on along the minus strand of JAWZYV010006369.1, from coordinate 171,006 downwards.
TATATTTAAAAAAATATGAAAAGCGATCTAGCCAAATTTCGATGGAAATAGATGCAGAAAGTAATATACATGGCTATGCAAAATTTCAAATTTTTACGTTCAGTAGTTTAATTTATATTAAATAAAATGTGTTATTTTCATGAGTTAAGGGACCATATATAAATTTATTGAAAACTGCTTAAAATAAGCGTAAATTAGATTTCTTTTGCACAAAAACACAGTAAAAGATAGCGGTATAAAAAAAAATCAAAGTTTGAAGCATATAAATTAGAGGTTTTTACAGTTTGATGCTGATTCTATAAAGCGTATACTATTGCATCCGCTATCATATACCCCCAAATAAAATATTTTCCAGGTATAGAATTAGATGCAGTGGATGTATAAGTCTTCTAATATAACATCCTGTTTCTGAAAAACTAACATCCTCAACATTCCAGGCATGAATGTGACCTTTTTTAATATTAGAAACATTAGGTCTTTGGACTTCCCCATATTTTATCAAACATTCAAAATCACGTTTTTCTGTCTAAATTTTCATCGGACAATAAATTAAAATACCACCAAAAGTCTTATAAAAGTATTGCTCATTGCAGACAATAATATTAAATGAAGAAGGTGAAATAACAAACGCAGTGATAATATTGGCTTAGCAAAAACGTAATTGCGTTTAAAAACAGGTAAAAACCGCCGGTATTTATAAACTAAGCTTTACAGACAATAGTACCAATAAACAGGGCTACTATATTGGCATGACAAAACGAAAAATCAAAGACCAAAAAAAGGAACATCAAACTGACATTAAATTCAATAAAACCACTACTGCCCTCGCAAAAATAGCCCAGGAACACCCCATAGAAATCAACTTTAACAATAGCCAAAAACTCGCCAATTACAAAAACAGTCATTATGCCCTAAATATGGAAGCCCTACAGATTATAACCACAGATGGCGCGGTGAATGATATGACGCATGCGCAGATCGATCCTGGGTGGAACGCCCTGCTGAGGAAGAGAGCTGGCCATTTGGAACCAAGACCCATGCTGAAGAAGGTGGTGGCCGCCACCGATAGTGCTACATACGGATTTTAATGTGTTTTTACCTGTTTTTAAATGATTTTAACTATCCGTCACTTTGATTTTAAAAAGTAATTGCGTTTTTTACATGAAATTCAAACAAATAAATTTTCAATCATGAAACCATTCTTCTAGTTCGACCGTAGCTGGGCAACATTCATGCTTGCAGTCAGAAAAGCAGAGAACAGCCTCTCATTCCTGCCAACATTTCACCTGTCTAAGAGAACCATCAGGGGAAATACTCAACAACAATTTCAAAATTAGGAAGATTTTTCAAAATCGTGAGCAGCCGTTTTGCATTTTTCCTTTAAGTCATGTGCACGAGCCAAGGAAGTTATGAATTCACGGTTCATTTGGACCTCTGACTAAACATTCTACTTGCTACCCTTGATATTCTCAGTACAAAAAACTTTAAAAGAGATGGTAGCAATATTTTCCTTGAAAATAATATTTTGGTTTAACTCTCGCAAGCGAAATGAATAGAGGGCGAAAAGTTCGGAACCTACAAATAGCGCTTTTCAATTTGTAGAATGTCCCTTAAAAACGCGCAAAAAATAATTCACAATATCTCCGGAAATTATCGCATAAAATTAGTTAAAATTAATATTAGGGTAATTTGAAGGTTTTCTTTCGTTTAATAAAGTCAAAATACAGTGTTGCCATTGAGAAAAACGAAGTTGATGCAGAATTAAATATAAAGACGCCCCTTTATGCAAATTAAATTAATAGTAAATTAAAGTATGCGTTATTTGAAAACGAATGGTATATATAACTTTGCTGTACGACGAATGACGGCAAAATAAAGAGCAAGTGGGCCTTTTTTTTTCCGCAGCTGTGCATATAATTGTACAGTGAAATTAAAAAAAAAAAAAACTGTTTACAGGAATTAACCATGATCAAAACTATATTTGATTGACCGTAATTACAATATTACAAATTAGATAACTTGTTTTTGATAAAAAGTAAATTTTGCAGATTATATTAAACATTATAATTAAAAATCAATAGTATAAATATGTTTTTTCGATAGCCTTCATTTCTTTCAGAAAAAATACTTAAGTTTTGATTAGGAACATAAAAAAATATAAGTGGCTAGGATATATAACTGAAAACAATATTAAAATTCTGAAACTAGTTAATGATCGAGAATTTTTGAATCAATACTACAGCACATAAACAGTTTAGTAAATTTAGCAAGCAAACCTTTAAATACGACACTTTAATTATCGCTAATTAAATTATAACAAGTGATAAATACAGGATACATTCAATATTTTAAAATCACCCATAAATCTCGATACTGCAAGATTATGTGGGAAATTTTTATTAGTAAAAGTTCACTTAAGTTTTATCACACTTACTAAATATTGACTTGATCAAAGGGGGGGGGGTGACAATTTATCGTTTTTAAAAATATAGTTTATAGTTAAAATGCATTAGAATTAAATATTTTATATAATTTCGTGATGTTTTTAACAAAGCGGATTAGGAAGGAGTCAACACCAAAATGTTTAACTCAGCAAGTCTAAAATAATAATTCAATAACAGCAAAATGGAAATAAATTTTCAAATCATACTTTTAAAAAATAAGAATTCAAGTTATTCTGTGAAGTTAAACATTTGTTCAATAAAAATGATTTTTCGAGATTTTGCTGTATAAATTTTAAATTTGTATTTTTCTTGCTTTCTTATTTGCAAAGTCCTCAATGACTTTGTCAAAAATAAACCTTTAATAAATTACCTTGGGTATAATCCCAGACCTCCTTGATTGTATTCTATTCTTCTCTTTTTTTTTTTTTCTTCATGAAAAAATGTTTGGCCTGGACAGTGGACTTCTGAGGACCGGTGTTAGTAGATAAAACCTCTTCGGGGGTTTGAAAACAGACACTTTCTTATCATGCTTACTGTTTGGAGAATTTGGGTTTTTCCACAGAAGAATCATTAGAAGTAAGTCGTGTCGACCACTAGCCGCAAGATCTACCCCTGCACTTACAGAAGGGTGTGTTTGTGTTGTGGGATTAAGACCAATTATCTACACGAGGGATCTAGGCCTATGGGTTGGGTGTCCTTTGTGGGGGTCTTTTAAAGGGGTCCTGATCCGTATTTACGTCATCAAGTTTCGGAGGAAACCACAGAAAACTCCGAACGGTTTGGTCGGCGGACACAACCTGGTTTTGAACCAGACACCTTCCGACTCCCAGTTCAGAGCGCAAATGCGTTTTGCCACTGGTCGGGCCTTAGAGAAGGGAGAAATACTCTTTTTTTTTTTTTCCTTGAACATAAAAAACAGTCCCATTTTAGGCATAAAAAACCACGGGGTAGGGAGGGGTCTGGTGATTTTGATCCCCCCCCCCCCTCCCCCAATGGGCACCACGATGCCTGTCCATGATGTCCCTTGTTCACGACCCTGGTCCTCAGATTTTGATAATATCTTTTCGCATTGCTAAAGCAGGATGCGACATTTAACGGAAAGTACTTCAAAAAATTTTCAACAAAATGATTGTTCTTTATCTATTTTGAAAAATTCAACTACCAACAGCTACTAAGACAAGTCTTTGGCAAGGGCATACACATATGGGCATGGGCGCCTATATGAGTGCTTTTAGAAGTAATCTTATATTTGTAAGGGGTGGCTCATGTCGGTCTTCTAAACGTTTTAGTACTAAAATAGTAGAAAAAAGTTCAGTTACCTATAAAACTGCCTACTATACTTAAGTCTTAAGGTAACCCGAACCGCCCTTTAGGTCAAGCCACCATTTTCGCCTGATGTAGTGTATAATGTTTTTCATTAAATGGAGAGTAATAATTTTAGATATTCTGTAAGAAAAATATGCGAAAGGGCAAAAAGGGGGTCTGTTTCTGCGACCTCTATCTCTAGTTACAGATTGCCGGCTTGGGGATATCCCCAGCCGACCATCAGGTCAAGCCTCATGTGCGCCCCCTGTATGGGCGCTAATGGTTCAGTGTAAAATGATATTCATTAAATTGAGAGCAATTCTTTTAGATCTTGTGTGAGGGAAAAACAAACAAACAGGGGCGGCTGCTGCCTCCCCCCTGATTTTGCTTTCAGGTTGCCCCCCGGGGCGGACTGCCCCCCCCGCCCCCTCCTTGCTACGCCACTGTTTATGTGTTGTATATGAAAATTTGAAAGGGTTTGTTAGACAGAATATTAAACGTATCCGTGGTAGGCTTAAATTCTGCTTATTTGGGAGCTTTTTAATGCATCAAGGCCATTAAGTAAGGAAATAAATAGAAGATTTGAGGTATGTGTTTTTGTTTATTTAAATATTCATTGTATGATTTACTGTATTGGTTTACGGTTGGAATTTAATATTATTGTTTTCTGTTGTAGCATATTTATATAAAAGTTATCGTATGCTGTGTTATTTTAATTTTATGTGAATTGATGAGTAATGATTTGTGATGGAAAATGGAGATTTTTAGTGATTTAAGAAAGATGGATAAATTTATTCGATATATGGGTTTACTTACACGGATTTTCAGAAAACAGGTACAATACTTCGGTTTAATATGAATTAATGTTTAAGGATTTTGGGGTTGTTTGTGGTGAGTTTTGATTTTATTCTGTTTTTAGTAATGTAAATTTTGTGTGTTTTGAAGATATTAAAATTGAATGAATATTGGGAAGTAGTCGGTTTATTTGAGTGTTTTCCTATTAATTTTAAACTGTGATTTTAACATTTTAAGGGAAATTTTGTTGTATATTTTTCTGCAGAAACATATTTTAGTATTTTGCCTCTTTTGAACGTTTTATATTATTTATTTTTTAACACATCCATAGTCCAGAGGTAGTGCTTTGTTCATGTTCATTTTGTTTGTAATTGCATTTAAGTATGTGTACAAATGTTTTAATAAGGCGTTTAGATAAGTGTACTGTAGTTTTGGGGTTTATTTTTTCTTATATAACTACGTATGCTTATGTTATGTTTGGCGAGAAAGCAAAGTCGCCAAGGTTAGACGTTGGCGACAAAAAAAAAAGTCGCCAATTCAGCCTGCCCCCGCTTACGGTATTTTTCCCCACATTGCATGCAAATCTTGTAGGTTAGAGAAGAGATGTCTAAGAAACAAGTGATTTTATTGTTGGAGCAGCGCATGGATGTGATCAAGCCACTCGAAAAAGGAAATTCGCAGCAGAAGTTGGTGGTTACTTTTGATTGTGGGGAAACCCAAAAAGCAAATTTTAAAACAAACAGATTTTATTATGGTAAATTCAGAATGCATGAAAAATATCAGGATAAATGCTCTTTTGTCGAATTTAAAAAATACAGGAGAGAGAGAACTACTTTTGGAGAAAGAAAAAAGAATGAAACAAACTGAAAGTTCTATATATTATATCAAAATTTAAATTTAAAAAATAGGTTTGCATAATTACTTATGCATTAGTATGCTATTTCATGAATTAAAAAAAAAAATAGTCTTTTATATTTTTGTACCAAATTTTTATACTTTCTTGAGTGATCACGTACCGTAATGACAAATTTTTCGCAGAATGGAGAGTTTCACTGTATATATATATATTTGCGTATTTATACATTGAAACTCAAGTCCCTGGCTGACCTCTTCCAAAAAAAAAAAAATCATATAAATAATACTGTTTTGCTTCTGTGACCTTTACCACTCTAAAAACTTTTTTTAGCTACATATGTGTGTGTGTGTAGGGGGAGGGGACAATTTGTAATTTGCACCACTCTGTAAAATACCCAGGAATAACACTGGTTGATGACACCATCTGTTGTTTAGATCTCTAATGATTTGGAAAAAAAAAAAAAAAAAATGTCTTATTGTTACATTTGGCAATTTTCCTGATATTTTTAAAGTCAACTTCTTTTTGGTTTCCTGAGCCAAACTGGAGAGGGCAGTATTTTATTTAATTTATTAAATTTAAGTTCATAAGTATGTACAATTTTTATTTCGTTACTTTTATGTTTTGTTATACAGTCAAATCTTGCTATAATGATATTTGATACAATGATAAATTCCTCTATAATGATAAAATATTGTGGTCTCATGGAATTTCCATGAAATATAATCTCCCTTCTATATAATGATACATTTCTCTAGAACGATAATTTTAGTGGGTCCCTGAAGTATCATTGTATCAAGGTTTTACTGTACTTATGCAGCTAGTGGTTTCTTGAGTTTCCTCAAAATCTACTATCTAATATATTTATAAATTCCATTATTGTCCAGCAGTAGACTAGTTATTGTTAGTGTGAAACAGTTTAAATTAGTTTGATGTTAGAAAATAAGGAGAATAATGTTAAATTAAAGAAAATGAAAAAGCATTAAAAATCAGCAAACATATACAAGACTGCTTGTATATCATAAACTTGTTTGTAGGCAAATTCAGGAAAAAAAAAAAAAAAAAGATTAATAATGAGATGCATGGTGTACTTTGTTAATATGTAAGAGTTTCAGTATGTTTTTATTTGTCAATTTATTAAACAAGTTTGCTTACTTTTATGTGTATGTCTTTTGAATTTAATGAATTGCTTTTGCAATTCTTGATAATTTTTAGGTGGATTAAAAATATGGGAATGTTCTATAGATCTAGCAAATTACCTTATAGAAAATACTTGCATTAAAGATGGACAGGCTGTTTTAGAGGTGAATGCTTTATTGGTAAACTTTTATTTAGAGCATGTATTTGATAATTATAGTTTTATGCAGTTGATGGCAGTGGTTTACTGTGTGACTTATATTTTATAATTATTTTTGAAATTATATTAAAAAATCCTTTTTGTAAATGTTAAAAATAGGTCCAGTCTTAGGACGAGATTTTAGCATCGCAACTTAATAAAACTTTAATTCTAATGAAAACAATGGTGTGTTATGTACAATATTGCCTGCATTAATGTAATCAACTGCATATTTGGAGAAAAAACATTTTATTACAAAAATCTATACATTAACTTATAATCAGGTTTAAATATGCTCTCCCTTGCTTTCAAAACCAGTTTCCTCCAGGCTTTTACAATTTTTGATAGTTTGTTTATAGCTCTGTACTATACTTGAATGAGTGAACAAATGTAGCATTTTTTGTACTTCAGTATACTTTTGAGTCTTTGCCTACAGATTGCATAGATTCTTTATGAGATTTAGGTCTGGGGAGTTTCCTGGCCAGTCTAAAAAAGCCACTTTTTGTTTTTGGTAAAACATTCCTTTTTTTTTTTTTTTTTTTTTTTTTTTTAAACTATGGCAAGGAGGCAAATCTGCTTAAACATCCCATTTTTGGACAGGAACTTCTTATGTAACTTAAGTTTTTTTCCTATCATTATCTTCTTGTACTGGTTACTTTTCATCATGCCTTCAACAGGGATGATTGGCTTTATCCCCTCGTATGAAAAACAAGCTTCTTTTTGGGATGTTTATCAAAAATTAGAAAATTCAAATATTTGTCCTAGACTCAATTAATATATGCACGGTACTGTACATTAACACATTGAGCATAATCAGATACAAAAATATTTGCCAAGATTTTTGCACCTGCCTACAACCAACCCTCCCTCTCCCTCCCCACAAAAACATGTTTTTTTTTTTTTTTTTTTTTTTTTTTTTTTTTTTTTAACTTAATAAAACCTAGGCTTAAATGTTTTTGTTTGCTTTTTTTTTGGGGGGGGGGGGTTGGGGGAGGGGTTATTAAACATTATAAAAATTTTCCCTTTCATTAAATCATTTCTTATTTCTCATTTGACTTTAAATACAGGGTGATTCTACGATCATGGGACAAATTTCTGAGGAGAGTAGATTACTCAAAGATGAATCAGAAACACATAGCAAAGTGGGGCGCAAGCATCGTCTTCATGTACTTTTTAATAATCATTTTAGAAGAAGAGCCGTTGTGTGTGTGGTCTGATTTTTTAAATTAGGTTTCATAAAGTGATTCTGCCTCTAAGAATTTCATCACTGTTATCAATAGACCCAGATGAACATGCGAGTGCTGTTTGCTGAAAATTTTCAAATTTCTCAGATAGCTTTGCATTTTTTTTTTTTTTTTTTTTTTTTTTAATTTCTTCATTCTTAAATTTAAAACAAAATCATGCAAATAAATTAATATAAGTAAAATAATATTATAATATGAAAATAAAATAAAATAAATGCAAATAAATTGTATTTGTTATGTTTGATTTTGCAAAATAATCAATCATTATCAATACAATTTGTAGTTTGAAAGTACTAGTACAAGACTTTAAGATATTATGATGTTTCAGCAATATAGTATAGTTCAACCATCACTAGTTGGTGGCTGTGAGGTTTGAGTCATGTGGTGTTTATTTCTGTGTTTAAGGAAGTAGAAATTAAGAAGTAAATTAAAATTAGTGATCTAGATAAACCTAATTAACAGCTTAATTTCTCCTTTCTTTAGCTAAAACACAAAAATAAATTCTCAAAACATCATGTGACTCATATGTCATGAACTGTCAACTCGTGATATTTGAACTATACTTGGGAGGCACATAGCCTTTTTTATACAAATTTTTAAGAAATTATTTGAGTTTAGAGACAGTTTTACATTTTATTGAGGTCTGATTATAAAGCAAAGTTTTTAAAAACTATGTTTCAGTCAAGTGTTGTCTGTGAAAGATTCATTAATTTTTGAAGAATCAACAATTGTAAAGTTCACTAATACTTCAACACTTTTTTTAAACGGTTATTAATACGTGTTTGAAGACTATGTGACCACACATTGCTATATGATTGATTCATCTTAAAAATAAAAAATAATTAAATTTCAAACCAAGATGACCATACAGAGAGAGTTATATGAAATAAGAGTATGCATTACTTTGCATTATAAATTTTACTCAGTGAAAACTTACATGATTGATTAAACATTTTGATTTTGATTTCTAAAAAATGATATTTAACCAACTTTTTGGTCTTGTCTACCACTAGTCTATTCCTAAATTTAGACCTAACCAAACCACAGAACTCTTTCCACAGATGGTGATCTAGATGTGCAGTTAGCCAGTCATTTCATAGATTAGAAGACACTGTAAATCTGGATTTTTGGTAGACCACTATTCTACCAAATGCCAAATTGTTATAACTTACATTAAATTTCATAGAAGGGAAAATCACTGGTACAAAGAAATTTCTTAATGTCTTTTAATAAAGAGTTGCAAACTGGTTAAACCTGTTTCAAGAAGGAATGGAAGGGGTAAGGGCCAGTTAAATCCCTTGCATATACATTGGGACATTGTGGGACCAAACTTCCTGTATTGCACAAAAATTCTCAGTGATTTTATTCCAAGTTTTGCAGTTCAAATGTAGATCAGTGAAATTTATTTGAGGTTTATTTAAAAATCATTTAGTTTTTATTTGACTTTGAATAATTGAAGTGTTGGAAAGAAATATATTGTATTGTTTTAATTTTTACGAAGAAATAAAAATAATTAACCAGTAAAAAACAATTGATCAAAATATGAAACAACAAAATAAAGACTAATTGTTTACAAAAAAATGGAGGGAAAAAAAAAAAGCTGTCTACCCAGCTAAGCTGCTAAATAAAATACCCAGTTTAAAAAGAGTTAACAAGACTTGAAAAAAAAAAAAAAAAAAAAAAAGCAACCAACAGATAAAATTGAGAACACAAACTCCCGCCTTACACCCACAATATGAAACCATCTGGTCAACTCACATGTGTTAACACTATACAAACACATGTGATACATGATACATCCCTACCAATCATGGCTAGTTTTACTTCCCACCCTCTGAAAAAACAAATAGACTTTTCATGGAATGTGGATTGTCTTGAGGTTGTTCAAGCCTCTTTTCATCTGTTATTGTTAATACTGTTCACGTTTTGATCCAGGACTATCTGAGGAAAGAGATTGGCCATTCCTCAGATAGATTGGGGCTTGAGCCACTCTTAAAAATATGGCGGTTATGGGTATAACTTACTAATTTAACAATAATAACAGATAATAATAAATATGATAATTGAAATATCACCCTTTTACATATGAGTTTTAACTCTGTTTTTTGTGTTTGTTATCTTGTATTGATTTCTTTTCTTTTGTTGTTAGCTTGGTTGTGGAGCTGGTCTTCCTGGAATAGTGGCATATTTAAAGGGTGCTTCAGTCACTTTTCAGGACTTTGTAAGTGCTATTATGAAGTATTCTGTAACTTAATATTGTTAATAAAATTTTTTTCATTTCATGAGTTAAAGTTAAGTATTACAAAATATGTCTATATGTTTTTTAAAGACTACTTTTCAGAAAGTCTACTACTTTAAAGACTACTACTAAAGCAACTTTAAAGACTTAAAGTTGTCTTCTATATCTTTTTGTTATGCACATGCAACAGAAATAAATTAATTTTTAAAAGTCGAAATATTAAAAGTGACCCAAATTCATTGAATATTAAATGTAAGTACAACATAATAAATGCTTTGTTTACAAACATTTCAGTTTTTGCAGATGTTTCTTCTTTTTCTAAACATCATATAAAATAATTTCTGTGATCCATTGAAATGCATCCATTCCCCCATTTTTTTTAATTAAAGGAAGGGGATTGAGGAATAGTCAGAGATTTATTTTGATTCGTACTCCAACATTGCACATTGTTAAGCCATGCGAAGGAGGTTACTTCAGCTAGTTACTAAATTTGAATGATTTTTTTTAAATTGTAGGAAACGGTGATAGGTTTTTTAATACTAGTTGGAAAACAGGATAAATCGACTATTTTTAAATATTTAACTAGTATACCTTCCACGCTGCTAGTATATTTTACATGTGTATCCCTAGATATGATAACATTCAATTCTATTTAGTCTTTAGTCTTTTATTAGGATAATTTGTTTTAACCCCCAAATACAGACACACTTGCACATTCAGTTAAGTTTTCTCTTTCCTCTCTTTTTCTTTTTTTTAACAAAATGTCTAAAAGTTGATCAGTTAAAAATAATTGACTATAATTTCAGCTTGTATGTTACTTTACAAAATATTGCATCCTTGTATTTTTTTTTTTTTCTTCTTCCAAGAATGCAGAAGTTTTAGAATATTTTACACTCCCTAATACTGTGCTGAATACAGATAAAGATATGCTATCCAAACTTCCAAAAGTATGCCATTATTTGTATGGAGACTGGGGAGACATACTGAGCAAATATTATTCTAACTCGACGGATGCAAAACAGTAAGTGTTATAATAATTAATTTCTTATAATTGTTTTTATTTATTTTAATGTTTATAAGAGTTTTTAATTTGGTAAAAGATATAATTTTTTGAAAAAACAAGACTTACAGAAGCAGCATTTTTGGTGTTTCTGTGTAATATATCAGTTTTCACAATGTAATTCAAATTAGTGAGTTTAAAAAGCAACATGTATTTCTCCCTGAGTTGTGTTTCATTGAGTAATTCAGTTCTTAAAAAATGAAAACTCTTACTTAATGCTTTTTTAGAAGTAGAAAAAGCATTAAATTTTTTTATAGTTGATTTCTGTGAAACTAATCAACTTCCAACCTTTTCAAATGCACTTTATCTTGCTATAATTTACAATTATAAATAGATATAGTAATTATTTTTAAAATGTCTTTGTGAAATTTTGATCTTTGAAGTTTTAAAAATACCTATTACAGATATGATATCATTCTAACTTCGGAAACAATATATGAAAAGTCCAACCAGAAGAAACTTTTGGAACTCATGAAATCTGCATTGAAACCTGATGGCATGATGTATCCTTTTAGACATTAATATACTTGTTGATGCTATGCTAGAGGAACAAATCCCAGCCTGACCATGTAGTCCCCCAAGTAATAAACTACATACAGGGTGTCCAGTGCTAATGCTGTCCAATGGCTATTTCCTAAACCGTTAGTTAGAGACACATAGTTCAAATTGCAAAAATGCTTTAAATTGTATAATCGATTATATCAGAAACAATCAAAGTCAATAAATCAATTTCTATAAAAATTAAGAAATTTAAATTTTTATACGGTCCCCCGGTCCTATCGGTTATATTTAGAAAATTTTTCTTTATTCATTTTCATGCACAATAAAAAAAAAATTCGTCCTTCTACGACCAAAATTCACCGAGTTACAGCTGCTTAAAGTTAGAGCACTTTTCGAGCTGTGAAATAGGGGTTGTGTACAAAATGAGTTTGAGAAAAATTAATGTACATGGTTTGAGCTTTCTAATATTTATTAGCAATTTCATTAACTATTTTATGAATATAGATTGCAATGAAGAAGATTAACGTTTAACAATGTGTATCCAATAAAGTGACATAAAAATATAGTTTATGCTGAAAGTAGAATTTTTTAAATAGGATTTTTAAATGAACTGGCATTAAATAACTTCCCTCGACTGCAATCTGAATATGCACTCGTATAGAAAACTCTTCCTGTACTTTTCATAGCACACTCTTACGTTACTCATCTTCATGCTACCTTTGGCACATGCTACCTATCTTCTGCTTGTTTCCTGGGTTCATCGTTCTAAAGTCCAGTTGGTGTAGAAAGTTCTAGTAAAAGTCGCTTGTCAGGATGGAACACAAACTTTATGGCTTCTAGAACTTAGTTGAACAATCAGCTGTACAAAATTCACAAGCACACTTAATCAGCAATGTGCTATTAACAGTCCGCTTAGATCAGAAGCTCTCACAAAGGCTGTCATTCTCACACAAAATAAAACACTTCCACAGGTAAAATTCAGTGGAAATATACGAAGGATAACACTAATCCCTCAAGACTCAACAGTGAAGAATTTACACACAGCACTTTAAAAACAGCTTCGAAAAGAAGCACGAAACACCGCTTCTATCAAGCGTACTCACACTGAGAAAGCTCTTCACACACTGGGCGTTCAACTCGCACTGAACTGGGGCTTCCGAAGCGCTTCAATTTATAGCCGATGCTAGGGATGGACGCGAGACGACTTTTTGTGAGACGAGACAAAGACTTACAGCTTTTTTGCGAGATGAGACAAGCATTTTTAACATTATGATATAGGAATTTTTGCGAGACGAGACAAAGCTTTTCTGTTGCTTTGCGAGACGTCAATTTTTCGTCTCGCGTCCATCCCTAGCCGATGCAGAAGGTACAAGAAGCGTCCAGAAAAGTCTATTTCTCGAGGATTCCACATAAAGCGGTAATTTTGATTACGCCGAGAAATGATAGGTTATCATGCGTTTTTAATGCAGCAAAAGCAACTTTACAGGACCCATAGGAAAAATCGTACCAAATGTCGCCAAGCTTGGCGACTTTTGGCAAAATATCGCCAAATTTGGCGCCAAAAATAAGTCCCCAAAAGTGAAGAGATCGAAGCCCTAGGACCAATATTTCTCGAGATTTCTAGAAACCCCATATATTTGAATAGGAAACCGAAGCCTCCGTATCTCCGGTTCTAGTTGACGGATTTTGATGCAACAAAAAGCAAAATTTATCTATTTGAAGCGTAGAATACGAATTTTGAACTATTTTAAGCCCCAGAACAGTGGGTTCCTCCGAAAATTCGTAACACTATATACGATTTAGTAAGTCTGACCTCAGATAGATTTTAATAGAGCTTGAAAATGAAATTAAAACCTATAATTTAAAATTTCAGTATTTATATGGTCCCTGAACGGTTTACCATAACGGGACATTTTTAAACATGGAAAAGTGACTTAAGTCACAATGTTTGCTGCTTCTTAAATCGATGAATTTTGGTCGTAGAAGGACGAATTTTTTTTTATCATGCATGAAATTGCATAAAGAAAATCTTTCTAAATATAACCGATAGGACCGGGGGACCGTATAAAAATTTAAATTTCTTAATTTTTATAGAAATTGATTTATTGACTTTGATTGTTTCTCATATAATAGATTATACAATTTAAAGCATTTTTGCAATTGGAACTATGCGTCTCTGACTAACGGTTTAGGAAATAGCCATTGGACAGCGTTAGCACTGGACACCCTGTATACAGAGTATCTAGTGCTAACAGTGCGCAATGGCTATAAGGGGCCATATAAATATTGAAAATTTAAATCATAGGTCTTAATTTCATTTTCTGGCATAATGCAAAGAATCAAAACTAATTTTAGAATACTAATCTTAAAGCAGAGGGTTATAGTCAGTGGTGTCGTCATGTTCAAAAAACATGTCCCCCCCCCCTGAAGGGGTAAATTTCAAAGAATCATCCCAATTAAAAAAAAAAAAAAAGACATTCCTCTGTTTGTTATATTTTTAAACAAAAATCCTATGAATATATGTTTTATTTTTAATTGAGATATGAAGCCTTTGTTAAAATTTTGTGAAATACTCGTTTTGTCCCCCTGCCATCCTTGAGAGTCGAATTTCAAAAAATCCTTAAATTTTTATTTAGATAATCCGATTACTTACATTTTAAAACAAAATTCGTATTCTTATTTGGCTTTATTGAGATCATGAAATGTTATTACTTTTTACAAAAATTAATTTTCACTTGCGTAGAGATTCATGAAAGTAAATAAATAAATAAATGAATAGTTCATAAACATAAAATTAATTTTTGTAATATCCTACATACTTGTTCAATTATTTATTATTTTTCATCACATTTAAGTACGAGAAAAAAGTATACACATTAGTAAAACATTTCTTTAGTTCTTTGATAAGGTCTTGTATTATTAGCCCATTTTGGTAATTAGTTATCATTAAATAAAATTTAAACGTAAAATTATATAAATCCATAGAAGCTTATACACTGTTCACAGGATTGTATATTTTCAACTCACACTAATCTAGTTAAAATGAAACCTAAAATGCAACAAAACACCCCGGGAAAAAAAAAAAAAAAAAAGCCAACAATAAGCAAGTGTGCAGTTCATGGTTGAGAACAAATTTAGAAGATACTGATAAACAAACAAAACAGAAGAATTCATTATATGTTCAAGGGGTGTCCTTGGATTTTTTCTTATTTTTTATTGATTTCTCAGTTATTTTGTAGACTGCTTAACCAGGAAGTTGCAAAATGAAACCGTATGCTGTAGCCCTATCTACCCTCCCCCCTTCTGGATACGCCACTGGTAAAGTTCTTTCAAACATTATTAGGCTATTATGCAATTTTCCACCCCTTACTATTTTTGACGTCTTACTATTTTTTGATGCCTTATTATTTTTTGACGTATATTGATAGTTGAATGTTTGAAGAAAGTGACATAGCAAAACTTTTTTTCTTAGCAGAGCCTTATTTCCAACCTGATTTTGAACATTTTTTGAATTTACATTGCCCACTCATCTCAATATTATACAATAGATGAAGAATTTCAGCCCATTACCACCTTTTTGGGACACCCTGTATATACATATTAGAAGCAACTTAGACTGAATTGTGACATGCTGTCAAACTCCAAAAACTGAGAAGTCAGTGAGCCAAAACAACTTGGCAACAATCCAAGTCATTATAAAATAATTAAAATGAGGGGACTGGAATAGAATATTTATAATCATCGTGATTCTGTCATCAAGGGGGCCACACATAAGCAAATTTTAAATGGCAGGATTTCAGTAAAGTTACTTTGCTAAACTATCCACTCAGGATTCTATCCTAATGTCACGTATGAGAATATCTAAATAGATGGCACGTGCGCATTCTCAAAAAAAATGTTACCGTTTCCATTTTAAGCAGATGTTCAGAATTTTTTTTTTTCTAGAATTTTTAATTATTATTTTTTTGAAAAATATTTTTTGTAACAAAACTCGTACAACTTTCACTCTGTGAAGGACACAGTTAATATTTTAGCTTAAAAAATATGATGATGACCACTGTTACCATACTTTAAATTTGTAGGGCGGGGGAGGGAAAAAAGATTGAAGTCAAAATAAACATTTCAGTTTACACTATGCCAGATAATTTACATTATCTGGAATTATCTGGCATGTCGCAAATGTCCTATAACACCTAAATTAATACGGTTGTTCAGTGAATTTGCTAATAAGTAAATTTGTATACTGTTACTAGAGAGCACAATTTACCTTGATTAAAAAAAGGATTATTATTTTACTAATATTAGTGTACTGCATCCCTTAATACTCTATATTAGATGCAACCTGATTTGCCATCTAACACTAGAAATGCCATTTGGGTCATTTTGACCCTTTTCCCAATATCTCATGCTTTATTTCAATATACAGTTTGACACCACAGCTTATTTTTCTACTTTTCCTAAAATTCTTCGAAGCGAGTTGTGACAAATTTTTGCATTTCTATAGTAAAATAAATAGTTATAGAAATACCTGGAACAGCCAACCACAGTAATTTTGACCCTCCCCTCAGGCTGTTCTAGTGTTAAAGGGGCTTCTTTAAATTACATAACTATGGGCACCGGGAAGGGGTGCAAAGGGGTACACTTGCATCCCCCCCCCTGGAATTTGAATAAATAAGATAATTAATGCAAAAAATATAAGTATGTGTGTGTGTTTATATATATATATATATATATATATATCTTGGTACAGCCCCCCGAAATAAAATATTGCTGGCGCCCTTGTACATAACACTTTTTTACTTCCTTGTATGGAGTATCAGGAAGTAAAGTGATCGCGAAAAATTTCGGGAGGCAGATTTCGATGAAAAACCTAAATTAACTACCTTGACTATTGAGATATTTTTCTAAATGTTTCATAAACTTAATAGGTTTACTGTTTATAAAAGTATGCAGTACATCTTTTGAAGGAAATGCCCATTTAAAAAAATCTCATAATTTTTTTACTTTTATTTTTTAAAGCTATTTAAAAGTTGCATCATTTCTTAAAAGAAACAGGTGTAATAACAATTGCAAAAGTTAGGTTATATTGTAATCTTTGTCTTACATTCTCTATTCAACTAACTTTTGCTTTAGAAGAAAAAAAATTCTGTACCTTTAATTTCTCTCTGTAAAGCAGTTCGCTCAAGGCAACTGATCTAGCCAAAAAGAGACGATTCGGGTTAGGACCCCTTAGAAAGACCCCATAGAGGGTATCCCACTTCATGGCCTAGAGCCCTTGTGTAGCTAATTGGCTGTAATCCAACAACAAAGAGAGCTGAAATCAGAATCTAGCTGTCAAAAGATTCAGTTAAAGATAGATTTTACTTTTAAGTGGAAAAATATTTATGTTCTTTTTCTATATCGTAAAATAATAATGTAAGAGTCCTATTTTATTTATAAATATTTATTTAGATTACTTGTGTTACTTTTGCATTAAATGTTCAGAGTTTAGATATCAACAAAGGCCTAAAATCTGCCAATTTCTGTAATTCATGACCCTCAGATTGTTCAGGTTATTAAGGAAGATGTGTATATTTCGTTTGTGATTACAGTCAGATGCATGCTTAAAATAAATTATTTTACTGTAAACATGCATGGTTGTAAAATAATTTATTTTACTACATGTGTTTTATGCAAAATTATTTTGCTATTAAATTAATTTTGTTATTTTTATTTTTTCAAATATCAGCTTTATAAGTGTATTTTACATTGTATTCTGTTTGCATTTCATTAACTGGAAATAGCTATCTAGCATCAAAAATCCATTACTTTGGTGTTGGAGGTGGAATAATAGATTTTGAATCATTAGTGAATGCTGATAAAAGTTTTGAAATTGTTTCAGTTCATAGAATCATAGAAGGTATGTTTGTCTATTTTTAAAAATATATTACTTGTATCAATTTTAATTAAAGGGACAGATTATCCCAAAATTTCATCAAAAAATCAATTTTCTTTTTTAAATATTGAATGAAAGTTGTGAAATTCTGAATATTTTGACATCTTATTTTTAATCATATGCCAATTACATCATGACACATTGTAAAATTTGTTCACACACTCAGTGCAATTTCATTGGAAAATAAACTCTTTAAATGGCTTTTTCTCCATATTCGTATTTTCTTCCCTTTCATGTTTTTAAAATGCTAAGCCTTTTTTTTTTTTTTTTTTTGTATTTGAGATAAAGACTTAAATTTTTTGGGGCATATTCTTTATTCATCTATATAAATAAAGCAATATGTAAACTGTCCGTTAGTTTGTCCATCTGTCTGTCTGTGTCTCGCGTAGGTCTACAAAATAGGGTGATTGTAGACCTACCAAATTTTGTACGGAAATTCTCCAAGACGGGTCTCGACACACCTCAAAGCGATTTTTTCGAAATTCGAATTATTTTAGGAGATATCGATAAAAAACGTGTCGCAAAATGATCATTTTTGTTCTCGCCATTTCGCAATTGTAACCCTGCAGTGGAAAGAGGGAGAGTTTAGCCATCTAGGTTGCCATGTTTGGCAAGTTTATTAAATTATTCAGACTCTTGAAGTAAAAATAAAAGAATAACGATTTTTTTGTTTACATTATTTGTAAGGTTATTTTTTAATTAAAATATCGTGTGCATGTGAAATCAGAGTAGGAATGAAATGTTTTATACTCAAAAGAAAAATGGTCTGTTCCCTTCAATGATGTTAAAATCGAGTTCTACTGTATGTGGCATTAACAAAGAAAAATTATTTAAAACCCAGTATATATTATTGACCCTTTTTTAGAAATAATTTAAAGACAACTTTTAAAATAATTTAATTCAATAATTCAGTGACATTTCTCTACTAAAAAAAAAAAAAAAAAAAAAAAAAATCACTCTAATTTTTATCTTTAGGAGGGGGAGGCTTCAGACCCTTTAGCCTTCTCCAAGGATGCACCTACACCTATAACATACCTCAATAAGTATGAGAATGGAACAAAATAATACCGAGTTTCCAAAATAACATTTTTGTTTTGTTATTTAGTTGACCACCAATCAATGAAGCAAAAAGTACATTCATAAAATTTTTAATCTGTTGTATAAAGTTTAATTCAGATAATAAAAGAATGTTATAATATTTATAAAAATACATAGCAAGTGAGCCAAAGGTGGTCCTAGTTAAAATTTGGATATTAGGTGATCATACGGTTAAACCTCGTTAGTACATCACTCTCAAAGTGAAGCCACTTAAAAATGATTTACTAAGAGTGCCTTCTGCAGTGGAGTTTATATTAAATGCATAGGGAAATTCTGAATGCTCATATAAGTGTGCCTATCACTAACTTACATTATAATTTAAATAAATTAGTAGAATAAGAATTTAAATTAATAAAATGGATGACAAATAAAGAAAATTATAAAATGGTACATAGTTTTTATAACTTAATTCTACAATCTGTCCTATTTAATCTGTCAACATACAGAAGTCGAAATGAAGAGTCCTAGATGTTCCTAAAATTTGTGGATAAGGCAACAATCTTTGTAAGGAAGAATGCTGAGACCTGCTCAACAAAATTAAGTGGTTTTGGTAGATAACCTTACCAAAGAAATGGGATCGAGTTTGTATTTTGCACTCTTAAGTGGAATGGTTGAAAAAATAGCGACGCAATAAGTGGAGTAAAGTATGTGAAAAGACATATTAAAAAGGTTGGCAATTTTGAAAGATGATGTAATATGCAGAGTAATGTCTTATACAGGTGATTTACTAATGAGGTTTAACTGTATTCTGGCTAGGTGAATGTGGATTTTTTTTTTTTTTTCCCCTCTTGTAACCAGGGTTAGAGGATTTGCCTGCATAAAGGTATTTTTGCCAAGATAGCGACAAGGCTGATAAAAAGGGGGGAGGAGGGGTAAGGCAATATTATTTAGATTAATTCAAATTTAGTCTGTGATAATTATTAAATATCACATATTATGTTGGTGTATGTATCTGTATATTACTTTAAGTTATTGCATTTGCATATCTGAGTTTACTTAGAATATTTTAGCTAATTAAATAAATTATTTTGGTGTGCTTTAAATGCTTAATTTATATTTATCAGTAGATATTTAGAAATAGTTACATTCGGAAACTAAATTTGGACTAATCCAAATTTAGTATACAATACTTGACAGCTATTGTCATTGTTTTAGTAATCTGCAGAGTATTTTTAATTAATAAATTTGATACATATAATACTTTCATTTGAAGAGAAAAACTACATAAATCTAAAGATCTTAGATCCTTTTCATACAATAGTTTCCTCTGTTGGGACAGTTTAATGTTAAATATTAATTGGAAAATTATGAAAATAAAGTTGAACTGTGAAAAGAAATTGTGCAATAACTTTGTTTAATTTAATTATCTACTATTTAATGTACTTTCATTCAGATTCCACCATCCCAGAATTAAAAGAAAATCATAATAGCATTTAAAAGCAGCTAAATGAATACTAAGAAGAAATGCATCCAAGCATTGTGAATCATATTCATGATTTTAATTTTCACAGACAAGTAAAAGACCTTATAAAACACTTAAAAACAGTATCAATTTCATTGGACATTATTTAACAAGAACAACAACAACAAAAAATCAGCTACCATAGCAGATGTGTCAAATTATAAGGATGTGAACGTCTAAGAAATGAAGGTTAAAACCTCATTATATTCAAAAGTAAAGAAGAGATTGAACAAGACATTCTGCCATGCCATCTTGTAGTTTATTTACTACACTTAAAGTACAGAGGTGAATATTTAAACTAAAAGCAAAAGGAAAAAACATACATAGATAATATGTGTATTAGGGTGCTTCAAAAAAACTTTTTTTAAAATTTCTCTGTTCTCACCCTGCCATTTTTTTACACTTCATAAATATGATGTATGCAAAATTTCAGTTTAATCAAATAATATTTAGAGGTCGCGCAACGCAATTCAATTCTGTTGAAAATTGTCAAAATAGCCAGGTGAACACAAGGCATTACCCGAAATAATAGTACATTCAAAATAGCATAATTTCAAATGGTCAACGACTCTGCAAGGTAAGTAATGTCCGATCAGTTAAAGGAATGCAATTTTCCCGCTTGTCCTGGCTTTGTTTGCAAACGTGTGTCCAGCGCAATCTCAGAGGTGGCGCCCATCCCCCCCGCCGTGTAGTTGCATCACCCACTCCAGTCATTTCCGGGTAAAAAACAGCTGCGAAGTCGGGTTATATGCTCTCTTTTCTTTTGTTTGCGAGTTAATCAGCTATCATTATTTGTTAAAATCGTTATATGTTACATGTTCAGTTGTTTTGAAACTGTGCTTAAAGATGACATCTCCGTCAATCCCAGCCCGTGTAGAGACAAGAAACAGAACCATGATATACTTGCTAGGAACATCAGCAGAAAGCGAAATTAAAGGTAGTAAGCTTCATCTAATCGAAAAGTTTTAAGTACATTTTTTCATCACCATAAAACACTCAAAAAGACTATCCGCGAGAGTGCACGAGCTGTGATAAGAGAAGTTACATTATTTTGGTCAAAGGCTCGCATTCCCACTTGTGATGAACAACACTCAATTGTCAAGATTGAGAAACTTTTCTATAAGTGGAGCGGACTAAAGAAAAGTAGCAAACGAAAGACTGAAGCGTTCTAATGAAATGGCATTCGAAAAATTAAATTAATTATTGAACACATCATAAATTAAATGACGTGTTCGATATCGCACATGCTGATGCTATGAGCATGATTACAGTTACTGAGGACAGAGAATTTCTTCTTAAACAACAAGAAAAAAATCGACAAGGCTGCATGATGGAACTCGATACAACTCTTACTAAAAAAGAACTCAGAGCTGAAAAAAGAAAGAAGGTAGAGATGTCCAGAATCGAACGGGAAAAGCATTGGGTGAGCACGAGTGGGAGTACATGTACCATGTTTGAATCTAATTTCGCAGACAATTTAACCACAATTAGCGACATATCTGACGAAGAAAGTGCCGATAGTGAAGATTATGTTAATTGTCAACGATTTTCTCAAAGGAGAAAAAGGACCACCAGTAAAAGTATGCCGTTAATTATCACTCCAAAACTAGCTTCCACTCTCGATAGGGCCAATATAAGTGACAGAAAAGCCACTTTGATTGTAGCGGCTACCGTGGAAAGTATGGGTAAAAATGTAGACGGTTATATTCTTAGCCACTCGTCCATAAGACGGCAAAGACAAACTATACGTTCCGAACTTGCCGTTAATGCACAAAAAAACTTTCAGTCTATGGCTATAGCCCCCTTGATAGTGCACTGGGACAGAAAACTCATGCAAGCTCTATCTGGAAAAGCAAAAGAGGATCGTCTACCAGTATTAGTATCAGGACCAAACATTGATGATCAACTGTTGGGTGTTCCCAAATTGCCGTCAGAGACGGGAATTGTTATAGCAAATGCGGTTTCAGAACTGTTAGATGGGCACTTACTGAGCTCGTACGAGGTATGTGCTTTGATACGACATCGAGCAATACTGGTACTAAAATTGGAGCATGCTTGACACTGGAACGAAAGCTAAAAAAACAACTTTTGTATTTTGCTTGCCGACACCACATTCTGGAAATTGTGCTTTCTGCAGTATTTATGCAATGCATGGGACCATCCATGTCTAGTGGACCTAGTGTACTGCTTTTTAAACGATTTCAGCAGTCAGGGTCAACGATAGACCACTCAAATTTTGAGCTTTGAGTGAGAGACGCTGATGGAATAAGAGGGTGAGATCAACAAAAATACAAAGTTTATTTTTTTTTCCATAGACTTCTGAAGCACCCTAATGTGTATAACATGACTTCATTAAATCCGAATATTGATTTGACTCATTGGTTCAAATCTTAGTTTATTTATTTTTTTCAAAACATTGTACAAAGGTAAATATAAACGGAACAGACACTATCCAGCACAGCCAGTAATTTGCAATTTTTGTGGCTTTTTTTATAGGTGTGCAGAAATCAGTATGGCGCGATTTTTCTCATACGGGAGAGAACCCAACCTCGCTGATTCACAGCTTGTGTCATTGTGAATTTAGAGTTACCGTCTGTTTATTTTATTTTTCTCACTGGAATATGGGCATACCATTGTTCTTTTAAACACATTTTCCTATTCTGGTAATTGTTTTTAAGACAATTTTGAGGCATTATGGGTTCGGTATGACTGAAACCTATATAAAGGTCTGTAGATAGTAATGTTTAAAAGTTTTTAGGTGTAGTTTTTTCATCTATCTGTTGAAGGCAGGTGCGGATCGTCACGTCAGTCCCTAATTGTATGGTGCTTGCCTCTAGAGACCTGTTCGGGCCGGGTACGGGATTAATAAATCTTTCGGCAACGGGCCAGGCCAGACTTGTGACCTGTGATAACATTTTTTTTCTTTTCCACCTTCCTGCAACCCGCAAAAAAAGTGTTTTTTGAGTTATTATTCCTTTTACTTTGAAAGATCTTGGCGTTTGAAAGTTCTCAAGTTTTGCTGCTCTTAGAAAATGGTGTCAAACATAACCATCTGCTTTCTATGCACATATTCCTGTCTATGTTGACTCTATGTCTACCCTCAAATTCAGCTGGCAACAAAGCAGTGCTTATTTGTTCATTTTGCAGTCTTTGAAACCTGACCCCAGTTACAGAATGAGAAGTGGCATCAGGCCAAGGATGTTTTTAAGGGGAGGGGACACAGGGTTCCTCCCCCCAAAATTTTGATTTTATTACTAAAATGATAATGAGTTCTTTTTGTAAAAAATTTTGCCTTTTTTACCGTTTGGATCCCCTCAAATTTTTGGGACAACCCCCCCCCCCACACACACATACACAAAAAAAAAAAAGCTTTTCTGGATGCATCTTTGCATCAGGCCTGTGTATACCTATTTCAAAGGCATGTTTGCAACTTACATCTTTGTCTAGTAAACAAAAGAAGAATTTCTATTCTCAATACTTAAAATCATTAGGTACTGTTGCATTTGTAGGGACAGAGACTAATTTAACATTTCTTCAGCAGGGGATAAATAATATTCCCAGCAGGGATCAATTAATATTTCTCCAGCCAGGGATCTTACATTCACATATCTCTAAAATTTTGAACAAAAAATTAGAAGATAACCAAGCCCTTCCTATTTTGTGAGCCTGGTCCTCTTTGTGAAGAATAAGCCCGTTTAGAAATACTTAGGGGTTTCTGATCCCTAAAACCATCCCCTGCATTCATATTGATCGTACCGTAACGCGATGACGTCATACGTTGGAGCCCCTTTTCAATAGTCGAGGGCCCCCTTAGGAGCCAGTCTGGGCCTGATTGTTCTTAAAATACTGAATCTCAACCAAAACTAGTCTGTTGCGCCCAGTGCGAGTTTAACCATTCTACCCCCCCCACACACACACACAAGAAAAAGTTCATCTAAAAGTTTGTCTATAAGTTATTTCTGTTTTTTCGCCGTTGCGCCCTGTGAAGGAGCACTGAATAAACACTGCCTTACGCTATTATTACAGTAAAAACTCAACTACACTACAAGTAATTGGCAAGCTCAGGAAACGCTGAGTGCTTTTAAAATAAACCCCAATGTTATAAATATCAACAGTAATAAATGAATAGAAATATCAACAACACACAACATTCAAAGCTTAAAACAAACAATTCGCTGAAGCACGCTCATTACGTAATCAATAGCTGGCCGTCCGCGAAAAAAAAAAAAAAAAATGTTTACTTTTGACTGGAGCCTGCTCATCGGATCGCTGTTTCACTTTAACAGCATGTGCTATACTGTCCGAACTTTTTGCGAATGCAAGAAGTTTTTACAAGTTATTTATTTATTCCTATAAATTTGCCTTTGTGAATATAAAAACTGATTTATATAAAATCGGACACTGATTATTTGAAAATGGAAATTGTAAGCTTCGTAAAATAGCGGTAAATACTTTAAAACATATGGGAAAGGAGATATTATTACCGCTTATCCTCCCCCCCCCCCAGAAATACATCCCAGTGCGATATTTCTTTTTTCTTTTTCGGAGGAAGGGGATCGCGGGTGCGGCATTTCTGATAATTTTATAGTTAATTAAGCTCATTTTCGTGGGTGCAGCGTTTCTGCCATAAATTACGGTATATGGACATACATGTTACTTGAGAGAAAAAAAGGAATTATTTTGTCTGTATTAATTGCTTGTACATACATGTGCGAGAAATTGTGGGCTTTTCAATTTTGGAAAATTGCCACATTTGCACTTAAAGCAACAACCTGCCAACTTTACAATAAGAAAATCTAAAGTTTGGTAATAACGAAAGTAATAAGGGGCTGTCCATAAATGATGTCATGCTTTTTAAAAAATATTCTTTGCCTCCTGCTCACACTTCACCATACCACCCTTGGCACATGTCATGCTGTATTACATATACATATACTTACAGTTTAAAAACAAAGCACTATGCTAGAAATCAAATTTAATTTTCTGATTTGAAATGTTTTTATTTTAATGTAAATGTATAATGTCACACATCTTGTCCCCCCCCTCCCCCCTCGTCACAATTTCACAGCCCTCCTTTCCTCCAAGCGTGACATCATTTGTGGATAGACCCTACTTAAGAAAATTTTTGGGGTCCTTAAAAAGTGCTATTTTTTTTGCTCTGAAAAGAGTCTGAACCATGTGAAAAACTCCACTATTGATATCTGGCCCTAAGACTGCCCACATATCAGTGGTACTGAACATGCTACATAGGATTAACATTAGAGCTAACTTCTGAACAGCGACCACCCGTCGGCATCATGAAAAAATCTTCAGTCACCCAAATTCACTTTTCATTTTTTTTTTCTTACTCAAAGTGTGGACAGTTTAAAATTTATTTGCCATATCACAAAATGAACATACTAATATCCAGTGTAGCAAATTCAGTTTATATTGCTTGAGGCAAACTTAATTTTGGCATCCTTTAGTTTGGAACCATAAAGGATTTTTTCAACCCCATCCACGTGGCTCCCAAGGCACATGCCCCGCTTGCTGTGGCTCTGTGACTATCGAAACATATTCCAATGTTCTTACAAATTTTTGGGAAATAGAAAATTTTGTTTCAATCAAAAATGATAAGTTGTACGGAAAAACAACGAATATTATTATGTATTAAAAAAAAAGTATTTACCTCAAAAAAAGAAAATCTGAAATACTCTCAGATTTTAAATATGCACCAAAGTGCTATAGATTAAAAGCGTATCATAATCCATGTGTCTTCCTATTTTCTTTCCTCATCCCATTAAGTCGTAAAGTATCATTATATATTCATGAGTGTGCCATATTTTTCTCTTTTGTTCCATAAAACACATCTTTGAACTTGAAATCTATCTTAAAATTGCCTACTAAAACTGTTTTACAATCTTCGTCAAGCATATTCCTACTGTACCTCACCGTTTTAAATACTATTTGGAATGTGCATCATAATCCATGAGTGCACCAGGCTTTTTTTTAAAAAGCCTGGTGCACTCGCATCTTTTTTGGGTTGATTTCTACTTTAATGCCCCAAATCTCACCAAGTTGGTGATAATTAAACATATGCAGTTACTATGACGATTTTTTGTATTTATGTGGCAACCATAATTTAGGAATAATATGGTGATTTGGAACAAAATGTAAGTACAGCATTCCAATACTTATTTATTTATTTTGTGTAGCCAGTTAACCCCTTGACCTATAAATAATATGCGCATTGACACATTTGTCTGTAGGTTACCATTTAATTTGGCTCAATTGTGAACACTCATGAACAGAAACAGGTAAATTCAGGAACAGAAGCTGTGAAACAGGTCGTTTTAATTTGAAATTTACATTGCTTTATAACATTCAATAAGGTTGATAATTAAATAAGTTATCTACTGAAGTGCCACTGAATTGGGGATACCTACCTAGTAACGAGTTGGGCCTCCTCTGGCCTTGATAACGGCTGCCACATGACGAGGCATAGATTCAACAAGTTTCTTGAAAAATTCCACGGGAATGGCTTGCCAAATATTGGCTAAAGCTGTCCTTAATTCAGTAAGTTTTGTTGGTGCTGTGTGATGGTCTTTCACACCTTGTTCCAAAACATCCCAAAGATGCTCAATACGATTTAAGTCTGGGCTTCTAGTGGCCAATTTATGCCAGAAAAGTCAGAGGAATGCTCATCCAACCAGCCAGTAGCCAACCGGCACGTGTGAGAGGTACAGTTGTCTTGCTGGAAAACTTCATTACTGTGTGGATAACAGAACAGCATAAACTCATGGAGGTGATCACCCAGCAACTCTATGTGCCGAATTACATTGAGGGGGAGATAGGTACATGCACCGAAGATCCGAAACAGTGCCACGAAAAAACACTCCAAACCATGATTGAGTCACCATGCCCTTGTACAGTTCCAACCTGGCATGCAGGATCCATGGCTTAATGAGCTTGACGCCATATTCTGAGCCTCCTGTCGGCATTAAGTAGTCAGAATTGAGACTTATCACTCCATGCTACACATTGTTTCCAGTCTTCTACACTCCATTCTCTGTGCTCTCTTGCCCAGGCAAGACATGCAGCCCGATGGCAAGCATTGAGCAATGGTACTCTCGTAGGTCGATGGCTCCCGAAACCCATACAATGAAGTAAGCGTTGCAAAGTCTGTTTACTGACTGTACGACTGGCACTGTCATTAAACTGGGTGGTAATTTGAGCTTATGTTTGGCTTCGCTGGCTACGTACAATATGTCCGAGCCGTCTCTCACCATACACTATCAAGGCTGATTGTCCGTTGCAGTTTGCCCGATCGCAATTTTTTTTTTCAGCATCCATGTATTCTTGGTATATGCTTGACACTGTCGACCTTGAAAATCCTAGCTATCTGACGATTATGGAAATTGAATGGCCCATGCGTCGCGCACCTATGATTTGTCCTCGATCGAAGGCGTCTAAATCTGGCAGCTTACCCATACTGGCAATTCCAACAACTAATTCAGAACAACCACAGTACACGCCAGTGGCGTAGCTAGAAATTTTTCATGGGGGGGGGGGGACGACTGACCCCCCCTAGTCTACGTTATATATGCAGTTACCCACAGCGCATAAATGATGTTTACAATTTGCATAGCCCTTGCTATCCCTAATTCAGTGGCACTTCAGTGTACTATAACATAATAATTCTGGTGTTCACCTAAGACAGTTCTTGATGTCTTGGAGACATCAAAGTCTACAACAGCACCTGAAATGAATGACATCTCTGAGATGTCATTGTATGTCAAGGGGTTTAATGTTTTAATAATTAAGTGTCCTCAAATTCCTTAACTAGTGCATTTATTGCTTATTTGTTCACTTTAGTTTTCATCTAGTTCTTTTGGGAGTGTTGAAGCTTGTGCATAACTCCTAGAGACCCATGACTCGGAGCCTTATTATCGCATGGGCAAATCAGGACTTTGCTCAGGGCCCCCAATATCAAATGTTGTTCCGAAATACTTTTTTTATAGCAAAATTTTATGAAAAATAAAGCAAATTTCATAGATGGGGGCCCACAAATTCATCAATGCCTGGGGCCCCTGTTGGTCATAATCAGGCTCTGCCCTGACTGCAAAGCTTGAAAAAGTGGGCCGATTGTTTAGGTTGGTGAGAGTGGGGGCATTAAAATAGGAATAAACTCTTTCTTGTTCCATAAAATACATCTTTGGCACTGTATATTAAAATCACCTACTAAAACTAATATTTTTTGGCAGCAAACTTGATCAGTTGTCAAAAATTGCAAACCATGAAAGTTCATGTCTACATAGTTGTTTAGACAAAAATCTGTGCTGGACGAAATTGCACACTAGTACTTAAGAGAGAGAAAAAAAAAAAGCAACTGCAAATAACTGATTTTTTAAATGTAAATTAAAATAAATGCAATTTTGTGAAGCTAAAATAATGAATTTATGTACTTACTATTATCTTTGTCTATTTTGATTTTCTAAAAAATTAAACCTCTGAACAACAACCACCTCCAAAGGACAGTCGCTTTTAGATAGTCCCTCAGATGACCATTATTCAGAGGTTTCACTATAATTTTTTCTTCAACAACAAACAAACAAATAAATATAGTGCTTTTCTTTATAAGTGACACTTCATTAAAATTTATTATAATATGTACTCATGATGACTGGGGATTTTATTCAAAAACCTGTAGAGTTATATTTAGAAATGTAAGTGGTATACCATAATACCCTCCTCTCCTCTATTCATTCTATGAACATATTACTACTTTAGACTATAGTACACTCATTTACATAAATACTCTGTGTAACTACCAGGTGCTCCTTCAAAGAAAAAGTCTGAGAGACTGTTCTAGCATATTTTCTTTACAAATTGCCATACTTTTAATTTTAGCAACACACACACACACAAAAAAAAAAAAGTATTTTAAGAGGTGTTTTTACTCCCACTTTTTAAATAATTTTTCATTCAAACTGAATGTTCGTTTTGCAGTAAGGTATTTAAATTTATTGTTATGTAAATAGAAATGCATACGTATGCATTTATATCTATAAGACATAAGCATATGTATGCATTTGTGTCTCTGTGTATGTAACTATTAAGTAACATAGGTAGTAATCAAAAGTGAAATTGATCCATTAATGCAACCTGAGCAGAAAAGTGAAGAATTTAGATTATTAAGTGAGCTCTTGGAAGTCCAAAAATACTTAAAGGATAAGCTGTTAAACTTGTTTCCTTCCACTAAAGATTAGAAAATAAAGAAAAAGAGATTGTAAGTTTTAAAAAAATGTATAGCTAAATACATTATATTTTTAGGAAGTGAGAAACCTCACAAATTTAAACAACCCTTAACCTTTTGCAGGCCAATGCTCCCAATTAGGAACATGAAATTAAAAATTTATTGAAAAAATTAAGTTTTAACTGTATCTGCTATTTTTTTCAAGTCAATATTGATAAGTTAGCAACCCGATGTTTTTACAGTATGGTTACATTATTTAATACATATCTTCTGTTACAATAATATAAAAGAAACAGGGAAAGGGGCTTAAATGTGCTGTAGGCCACTGCATGCGGACTTTTTCTATGTGGGGCAAGCGTTCCAAGTATTGTAAATTCGATATTTTAAAACTGTGAAAAAGTCCAAAAGATCTTTCATTTTTGTGTATCAATTATTATTTTGCAATCTAACTACTGTGTGACATATGCTTGCTCCATTTGACATCATTGAACTGTTAATTTGGATTTTTGCACATGCGCTAATGTTTACATACAGCTGTTGCCGTTCACAGCGTGGAAATATCGTTGATTTTCGTACCGCATATGTTAGCCTATTATACAAGTAGATTGTTTAAACTTGTGAGGTTTCTCATTTTCAAAAAATTAGTTAATTTCCACAGTGTATTATAGTTGTTGCGAAATGTTTCATCTGTTTATGCAGAAGATGATAAGCACCAATGGTTCTTATGCAAGAAATTTAATCTGGGAATCGTCCCAGAGTAGCTTTGTGGTAGTATTTGGTTTGATTCCCAGCTTTGGAATTTTTCACATAGGAAGTTGAGAGTGTTTAATATAATACTAAGTCAAATACATTGTCAATGATGCACTATCCTATAAATTTTTTTAAAAAAATGTATACTTAAAAATCCATGATTTACTGCACTAATGAGATGCATAACACTAATTTACTATTAAATAAACTTATCTGATGAGTATGGTTGTTTAGCTAGTTTGTGTCTTAAACTCATAGAATTAATTTTTATGCCCTCACACTTATTTTTCTCCATAAACTACCATTTATTAATCTATATGGCTTGGGATGGTAATAGGATCACCAATCACATAGAAATATATGGTTTTTGGTGCTTTCTTGTGTTATTAATTATTGGTTCAGACGAGCACAATTCTCTTACATGCATTAATGTTGTGCATTTTATGTCTAAATACAAAAGTGAACTTTCAGTACTTATCAACTGTTTTCATTACTTATTTCATTTGATTAATGTTTCAACTTAAAAATCTCTTTAAATATGTTAAGTAGCTTTAATGTTTAGGCTGTTCTTGTTATTTTTTAGGTGTTGAAAGACAAATATTGGTTCTGAAATTTAGGTAGCAGAAAGGAATTGGATCCTTATGTACATATGGAATGCATTCAAGACCAAGCTGTATGCTTGTAAAAATAAGATTTTATAATTCTATAAAAAAAAAAAAAAAAAAAATTGTCATTTAATTCACATCATGGTTCTAATTATCACTTATTTCAAGTAAAAAAAAAAAAATATATATCCCTCTGCAAGCATCAAACTGTGAATTACCTATGAATATTTTTCTTTGCATTAGTATTGTTCTACTTTTTATCCCGCAAGATGGCCAACTTCCATGGATGTATATAAGAGTGGTTAGGACATTTGGATGCCATCCTTAGTCTACTTAAAAAGCTCATTTTTGCTGAATATCCACCTTTTGTGTCTGTACCTCAAAAAAGTAAGCTCTACAATTTAATGAATGAAGAAAAATTTTAAATTCGTGATGTATTAACTTTGTAATAATGTATGATTGAATTTTTAAAAATATATTTTCAAATTTACTGTAAATCAGTTTTAAAGTAAGAATGCCCCCCCCTCCCCCAAATAATTGGAACCTTCCTACGTGAAAGCAATAGCTAAGTTGATTTCCATGAATCTGTCCCTTACATATACAGGGTGATCAATTTAAAAGAGTACCCATTAGGGCGGGCCGAAATTTATTTTTTTTTAAATCACTACTCTAATAGTGCGGAAAGGATTCTCACTGGGTTCAATAAAAGCATTGTAAAATATTATTGTGATTGGATAATATCTCCTGCCTCCGCATCGGACTTGAATTTTCAGAATTTTGGTAAAAATAGACACTTTTTACTGGCCGTAAAAAATGATTATTTTTAACTGTTGTTATTCTAATAGGGCAGAGTCCACTGGATTTAACCGTTTGACTGCTAGCGCTTGAAATTTCCTACGTTGGTTTCGTATATTAAAAATTATTTATCATAGAATATGAGTTAGGCTATGCATAAATATGACATTCTATATTTCTATTAAGTTGTGCATTTTTCAAAAACTCTATTTTTCACAAATCTAAAGTAGGAAATTTCTCTCTTGCTCGAATACTTTTATTGGAGGGTGTATGAGGATTTTGTTGGATAGCAGTCAAATGGTTAATAAAGTATGACTAAATTATTTTTCTGATCAAATAATATCTTCTGCCTTCACATCGCACTTGAACTATTGCAATTTTGACATAAAAATGTATTTTATCATGCGTTAGAGAAAGTGATGGACATGCAAAATAGATAGTAAAATCACTCATTATTCATTAATTATGTAAAAAATTATTTGTTTGAGAATTATTAATTTCTAATTGGCACTGCATTATTTTTTTTCGTCAAGGCGAAGCCCACTAGCATTACCTTACCAATGAAGGAATGCCTCGGATGGAAGACATTTTTTCCACAAAACACCATAACTGCAATACAATATAATACAATATTTGGTAAGTATGTGGCAACTATAGAATGTTGTATCATTCCGATGTGAAGATCTACAGGGAGAGGGGGGAAGGGGGTGAAAAAATTATATGCTTGTGATCAAATCAGGCATAATTTGTCGAGAAAGCCGATGTGATGAAGCGTATTCAAAAATCAAATGAAGCGTATATGAAGAAGTATCCAAAATCTTATTTATATAACTTTATTTACAGATAAAATGCTATTTACAGAATAGTTGACTCCTGTAATGACTAGGTTACAAAACAGTACAAAAAAGCAGACTACGCTACTAAATGCAAACTGTATATAAAAATTTTCTATACAAAATATATTTAACAAAATGAAGAGCTGCAGTAATAAAATGTATAATAAATATAAAATGAGAGAACAGTAAGTATCAAATAATTCTACAAAGTTATAATATTAAAAGAACAATAAAAAAAAAAGCTCCTATTATTCATGTTAGAAAGAGATAAATGGAATACATTTTCTTTTTATATACAATAAAAAAGTTTTTATTTTAAAAAAGGCACCTATTTTAATTCATATATATGGACTGGACATTTTATATTCATCTGCATTTCATATATTTAAAAGTTGATTCATACCTACAAACATTTTTTAAAGTTCAGCAAAACGGTTCTAACCAGTGGCGTATGCAGACTTCCTTCAGGGGTGTGTGTGTGTTTGTAGACACAACTTTGTAAAATGCATAATATTTAAGCTAAAAATTGAAAATTTATGGACTTTGTTAAACAATTTTTGACAAGGGGGGGGGGGGGTTGAAACCCCCCCCCCCCAAACCTTGCGTACGCCATTGGTTCTAACTTAAGTTCTTGTAAAAACTTAGCGATTTGGGGGGGGGGGGGTTACTAAACAAATATTTTATACAGTCACCCCACTTCATTTGTAAATTTATATGTTATTACCACAATTACACATGACAAATGCAGTTTGGAGGGAGAAGAGTTAAGTATTAGGTATTCAAAGAATAAATTTTTAGTCAGATTTACAATTCCATCCTTAACAGAGACCAAATTTCTTAGTTTCACAATATATGCTTGCATAGCATTATTATACTGCATAAAGCTATATTGTTAATGTGGTTCCGAAATAACTAGTTTAGTCCCAATTTATGGCATAAAAGTAACTGAATGTCATTAAAAAATTTCATGGCACCAGCAATTCTTTGCTTAGAAGTCTGTCAATGTCTTGCCACCCCCCCTTTCCACATTGATTAACTTAACAAATGAAGATATTGTTATATATTTATAAACCAACTAAAGATAAGGAGGCAGGGCAATACCCTGATGGAGGGATGCCAAATCAACCATAGTAACACCTGAAACTTTTAGTGCAGATCGTTCTCTCAAGCACTTTTCATCAAACCATATAACCCAGACATTAATCCTCTCTGACGATTTTTGTATGCAGTTGTATATAATGATATCATAATTAGGGCCCTAAACAAAAGTAAAAATTATCAAAATTAAGTTTCATTTAGCTATGTGGCACTCATAGAAATTTATTGAACTAATATGTATGTCTAGCAAAATTACATCATAATAATAGACTATCCACTTCAAGGCACTTTCTTTCCTCTCGTCATAGTTACAAATTATTTAATTCTGCATTAGAGTTTATTAAATTAAAATGATATTCATCTATAAACAATAATTCTTTTAAACTTTGATTTGCTTCAAAAATATTTCACTAAACGAAACTGTTCTTTTGTAGTGCACAGAATTACTAGCACCACTTTTAGCATTAGTTAAGGAAACCTCTGTGAAACTGTCTCTGCATTCTATTACATTTACAGCAGAGTATTCCTTTACATATTTTTTGTAAGAGATCATCAAACCCTGGAATACTGCTGGAAGACTATATAGCTAACAATATTTAGGTTGGTCAATTCATCTGGATCAAATAATTGAGCAGCTTTTATGCAATTCAAACCAGATCAGGAAAAGTTAGATCTTCACTTTTTTAAGATGTCCATTTCTAGACAATACTAAACAATCATTTTTGTTACAGTTTTATAATTTTGCAGAAATAAATTATGTGCAGCTTTTTTAGAATAGGATGAAAGTATACGGGGGAAAAAATATAGAAATAAAAAGTTTTACCAAAAATGTAGTGCAATAAATTATGCAAAATTTGCCTATTTTATAGTCCTAATTATGATTAACCTTTTACAGACTGAATTCAGATCCAGGCATATATATATATATATATATATATATATATATATTCAAATTTGTCTTCTAGTGCATTAGTTAAAGGATATTAGTCATTTAAATGGGGAAATAAATAAATAGAACGTACAATTTTCGCTGTATTCCAAATTGGGAAAATGGATCATTTCTGACTGTACTTTTAGATTTTTCAAAAACTGAATATAGTGATTGGGTAGTTTAAATAATAAGTGAAATATTAAGAATTAATAAAAGATTTATTTTTCAATTTAAGTAAAATATGAATTAAGTTTGAAGGGGGGGAGACAAGATAGCTCTGAAAAAATTTATGAAAATGGC
Organism: Cheiracanthium punctorium; assembly: GCA_038373885.1. Taxonomy (NCBI): domain Eukaryota; kingdom Metazoa; phylum Arthropoda; class Arachnida; order Araneae; family Cheiracanthiidae; genus Cheiracanthium; species Cheiracanthium punctorium. The sequence goes on along the minus strand of JAWZYV010006369.1, from coordinate 136,184 downwards.
TATTTTTATGATTTTTTATCCCATTTCCCACTAATGATAGAAATGCAACTTTTATTTAAAATAAAATCAAGTCATCTTTTAACCCCATATCTTCTTATTTTTTCAAATCAATATAAAGTTAATTTTTTCAATAAATTTTTAATTTGATGCTCCCAGTTGGGAACATTGGTTAAATAGACACAATGGACATGGTCACCTATTGGTCTTCTACGAGTGGCACAAAATAAAATCACCCTGTCATCTCCTCCTCCACCCTCTCCAACTTAAACCTGTTTACCCTGACCACCTGGAAAGGTCCAAGGCTGTTGCCCTATTTTGTCTTGCCACCGGGCACAACTACCTCCAGACCCCACCTTCAATGCTTTGGCCTGGCGCCTTCTGACAATTGCCCTCTCTGCCTTTCTTCCCGGATGAATGGTGAGCATCTGCTCTCCTGTCCATCACTCCACCACCTGCCCTCTGATATTTGCCAATGGTACTAGGAGGCTCGCAGGCAAATGGCCCAACAGACGTCCTCACAGTGTTAGCTGAAGAAGAAGAGCTCTTGGTCTAAAACCTCGGGCATTACAAATTTTACTATCGTGCATTATGTCATCAGCACACTTTATAATAAATTAAACAGTTATTTCCTGTTTTCTAACTAAACTGAAGTGTTTATCATTTACTTTTTTTAATAAAAGTATTCATTTTTGATGAAATAACAGAGTCCTACTTCAATGGATAGTTTTGAACTGAGCTGCCTCATCCATTGCTCTTAAAATGCACACAGAGTTCAGGGAAGGATAGCTATATATTGCAAGAAAATAAGATCAACAAGAGATGAATTGGCACCTATATTAATCTAATAGAAATCACAATGCACACATACAAGAACACAGGTGCCACAAACTTAAAAGCATACCTTACAAGCACAATACAGTTGAAGGCCAGAAATCCACCGACCTAAAATCTGCAAACGTCCGAAATCCGCACACCTTCTCTGATGTAAATGATGAAATTCTGCAGTATTCCGCTAATGATGAAATTGTTGAAAAGTTTCTTGAATCCAGATAAATATGATTCTGATGATGATGATAAAAACTTGGGTAATAATAATAATAAAATCATTTGATAAAAGTTTAAAGTTAAGAGAAGAATACCTTAAATTTTTATAACAGCTAAGTTTTGTAACAAAACAAGAATTAATGATAATTCTGTTTAAATATTCTGATGAAAATATGCAGTTTAAACAGTTATTGTTTAAACTGCATATTTAAACAGTTATACAATTTGCAAAATTAAATAAATAAAAGAAAGAAACCGAAAGTAGAAAAAAATATTTTAAAACAAATCACCATAGAACATGTTTTCAAAATTAGAGAAAGGAAATTTTGAAACCATTTGCTTTGCTAGTCTTCATGTAATTTCCTTTTCCTCCTATGCTTTTGTATTTAAAGTGAAAATATAAGTGAAATACATTTAACTGTGTTTTTATTTCATCATAATTGTATTCTCCTTTTCTTAAATCAGAAATATAATGATTTATCTTCTATGGCCTGAAATCTGCAAAATCCTAAAATCTGCACAAGCCTTGGTCCCAAGCTGTGCGGATTTCTGGCTCTCTACTGTATATCATTTTTATTTGCTGACATATTAAAATAAAATATTTTTATATACTTTTATACACTGCCAGAGATAGGAAATGCAACATTATATACATTCAGCCATAGAAGCACATGGGCTTCCCTTCATCAGAGCAGAAGGTTGTCCTACTTGATAATATTCTCTCTGTATACATCAACATATACAATTACCTAGATTACTTTTACATGCATTTTCTGTCTAAGTATCCATTTTCATCAAATTCTACCCATTATCTATTTTCTACTATTACATTTTATATGCTGGGCAGTGTATTTAGTGAGTACTTTCCCGTCTATCTGTAACCTTGAGAAGTGGAGAGAATTCTAGGAATCATGGAATATATATAAAAATAATCTATTTAGATTTCTACTTTATAGAATAACCTTTCAAATACTTTAAAATCATTGCTTTTATTTTAAATCCCCCCCCCCCCCACAGATGTTTAGAGTATTAATTCAAAGTAGCTTTAAACAAAAAATATTGTGTATTTCACATTTGTCAATATGGTCGACAGCTAGTGCACTAAATAAAATCTTGCAATATGAATATAGGAATTGCAAATATTGTGAATTACAAACCCGCGAAATTAAAATTTAAAAGAACCTCATAACAGTGATCCTAATATATTAAAACATTCACTAGTTTATAACACATAGGTTTGAATAGTTATTAAGTCTTATTTTTAAAGATTTTCTAATGCATTAAATATTTTCTTTCAATATTTAACACTGTTAAATAACTAAGTTTTCTGTCTACTACAATAAATCCAATCTGCTGCACATCACTGTAAGCATTTAAAATTGTTTCAACACTGAGTAGTATTGAAGCCATAGTGGCAGTGAAGATTTTTTTAAAAAAGTAATTCTATAAAAATAACTTCATAAAACATTGATTTAGAAAGTTAATATTTTTCATCTACTAAAAGGAGAGGGGGGGGGGGTTACTATAAGCACAATAAATTTTACTTACATCATTTAATTTACTTTGATATAAAACTTCATAAAAATAATTTATATTCACCAGCTCTTATTTTACATATTAAAAACTAACATTTACTTAATAAAAACTTTTCTTTTTAAATGTGAAAAAAATATAATGAGCAAAAAATTCACTGAACAATGAAGACAGCTTAGTCACTAGCATGATTAAACAATTCAACACAAAGAAATATTAGAACACGTTTTCAGAGCAATAAAAAATGTCAAGTACTAAATAAGATGTATATAAAATTGTAAAATGTTTCTCCAGGTATATCAAGTAAATCTTATAATACTTGATCTTTTTCTTTATGTAAACAATAACCTTTCAACTTGAAATATACAAAAAAATTTGTAGTTGTTCATTGATTTTCATACTAAAAAGACTACTTTCATGATTTGTACAATCACCAACCAGTGTCTGATTGATACAGTGGCCACCAAGGTTCCTGAAGCATAAACATGGAAATAAATAATACTCACATTTCCTGACCAATTATCTACATGCAAACATTGTGAACAAAAAAACAGAATAAATGTAATTTTTTAGAAATTAGGATGCTTGAAAATTTAGTTTATAGATGAAAAAATACTTCAAACTATTATCATATGCAGTGATAAAACTTAAGTGTTTTACAAATATTAATTAATATTTGGAAAACACTTAAGTCAAAAATTATGTTCTGATTTTTTAACATTAGTGGGTCAACAGTTAAGTGACAAAATCAATTTGAAATAAAATGTAAAGGCTTTTCAAATCCTGAAGCATAAATTAAGATCATTTTAAATTGGCCACATTGGCAGTCTATTTATAGCATTACTTTGAGGCTCCTTAAAAAAAAAAAAAAAAAACATGATCGATAAAACACATTTTAAAAAACAGTAACATTAGTGGCCAACCATTCTAAGTTTTAAAAGTAATTTAATATTACACATGCTTAAAACCAAATAGTGATAAAATTTGATAAATATAAATGAATAACTTAAATAGTTGTAATAAATAATTTGTTTAATTTATAAGTTTATACAGAATACATAAATAAAATGCTCAAAACTGATTTTCAGTATTCAGAATATACAATGGCATCTGGTTTTTTAAAAAAGGTAACAGTGAAACCACAATATTAAATAATTATAATATTTAGTTAGAATGAGAATTGCATAATATGAATGATTTTGTAACCTCAAGCAACTAAGTTATAATTAAATTTTATTTCAGAGAAACATCCTATTTTATTCATTTTCTCTCCTCACTACATAATTTTAACCATAACTTAAAACTGCATTTGTTCAATGAACATATTCAATAACATTTAAAATAAATACTAACACATAACTGCTTACTAAGAGACTTTAAACAAGCCCAATTAAATGTCAAGACTGCATTTAAAACAATATACTTCATTGTACTTTATATTCCATAAAGTTTTGCAATAGTTCCATCACAAACTCTTTAAATAACTTTACAGTCCTATATACACTTTTTAATGAAACAAAAACAATTTTTCAGTAAACTAAGATAAATATCTATAACTGAACAACATACATTCCTGACACAAGAACTTTGATACATAGAAAAACTAAATGAAGAAAATTTACAATGTTGAGTATTGCTCTCTGGTGGGATGAAAACTGAAGCATGAAAATCTATACAACTGATCTTTGGGACAGTTCAATCACAATATTTTTTCGTATAAACATTATTTAAAAAAAAAAAAAAAATAGAATGAGAGATTCATTTGAGATAGACTGAAATGAATGCTCATTGTTTAATGATACATTTTGTAAAAGTACATTAAAGTGTACTAAAGCATAAAAAGGCATTAAATACTACACAGAACAGTTTGTATTTTGTTAATATGGTGGATAAAAGAAAAAATGAATTTTTAGAATAAGCTTCTGAAAATTTCAAAGTGTATACACACACACACATATATATTTATGTAATTGTAATAAATCTGCCTATATATATGTAAAAATTATCAGATGTTAAATCATCACCACTATTTCACACAAACTTCAATTTTGTGCCTCCAAAATGTGAGCTTGATTGGTAAGAATTTATGAATTTTTGTTTTTTAAAATATTACTAGATATGATATATTTAGTACTTAGTTATATATCTGTATAAATGAGCTTTGTTATTCATGTGCATTTGTAATAGGTTCTTTGACACAGCTGGGCAAAATTAGGCACACTGACTAAATAGCACAAGAGACAGCTGTTGCACGGGGTGGGGGATGGAGAATAAAGATTTTTGCTGTTATTCATGTTTTGTCTGTTTTTGAACAATTTTTTTGCAGATTTTATTCTTTGGCAAACTGAGTTTTCAACTAAAAACCATATTTCTTGCAGAAATCCAGAGAAAGCTTTTTATAATGAACTCTGCTGTAGCATAGAAATGTTTCCTTCTCCTCTTTTTTTTTTTTTTCCAATTGATTTTTAAAATGTTGGCAAAAAAATTTCAAATTTTAGTATGTATAGTCTTGTAATTACCAGTGGCTACAAATTTATTTCTCAACATATTGTTTAAAAAGCTGATGATTATTCAACATAAAAATTTCATCCACTATAGTAATACTAATAATAATATAAAAAGTTCAATTTTTTTTTTTTCTCTTTCTGGAACAGACGTCAAATGAAGACTTTAGTATGTAGAAAATGGTTTCTATTGAAATATTACAGCTGACAAGGACTTAATATCGTGCTGTATTAGGTTGAACTCAAAAACGTGGCCTTTTTAATAATTTAATGACTATTTTTAGTAAAAGTCATTTTGTGATACTTTAACAATCACTTACAGACTAGAAATTTTGCTATGATGTATTTAATTATTAACTTTTCAACAGCAGAACTTGAAGATTCTTTATTTTAATTTTAGGATAATGAGACACTGTTTTTTTTTTTTTTTTTTTTTTCTTAGCTAAAGGATTTAGTATTATTTATTATTTCTGATTAGAAGATTGAACAATTTCTTGGTAGCTGCATCGCACACAAGTTTGAAGAATTGCACATATACACAAATTAATGTTTTTAAAATTTATATTAACTTTATGCATTAGTGGTTGTGAAAATAAGTCACTAGACTAGATTCGTGAACATCACCAGACAATTTTTTTCAGCAATTTATGCATTAATACTTGATGCTAGTATCTATAGTAGCTATACTTGATGCTAGTATGTATTACAAAAGATGTTTGTTTGTTTGTCGCCGGCACTACGGACCAACGGCTACATGTTGTAGAAAACACCAAATTTGGTACACAGGAAGTTCTAAACATGAAGTTGTGCACCTCAAGGCAAATTTTTCAAAATTCAGCCTTGAATGTTTTTTATTCCATATTTTAAGGATATTTGAGTGATTTTTCACAGATACTCAGCGACAGGAATAATATCTATAAGGAAATGGTTGTCATATTATCAGATAAAAGAGAAAATTATCTTTAAAAAAAAGTTTGTTCTGAATGTTTAATAATTTGGTCAGATTATAAAAAACACATTCAACCTCTTAAACTTTAAATGAAGTAAAAATAAAAATTGGGAGATTTTCTATGAATTTTAGAATGAAATATCATTTTAAATTCAATTAATTTCAGTGTAGAAGTTTAGTTATTTAGCCATTATATTTTAGTTTCCATCACCTTGGTAATGCAAATGTGAAAACTGCATTTGATAAAAGAGAGGAAAAATAATAATTTCAAATGGTAAGTGAGATCTATGTCTATTTGATGTCACGAGTTTAAACACGCATTTGAAATGCATTCAGATTAATAGATTATGCTTAAAAAATTGCACCGTGAATGAATTCAACAAATTTTTCTGATTAACTAAGGAGACATTGAATAAGATTTAAGGTTATGTATTATTTATGAATTTTCTAATTGTCACATCCTGAAACCTATCAGTAAGAAGGTTTTATTGATTTCCTCGATAATAAAGTGTGTATTCAGACTTTTATTTAAACATATGGTCCTTACGCCACAGTGCTAACTTTTTACAAAGAAATGTATATTTGCTTAAATTCACAAATCCAGAAGACTTTTTTTTTCTTTCTAAATAATAATAGCATGGATTTATTTTCCACAATTCTTTTTAATTGAATGAACTATCTGATTAAAGTTTAATTTCTAATTACAAGAAATAAAAAAAAGCACATTTGGTTTTGCACACGACATCTGCGCACACGATTTTCAATGCCGACAACTGTCATTATCTTTATTCAAATGTCACATTTTATAAAGAATGTTTGATACTTCAAGTCCCATTTACACATATGATTTTTAATTATAAAATAAAATGTTTGTCAACGTCATGTAGTGGGAGAGGTATTCATGCTATAACTTAACCCTAAAATGCAGTGTGATGAAGACAATTTGAAAGTGAGGAGTTATTGCTGCAAACCATCAAGCTTTTCTTTTCATGATCATGAATGACACTGACATAGTTTTTGTGTCATGATATTGCAATGATCTTAGGTTAGTACTCATGATGCAAACTTTACATCAAGAGTCAAATAATTTTGCTTATTTGAAAAAAATTTCTTACATATTTGTACAATAGATCCTATTAAAGCACTGATTCTATCATTCAGATATATAAATATTACTCTCAATGAGAATACTTTTTAAACAGTTTTAATCAAAAATATTTTAAACTGCAGGTAATTCTTATCATTTATCTATTAAGAGATATGATAAGAAAACAGAACCTCATGCTTAATGAGCACTTTTAATGGATTTCTCAACATTAATTATCATGTAACCTCTATGAATCTCTCATTCTTAATTGCAAGTAAATATTTCGGAATGTGGCTCATACTCGAGACTGGATACCTTCAAGATTGTGCTTCCCTAGTTTGGAGTAGCCATTCACGATACTTCCGAATTTCAACATGGGCTGATTGGGATTCTTCCTGCAGTCTTTGGTTTTCTTCTCTCAACTGCAGAACTTGATGCTCCAGATTAGCTTTCTGATGTTGTTCCTATCCAGGAAGAAAGAGTAAAGAAACATTAAATGAAATAACCTTCCTCCCACATAATAACAAAGTAGATGTACTGAAAAAATGCACAAAGCAGTTTAACACATGCCACACACATCCACAAAAAATGAATTGTTTATTGAGAAATCCTACATTCAGTTTTTCCCATTTCTTTTTGACAGTAAAAACATGGTGCGTTAGGAAAGAGGGTTTCAAATTAAAAAATCAGAGGGTATAGAATTAAACAGTTATTTCAGATGAATCAAGAAGGTATTTTATGATAAGCATACAGAATTCAACATTTTCTAAAAAACATACAAATAATGAAATAAAAACAAACCTTTAATAAATCCTGCTGCATTTTTAAAAGCCTTGTCTCTAGTTCTTTAACATCAGGTACTGAACTTAAACTGAAATAAAAATGTCAACATTAAAAATAAATCCCGTTTAGCATTCTATTTTACAGTGTTTTCATTAGCGCACGAGAATCTCCCTTTTTCTTTTTCTCAGATTAAAAAATTATTACTGCAAGAAATTCGCACACCCTACAACTTGGTTACAATGCAAGAAAATAATGAAAACAGTTGTACGTTTGACGCAGAGTATTAAAGTTGATTCTGTAGAACTACTAAAGTCTATGAAAGAAAAGGAAAAAAAAAAAAAAAAAAAAAAAAAAAGATGTGGGGGGGGGGGGGGGGGGGGGGAGAGAGTCCCAGAGCTATAGTTGTTCTTTAACTGGGTTACTTTTATTGCACGCACCTGCACCCGATTCAGCCTTTGAGGTCCAGATACATGCAATAAAAATAACTAAAAATCATAAATATCCTGATTTTGGCAGTGTTTACTCGAGGCAGGAATAAATACCCATTTATAAATACCTTATCCACCAGGTATTTACCCAAGCCCAATCTATAGAGAAAATTCTTGTCCATTTTTTAAAAAATGCCACTTAATTTTGGGGAAAGGGTGAGAAATTTTCACCCATTTTTTTCCTGTAACGGAAACCCTGATTGTATGTAATGGCTCAAATGGTTTGAGAGAAGGTTTAAAGCCAAATTGCATTTTCTTCGTGTTATAGAGATACAGGAAGAAAATTCATACACCTCATCAACAACAGAAGGAACACCAATAAGGAGCTATGTGGCACTGCTCTTCATTGGTGCTCTCTCTGCTGCTAATTATTCAGCATTGAGTTGCAATTTTTATGATTCCATATCTCCATTATATAAGAGTGTTCTAAATATTTAGTAAGTTAAAAAAAAAAAAAAGATTATATTCAATAAACTTATAGTAGGTGACAAACAGAGTTTAAACAACATAATAAACACAAAAATAATTTGGATTCAGCTAATTTTGTCACTAAAACTTGCTTCCCTGAAGGATTATATTCTGTAAAATCCTTCAATGACCGTAAAAATATAAATGATAACCTTGTTAAAATAGATTTCACTGTTTTACCCTTGGCATATTGCCAGAAGACTAATAAAACACATTTCCAACTAGGAGACAAGACAAGACTTTCAAATTGTTTTTATTGGCTTACTTAATGACTCATAAAGTTTAATCCAAATGTTAGTGATATTAATCAAAGTGGAAAAAAAGGGAAATGTATAAAGTATTTTTATCTAAAAAATGAACAATAGGCAATCACTTTTGTGATTCTCAGGGAGGGGGCGGGAATAATCACAAAACTTTGCCTCATAAAGATGGTTACTATAGGCAGGTTGTTTATTTAACAAGGTGGCCACTTTTAACAGGTTTCAGTGAATAATAATGAGCTTAATACTTACTTATTTTCAATCCCTAGTTGCTTTTCAGCTTTCTCTAACCAGGCAGATGTGCCCGCTGGAAGACCTAGGGAAAGAACTTATATTAAAAAGTAAAAAAAAAAAAAAAAATTGTAAATATGAAAAAACAAATTATTATCCTCTATCATAAAAATGAACCTTTTGAGTATCATACTTACAGAGAAGAAAAAAGTTCTTGCATTTCTTCTTTGTTAGCGTTATCAAAACTATTAATGCAAAATTTTAACGCATGCATACACAAAACCACAAATATTAAAACAACAAAATATTATGTTAGTATATTAAGGCTTAACTTAAAGGATTATAATTATTAGATATTTGAAATTGAATATTTGTACATTTGAACTTTAAAGCTACAAGGGAGAGAGTGCTGTGATTTGCAGATCTCCATATATCTAAGAAGTATGCACAGAATGTATTACATGTGTATTGGCAAGAACCATTTCAAGCTAAAAGGAACTAGGGAAAACAAGTTTTATTTTTAAAGAGCTCAAGGATTAAGTTTTGAATGAGAAATTTTTATTTTTTGGTTAAAAAATAAATTTCTAATAAACATCAAACATTTATTCTTAAAAAGTTTATTTAATACCAGTAGCATAAGTTCAAAAAACGTTCAGCCTGGGTTCTTATAACATAAAATGAATGTATTTTGAACAAGCTGTGTTACTAGGGTTGTTAGGTCAAAATTTTAAAAAAGTCAATTGCAATTATTTATTAGTCTATTATTAAAAAATAATCTATATACAGATATAAATTATTATTTTAATAAACAAATACGCATCATTAATCAAAAAGCAACAAAATCAGAAAAAATCACAAAAACTACTCACTTTCTATTCCTTTGGTTGCTGAAGAGACAAGTCCAGCCCAATCTATGTCACGAGCATCTGTCAAAGGGAGCATGGAGGATGGAGATGAAGGAGGCGGCGGAAGCGGTTTGAATTTGTTTTGAACCCGATCCGATGTCACTCGAGGGGATAACCTGAAGCACAGAAAGACTTTAGTAAAAGTTACATATTTACCATAAAAGAATTAAACAACTATTTCCCGAATGTTCACTTTGCCAAAACATAAATCTTGTATCAACTTGCAATTTTTGTGCTGTTTCTGTGCTGTTATAAGTTTGATTCAACCATTTATATGAAAGCAAAAGGGGAAAAATTGTAACCCATAATTTAATTGTGGCAGTATAATAATAATAATTAAAAAAAAAAAAAAAATTCCAAACTTAAAAATTTGTTTTAAAACCTTTTTATTTATATTTATACAGCTATGCATACTGATGGTTAAGGGAAATTAAAAATTAAATATAGACTAGTTAAAATAATATAAAAGTGTTGCATATAACATCTATTAAGAATTTTTAAGTATACATGAATGTAAAAAAGTAACTACTTAATTGAATTATGAAATTTAAAAGTAACCAATGATGAAAATGTGTTAAAAAAAAAAAAAAAAAAAAAGTCACCCATTTAAAAAAAGAAGACAAGAGTGAATCGTTAATGTCAAATTTAGAGCCTTTCTGAAATAATCATCAATTTTAATTAATTCATTATTTATCATGCTATAGAAATCACATCAATATTTTAAGTACCTTTCTAGCCTTATGTCAGATGCCGCAGGCGAGGAAGGTTCAGAGGAAATCACATGAGCAGGTTGGGCTTTTGTCAAAATAACATCTAAAGCAGGATCTGGGGTGTTACCAGCACTGCGCTCTAATGAAGATGAAGGTGTTGAAATGCGAGTTCTTGAACCGGGGTCAGAATCCAGATGCGATGAAGGAGGGTCCTTGAATTAAAGAACAAACTCTCAAAGTTACTCACACATAAGCAGCGTAAAATTCTATTATTTAAATACAAATACTGTTTTTAATATCCAATGACAAATCTAGTAAAAGCAACTCCCTCTAATCTTCTGAAGTTGAAATCAAATTACAGATTATAGGTCACTGCTTTGTTTAATGATTTTAATTTAAATATCATATTTTTAATTAAACGATTATTTCATTTAAATAAAACAGATTTTAATTTAAAGAAAATTACATCATGTAAACTTAGATTATCTTAAGATCATATTAATTTCTGCTCACAACAAATTTTAGATTTAAAACTGGTGAAAAAACAATACAAAAAATAAATAAAAATAAAAAATCAAGTTTCTTTTAATTAATTATAATTGCTTATATTCAATTTATTTGAAAGATTAAATGTAATTAATTAGTTTTGAATTACCATATTATTGTAGCTATTGTCATCAATGCTAAAGCAGATATGTAATTGCCATGATATTACCAAATATACATCTGTTTCAGAAATTGCCTTAATTTATGATAATTCATGAATGATAATTAACTTTCATTAATCAAATTAATTTGTATATTTTTATTTAACAATAACCTAGTTCAACCATACTATAGTATCATGTAATTAGCATTCTAATGTTAGTAGACCTAAAAGTTTATTTCAGCTGAGTCAGCACTAAAACAAGTGCTGTTATCTGCTGAGGCCACGCTAGTCCAGTCGAAAGAGGCGTCAATCTCGTAGCTCAAAGGCTGCGAGTTCGATACTGGGACTAAGCAGAGACTGTCGTGCTTGTTTATGGTGACTGGGGCACGTTAACTATGTCATGGTCGCAATGTCCTCCAAGTTTCCATACAAAACAATACCTCTGGGGGTGGCAAAACTAAGCCTCGGGATTTTCTGCTTGGTATTTGCTTCAAAATTAAAAAGCCCCACTAACGATCGGTAGTGCTGGCATCTATCGGCTCCCGAATGAGGTAAAAAAGAACTCTTGGTAGAAATTAACACCCTTGGCAAGTACTGCAGCTATCAATCTAGTCTAGATTTGGGGTTGGTACAAAATGTTGTAAAAGCAGAAGTGTCTAAGCCCCCCATAATCCAAACTACCACATCTTAAATTTTAAACAAAAAACATAATGGTAAAATAGATTGTTTACACCGGAAAAGTATTGTGGAGTAGAGGTTCTTGCAGTTACTAATAGTTGCCCATATATCTTTATTTAAGTTTTTTTTTTTAGGCAATTTGTGAATTTTGTTTAATGTATAATTACTTTTGATTATATATATATATATAATATTAACACTTTTTATGATTTATTACATGATGTATTACATACTATACACCAATCTTACTTCACTATTGCTGTCACTGTCAAGGTACTCTGGATTAATTAATTTAAACAGGTCTTCTTGCAAAGTACTGGTACTTCCACTACAGCTACTACCGCTACTAGTAATTGCAACAAAATTCACTGTAGGCTTTGAAGCTCGAGTGCTTCCCGAAGTTACACCAGGACGCAATCGGCTTAGTTTTGATTGTGTAGATTCAGGAATTTTTCTGAAAGAAAATAAAGAAAATAAATAATGGGCTTAATATTTTTAAATGATTAAATATAAATCATCTGAAATAGTCATTGTTAAATAGAATAAAATTAAATAGATAAAATAGATTTAAAGAAAAGTCTATAAACATTTGAGATAAACTTTAGGATTGGCTATAAGTATAAAGTAACAAAACTAAATCACAATGTATGCCTTGATATACTTAGCATACTAAAATTTACAAAATATCTTTAGTTTTTGAATTCTAAATGAAAAAGCACGATTGACAGTGTTTACTAATAAACTGTACCGAATTAAAAATTTTGTAAGTAAGCATTTGGCATTCATAACAGATGTGTCTTGAGTCAGCCGAACAGTAACTTTGAATTTTACTACTAGCTTGCATTTCTAGAACTTGAGATTTTTCTTGATGCTTAAGTCTTATGTGGTCTGGAATCAATGTTCTCTTGATATCAATGAACATGTCTTACAAAAGTCATAATTTTATCCTAAAAAGGATTTATGTACAAACAAAATTCAGTCTCTTGTTTTTATTCATTGTGATTATAATTTAAAAACAACATTCAGAACTAACACAACAAATGAAGCAATGAGCACGTTAACATTAAACTCAAAGTGAAACTGCATGTTTGTACTTTCGAACTATTTTACTGTTGCATCAGGGCTTTACTACTTGATGTTGACAACCTCAGCATGAGCATAAGTATTAAGGAATAAGCAAAGTAGAGATAGTGTTTATTTATTTTTTTAAATCTTAGCACGTATAGAAAAATGGTAGGAAGCTGAAAAAGGGGATATTTAATCTTTCTGCAGGAAGATGGGGGGAAAAAAGTACTAAACTGAGAAGTCTTCAAGCAATCAGGAAGAGTTCACATCTATGCTGTAATACACTTGTGCTACACAACTAATATTACATAAAAACAGATACTTTGTTATTACTTAGGAAAAAAGTATGTTGCTTCTTACCTGGACGGAATACTGGTTGAATTTGTTTTTGGATCTGAATTATGTCGATGAGGGCTACTGTTTATTCTGGATTCACAAAGTTCATCTAAATTTAAAAACAAAAATAAAGTAGAACTAATGAATTTTCATTATATTAAAATTTAATCTAAATCATAATAATGGTGTGCTTAACTGCAAAACAAAATTATACATTTCAAAAAGACAATCAATTTTTAAAAGTAAACATAAAAAAATGATCCTTCCGACAATTGATAAACTGAATAATGCATAAATTAGAATGTTTCAACAATAACATAAACAATGTTCATTTATTGAAATGAAATTCATTGATTTTTCAAGAATTTACAAGTTAACTTATGTTTTTTTTTTTTTTCCTCCCATAAGTACTGGATCACTACTTCCCATTTACATACTACATATGTGCACCACTTTAAGTTGAGTAACTATAGCATCATAGTAATCAAACTTTGCTACAGTGAAACTAGATTATGAATGAATTTGAAGTACTGTATGATTTTTTTTTAAACAAAAATATTTTATTAGTTTGAAATATATATACACACCTGAAGTTTGTTGTTATAAACTTATACTGTAAAGAATTAAATTAAAACTTACCAGCACTGCTCGTACCCTGATGCCAATCACTGGAACTATCCGAATGGTAATCTGAATTAATACTCGATGGAGATCGCTTGGAATAAGGAGTCCCTTGTTTAGATGAAGGTGAATGTGGGGATGAATTACGCGTTCTCTGGTGAATACTTGAACTTTCAGATGGGGACTGAGATTTTGATGCATGTGGACACAACATCATATGATGAGAATGAGATCGAGAATGGAATGGTGTTATCTCAGCCAACGACAGTTCACTGCGAGCAGAAACCATGCCACCTATGTGAGCTAGTCTCTGTGAAATGCCGTTTCTATTTCTATCATGAAAGCTACGGTGCAAGTGGCTTTGAATATTGCCGTAAGTCGCTAAACTGTGATCATGAGAATTTGGAGAGGCACACACAGGTGAAGACCGAGGGGTTGGAAAACCAGTTCCAGACTTCGGACTTCCTTCTTTGTCGACAGACGATAAGCTGCCAACGTTAGAATAAGCAGAGAGGCGAGAAGGGAGAAGTGCTTGAGATGAATCTTGAATATTTCTCAAAGATAAGATGGAATGATGTGGACTATGGTCTCTTCTCTCAGAAAATATGGATCTTACCTAAGAAAAAATTATTAGTAAATAAAAATTGCAAGTATAAACTGAATCCATTTAATATTATCAAAATTTTAAGAAGTGAAAATGCTACTTAAAATACCACATGACTTTGTGATAAGGGGCCTGCAGTAGCCCAATGGGTTGTATGATTGACTTGAAATCACTACTTTAATAGTGCAGAAAGAGTTCTCCCTTCGTTCAATAAAAACGTAAAATATTATTGTGATTGGATAATATCTTCTGCCCCCGCATCGGACTTGAATTTTCGGAATTTTTATAAATATAGACACTTTTTATCGAGAGTAAAAAACATGATTATTTTCCCCTGCTGTTATTCTAATAGTGCGGTAAATGAGCCATAATATATGTTTAAATTACTTTTCCGATCTAATAACATCTTGCGTGCTATTGAGTCTATGTGTATGGAGCACTAGAACTGCTTGAATCATGTCCAGTGGCATAGCCAATGGTGGGGATAGGGGGGTCAGAACCCCCCCCATAAGGAATTTTTTGCCACACAAAATGTATATTCTTCACTCCCTTATCACACACACGTATACATATGTGAGTTGCAGTAGTCATAGCCCCCTCATGAATAATTTCTGGCTACGTCACTGATGATGCTGTAGTCATTTGGAAAGGTCTCAAGTGAGTCATTACCACTAAAGCATTTCACCAAGTAGTATGCACAAAGCAACGAATTTCTTCGAACTTAACCTAATACTTTTAAGGAATTTAAAGAAATACTTCTGAAAGCTAACAACTGACTGTGACAGCATATATGTTAATACCTCATGGAAATTGTTGTTGGGGACCATTTTTGAAGTCACTGAAGGCAAATTAGTAACTACTGAATGGAGTTATTTATAAGCTAAGATAAAAACTACAAATTAGAAAATACATGAAGCGGTTCGACTGGGTGATTATTTTGGTGACCTGCATAGCGTGATCTTGTACTATTATTGCATTCATACTGGTTCATTCCTGGGAAACAGAGTTTGGACCCTATATATTAGTTCTCCAATGGATTGAAGTTCACATAAATCTCAGAATTTGTCATGAAAGTTTATTTATCAAACTGGTTTAAAATAGATTTTAACCAGTTGCTGAGGGATGGAGCTAAGCACAGATGGAATACTATTTTTAGATTTAGATGTCGCCTCCAGGTATCAAAAATGTCGTCGATGGATTAAATAATATGTTGAAACTAGTAATTTTCACACATTTAGAATATCTTGCTGTGTATGCTGACTAACAACGACCTCACTACTTGTGAAAGATAAATTTCCTATTTTTAGTTTTGTGAATAACTAATTGATATTTTTTAATAACATAAAATGAAAAGAAATAAAGAAATTATTTTATACATGATTCATTTCTTATGAAGAATAGTACTTTATATATGAAATCAACTTCGGAAATACGATTAAATTCAAGTATTTTTTGAGAGAATGTAGATCACCTACACAATTGTACAGGTCAGTTCTTAAAGTGATAGACGACTTGAATATATCTGCAATTTTTTCTGGACCAATTATGCTGATTTGATCACAAGGATTTTTTTTTTTTTTCATCTCCCGGTAGATTAAATGCAAATACTCTTTTCACATCGGAATGATACAGCATTTTATAGTTACCACATACTTACCAAATATTATATTGTATTGGTGTGGTATTGTATGATATAGCAATTGTATTGATTTGTGGAGAAAAATGACTTCCTTTGACTAAAACATGGAAGTTTGACTCAAAATGACTTCCTTTCCGAAGCAGTCCTTTCGTAAGGTAGAGCTAGTGAGCTTCACCTTAACGAAAAAATAACACTGGGGTGATTAGCAATTATTTAATTATCAAGCAAATAATTTTTTCAAATAATAATTCATGAATAATAGTGTTTATACTCTATTTTGCATGTTTCACCGCCTTTCTATAACACATGAAAAAGCATTTTTTTTGCCAAAAGTTGTAAAATTTCAAGTGCGATGCGAAGGCAGTAGATATTATTTGACCGAAAAAATAATTTAGGCATACCTTATTAAACTCACTGGACTTATTTCTCGCCCTATTAGAATAACAACAGTGAAAAATAACTATGTTTCTTATGCCCAGTAAAAAGCGTCTATATTTATCAAAATTCTGAAAATGCAAGTCCGATGCGGGGGCAGAAGATATTATCCAATCGCAATAATATTTTACAGCATTTTAATTGAACTCAGAGAGATCTCTTTCTGCACTATGAGAATAGTAATTTAAATTTTTTTTTCAGCTCCCCCTAGTGTACATGTGCGTAAAATATGAGATTTCTTGGTGGATGCTACAATACAATTTTCTAGTGGTGATAATATTCAGAAGTTCTCTGCCTTTTAATAGAGTTATAAATTGTGCTGAAAGATACACAGGATTTTAAAAAGGCAGAGGTTATGTCATTGCACATGTAAGCTACAAGTATATACATGACAACACATATTTACAATTAAATTTCAATGACTCTGCACCTTTAAAATAACAGAAAATAGTGGATACAAAATGAGGGTAGCACGTTTAAATTCTCTATACTACTAAAAACATTTATATATTTTTTGTACACACTATAAGCATTTTTTTTTTTTTTTTTTTTTTTTTCTTTTTGGCAGTTTGAACAATAATATAGTTCAATATTAAACTGAAGTTATCATACTATACATCTATGTAATACTATACATCTACATGTAATTTACATATAAAATTAATGTAACAAGCATGCTCACATCTGTCTTTGGAAGTATCCGGTCCATCGATGGGCTTCTGTTAGAATGCTGGGAGCTGGAATGATTTTCTCGCCTAAAATGAAAGGAAGTTACTAAAAGAAAAGCAATGCAACAGTAGCAACATAAAAAAATATATATATGTAATGTATAAAAAGGTAATTTGGGTTCTACTAGTTTGGGTATTGTTCAAGCAGGTACTTTCACTGTAAGTTTTGCTTTCCTGTCATACTTGCCACGTGCGCACTGGAGCTATGTTTTATTTCTTTAGTTAATTGTCAGACACCAAGTCACCGATTCCGAGTTCTTTTCAGTATATACGTGTTCCCACGCCTTTGTAACCCCGGATGCAGGTCATGTTAATAAATGCATGTAATTCGATTAGAGATAAGAGAGAGGCGGAGTTATGTCTTAGCAACCCACGTGGTCTGATGAGCGTAAATACGCCCGCACCTCGAAAATCGAGAGACTTCTACTACTAGAACTGCTTGATTAATCCACGCGGATTTTCGTACCCATCTCCCCTCCCTTCTTCTCACTCTATACTATAACTTAAATGTAATTTTCAATAAACCGTTTTACCTGCCTTAACTCTGGAACTTTACTGGAATATCTGACGTCTCATATATTATATATATATATATATATATAAAATAATTAACAATGCAAAAATGGCTACAACCTCGTTATCTCGAAGTGAAAGGGATACCAGAAGAATTTGGGATATTGAGATGAGGTGAAATAAAAGGGAGTCAGTTTGTAAAGGAAAACACATTTATTCAAAATATTAAGATTTTCGAGATATTGAGGTTACACTGTAATACCATTTTAAAAAAATGTAAGGTTTTTTGGAACACTTAAAGTGCAACTTTAAATACCAATTTACTTCATAAAACACTATGACCAAAATTACACACATGAAAGTTTAAAAATAAGAACACTATAAATTTTTCTGTTTAATCAGGCAACAATTGAATTTAGGAATTATAGAACCCAGCTATCTCATGGTTTCTATTCTTTTTTTAAAACAAAATTTCAGACCTTTAATTTTTTTAAAAATAAATAAGTTTTATGCATGTTTTGCATATTTTTTTATTATGCCCTTTTTGCATATTTAAAGTTTATGAACATAAACATACAATTGCATGCAGTATGTTTAGATTATTAGTGGTAGCAGACTTGCCATTTCATTTCTCAAACAAAATTCCCCGATTTTTTCAGGCTTTCCAGAACTTTTCTAGTATAATTCCAGACTATGTTGTTATGATACACATATAATTTACAACTGTCATATGAACAGAAATCATCATAAACTCTTAACCCATCTATGTCAAATCATATCTGGAGCATTCTACTTTGATAACTAATGGAAAATTATTAATAAATGTTGTCTTCTGATAATTTTCCAGGTTTTCAGACAAAATCAATGTTAATATAATAAAAAACTTTGTAAAATAACACCATAAAGGGCTACTTGAATGACCATACAGCTGTTTGGATCAAAAACTTTTTCGATCTTTGTCAATGACAATCACCTGAAGTCAAGAACGGGGAACAGAACTGAAACTGAAAAGTTTCAGTTCCCCGTGGTAAAATAACACAAACCTTTTATGGTGTTATTTTACAAAGTTTTTTTATTGTATTTTTTTTAAACACCAGTTATTTTGAGAGTTTTGTTAAAATCAATATTACCTGGTCTGCCCCATATATTCCTTGATTAGTTACAACCCTATTTACCAATATCTTCTTGCAGACCAGCTTTATTTAAAGCTTTTAATATAATTTTGCAGCCCTGGTAAATTTGCTATTAAAACTATCATGGAATATGAATATGTACCTTGAGCTGATTCTCTGTGAATGAAATGCAGACTGCTGGCGAGGGGTTGTAGTTTTATGATGGCTTTCCCCATGATCACAGATTCCGATGTTTTCGTAATCTCCAAGTCCACCACCAGAAAGATAACTGCAGTTATGTAAATTGCAGCCCCTAAAATAAAATTTGAAAATTATCGATTTAAATTATTAGTTTTAAATAGAATGTAAACTTGAATGCTTAAAAAATATATTGGTACAAGATTTTGTAATTTAGTGGCATTTATTTGTACGTGTTAAACCTTTTCGGATGGGTGACACTTATACAAGGCAGAGCAAAATTTACCGCAAAGGGCATACATGGCATCATCATGCAGAAAATAATTTACATATGAAATGTAATATGATGTTAACAACTTTCATGTAAATAAGCTTAGCTTTTAAAATCTGCTGTTATACAAGACAATTTGCTCAGTGGTGGCTTTTATACATGCAGTAACTTCTGCAAAGTTCAGCAGCTGTCCGGAAAGGGTTAATTATATACATAAATACATATCTTACATAAAATCACATGCAAGGAAGTGTTTTTATAAAAAGTATTATGATGTATATAATATACTCAGTATAAACTTACTTTCTAGGTGATCCAGATGGCAAAGGTGGTATTACTGTCACAGAAACTGTCATGGATGTTTTCAAAAGATCAACCATTTGATCATATGTAAGAGTTGCAACAGCCACCTTACAGATCTAATATGAAAACATAAATGAGTTTATTTTAATTTACTTTTTGAAGTAAAATGTAACATTTGAATTTATGTGTCACTCATTCATAAATTTATTGCTAAATTATATCAAGAAAGAAAAAATACATTAAAGCTGATGGCAGTAATTATCTCATACAGCAATTATTTATAGCATTTGTCAATTCACCTCCCGAACCAATTAAAAAAAGTTGCAATATATCTTATTATACAGTCAGCATGACAATTCATTATTA
The DNA here is from genome assembly GCA_038373885.1 of Cheiracanthium punctorium. NCBI lineage: Eukaryota > Metazoa > Arthropoda > Arachnida > Araneae > Cheiracanthiidae > Cheiracanthium > Cheiracanthium punctorium. The sequence continues at coordinate 115,704 of JAWZYV010006369.1, read as the reverse complement.
AATTTCATACATTAGAACCATTTGCATTATTTGCACATAAATCAAATAAAAATATATATAATAATTAAAAAAAAAACAGTTTTTTACATCATAGGCATAGCTTCTTACATAATATCTACTAATTAGGCAAAAATCTTCATTTAGATATCAGCAACTGGTTTGATAAAATATTTTTTATACAATGCAAAAAAAATAAATACATAAGCTGAGTAACATGGAAAACAAAAATATATTTACTTCAACTAAACGGCTTCCTTGGCGTAAGCCAGCTTGCCAAGCAAAACCATAATTCTCCACTTCAGTGATTACACCTTCAAATTGCACATGGAATCCCAATTGGCCAAGGCTATTCCTTCGTAATATTAGCTCCTGAGTCTAATCAAAAGCAGCATTTAATAATAAACAATACAAATAATGAAAACATACAAATTTGAAAGGGAAAGCCTTTTTATACACACCTCTGCACCTTCTGTAACAGCTGAAAGCCTGCTGACAATTTCCTGTATTTCATCCACATCAGGATCTTTTGACCGAAGTACTATACATTCACCTTGGTGGTAAAATACTTTAAGGCTAAAATAAAATATTTTAGTGCATAAGGAAGGTTTGATTAGTTAGACAATTCATGTAGTAACAAAAAGCTACATTTTCTTACTTTTCTCTTCCTGAAGTGTTGACTTAAATTTTAGATGGGACAAAATATCTTTACTAGAATATTAAGCAAAACGGGAAGCATTAGAAATAATAACACAAGAGGGCGCCGTCAACGACACGACACATGCTCAGATAGAGGATACATGGCTTGAAGTGCTGGAGATGGGAGCAAGCTCAACAGTCTGAAGATGGCAAGCGACCTAGACAACCCTCTCCAAAGTGATTAATTTCTACCAGCCAAATTTGTAATAAAGATAGAAGCATTAAATTTATTTTAGCAACTTAACTTTTCGTTGCAAGGAGACAGAAAGAATAACTAAAAAAAGAAAACAATGAGAAATTTGAAGATTTTTAATTATTTCATTTTAATTGTGTTTATTGTTTATTACAACTATTTTTACTGTGAAACTGCAAAAATTGTGTTACTGTGAAAAATTGAAAAGGGACATCGCTGCATGTGATCAACACATCGGAAAGTCCCGCGCCGAAGCCTGAGAATTTCTGCATTGATCAACTGACCTCATAACAGCCGTTGAGAAGTCTTTTTTTTCTTCTCTGAATGATTTTTATTTCGAAAATATCTGCTGAATGCTGAGCATAAAAATCGCAAAACACGTGTATCTTCAAGCCTTAGTATCAGGCACTGTGAAAAGATGAAAAATACCAACGTGGTTGAAGGGAAGCGGGGCTCGGTTGCAATTGAAACCCTCATTGGTCATATCCAAGAGACCCCACAATCCACAATCGCACTGCCCCCTTCCCCCTCCGCCCAAAGAATTCTACTCGTGTGTTAAATCTATGCCTCCGCCTTCATGTCCGGTGCAGACAGAAGCGTTGACAGAGGGGGAGAACAACCAGTTCCTGAAAGGAGGAAGCTAATTTTCCGGGAAATCAGATTTCAGGGTGTGTAGGTGAGTAAAAAAGTCAGCACTAGAGCTCGTAGAGGTCGGCTGTGACGAGGAAGGAAAACTCTGTCTTTTGAGCGTCACTCGCCATTGTGGCGAGTGGACCTAATTTTTTACCAGCCAGTAAGGATTTTTTAATCGCCATTTGCGAGGGTTGGGCCTAGTGCTGCCGAAAGCGCTAATGGTTTGTTTTTAAACTTTTAACGGAGTTTTTATGGCTTTTAACTATATTTTAACTTTATATTCGATAGAATGATAAATCCATCTAAAATGATAAAATTCTGCTGTCCCAAGGAATTTCCATACAATATAATTTATCTTCGGTATAACGATACATTCCTCTAGAATGATAATTTTATTTGATCCTTCAACTATTGTTGTATCAAGGATTTACTGGAGTTGAATTCTAACTATTCAGATGACTGATTTATAAATGCCACCAGATTAATAAAAACTTTCTGCGGAATCTGTCATAAGTTGTTCAAAAGATTATATAGCACATACAATTAATGTAAAGACACTTGGAATATTTTCAAATCATTTACTATTTATTTTAAAAACCATTTATAAATAATTTGATTTATTGAAAGAATAAACATGATCTTTCTTAAATTTTACTAGTAATTATCCACAGATACAGGAAAGTAAAGTATGCAAAGTCTGCTATGTTCAAAATGACATTGGCAAATTTGGCATTAAAAAAATCTCATGTGGACTACACAGGACTTCCTTGCACGTCTAATAAATCAAAAATACTTTTGGTGCACTTTATCTAAACTTATTTTGTTTTAAAGAGATAAAATACTCCAGTAATACTAAGGTTTAGCGATTTCTAGCCAAATATTTCTGATATCACCAAGATGGATTCAATTTGAAAGATTTGTTTTTGGCACTTAATTTGGTGATATTTTGCCAAAAGCTGACGAGTTGAGATAGTTTGCGAGATTTTTGGCATAGCCAAGGTAGTAACTGACCACAGAGCTTCGATGCATTATATGTATCCATACACTTTATTTTATTTAAAGTCATTTGAGTGACCCCATAAATAAATTACCCAGTCAACTGCAATCAAAAAAAGAGATGCACAGTTAGAGGTTGCAGTAGTGCTAAATGCAAAATTTCAACATTCTAAAGTCAAAAGTTTTAGAGTTATGAGAAATACAAAATTATTTTTGATGCCAAATTTGGCGATATTTTGGCAAATCACGCCAAGTTCAATGACAAATGGAAAGATTTTGGGTGTGGACCAAACAATGACTGACTAAAGACTTAATATATTGAAGATGTCCGTAGACATTAATGTATTGAAATTCTTTTTGATGGTCCAGTAGATTAGAACCAAAAATCTGGATGCACAACTAGATGTTACAACAATCTTATGTATGAAATTTCAACATTCCATGACTAATAGTTTTTGAGACATCAGAGTTAAATACATACACATGTACACCAAAAGTCGCCAAGCTTGGTGCTTTTGGCGTAGTTTTTGAGGGAGGGACATGACCGTGGTTGGACTATTACCTAACTATATGGCTCTGCTGGAAATGGATGAATGTCCCTAAAACTGTCGATGACCGTAATGAATTGGAAATTTTTTGAGCATTCCTGTAGCAGAACTATAAATGATATAGACACTATTTTTGATGGAGAAATTAATTTTGTAACCCTAAACAATATATCTCACTTTTGAATCGTTTGAAATAGCCTAATATCTCTATAATACGCTTTAATGAATTTCTGTCCATAGAGCGTAATTTATTTAAAATCTTTTAGGTGGCCCTGTAGATAAACTATCCAGTCGATTGGGATAAAATGGGGAGGTGCACAAGTAGACGTTACAACAATCCTAAATATAAAGTTTCAACATTCTACGACCAATAGTTTTTGAGATATGGAAGTAATGTACATACATTCAGATGTCAGGGAAAAACTGGTCAAAATAGACTTGCGGTCGATCAAAATGGGTTGTACATGCATTTATATGAAAGCGCATGCATGCATATGATGAGATACATTGCAAAAATTCTTAAAAGTAAATTTAGAGGTAGTCAAAATCTGTTTTTACATCGAAATCTGGCTCCCGAAATTTTTTGCGACCACATTACTTCCTTATACTCTGTATGAGGGAGTAAAAAGATTTCTAATTCTGCCTAGGAATAGATGTCATTTGTAGAATGTATGAAAAGCTAACACAAAGAAAGAGGAGGAGAAGGCAGAATTTTTTTTAAGTTTTGACAGTAACTGGCTGCTTGTATTCTACAATATTATCTAATAAATAGGCTTTAAAATGATAACCATTTCATAAGTCCATTATGTCTTGATTTTAGAAATTATCAAGAGAAATAAATCGTGCTATCTTTGAACACTACCTGGCTGCCAATGTCATGCAAATTTGATGAAAGCACCAGTTCTTTCTTACTCATTGCAAATGAATAAAACATGATTTGTAAACAAACTCATATGCAACAAAACAAAAATCCTACTTTCGTAACTTAAAACCTAGAAAAACAGATCTTGCACATACATACCTAGTTGTTTGAGACGACCAACCAAGAATGGAAGCACAAGGACAAGTAAATATAATTTCTTGAGTAGTTTCATCCATCACAACTAAAGTATCAAGGGAAATAGCAAGCAAGCAGTCTACAACAGTAGATTTCCCAAAATCTTCCACCTGAAAAGAATAAATTGTTTCTGTTAGTGTCAGTAGCATGATGTGATTATTTAGAGCACATGTTTTTACTGTTTATTTGTTTTAATTAAATCAATTGTGTGTCACTGATAAGTAATGAATACTTTTTTAACTGTCTATCATTAATGGGTACAATCTCTAAAAAATTCTCATTACAAATTAGACAAAATAATATCTTTGACATAGTTTACAAACATTGATAATACCTAGCTCCTTTGGAGATATATTTCAGCCGCCTCTCCACGGACATCTTCAGTCCGAGTCATTCCCTTGTGGTTCTGATCCGCAAAGGAATGATTGACTGAAGATGTCCGTGCAGAGGCGGCTGAAATATATCTCTAGAGGAACTAGGTATTATCAATACTTGTAAGCTATGGAAACTCTTCCATATTTCATTTTAAGGATGTAGTTCGAAAAAATAAAATCTCCCTCACGGTCTAAGTACACAAACAAGCAAATTGCAACAGGGGCTCGAAAAAATTCAGGCCGATTCTTTTTAAGTTGTATTACACACCAATCCATAACTTTTAATCAATCTTATAAATAAAAATGAAATTCTGTTTGTTTGTTTGTGGATTTGATTCGTATACAAATCCACAAAAATGGACCTATCGGCCTGAAATTTAGCACAGATATGTAAAATAATATAGAATAAATCATAGTCCACTTTAAAACTTTGAAAGTCCACCCGTTCCCGAAATTTAAGAGATTTTTTATGCTCTTCACGCAAAAATCTTTCCGTAATTGTAACCCCTGTAGTGAAAAAAGTGTGAAATAAGGATCGTGGTTGCCATGTGTGGCGATTTTGCCAAATAAAATGTTTTAAATTCTCAAAGTAAAAATAAAAGAATAATAATGATTTTTTTTTGTTAGTTTATATTCGTAAGGTTATTTTTTTTAATTATAATATCGTGTGCATGGGAAATCAGAGCAGGAATGTAATGCTTTACACGCAAAACAATAAGAATTGAAGATTTCCGAGGCTAATGTGTAAATTTTTTTAGTTTGGCGAAAAAATAAAATGGCGGAAATATGGATTTTGAGTAAGTGAGTTCTAGCGGTTTGCACAGTTTTCGGCTTGGCGCAATTTATTGAGAGCTTAAGGAAATAGATTTTTGAAAACAAGTGCAAAGGTTTTATTAGAATACAGCGTTAAATTTTAATGATCCGTGAAGAAATAATGCAGTTATTAAAGGATTTCAAGCGATCTAACTTCAGAATTCTCGCCAATTGAGTACATTGATTTAAGTTGGGGGAATTCCACCAAATTTCAGAAAATTGAAATCTTCTCATTTAGTACATCGGAGTAACGACGAATAAAACACATTATAGTTGATAATTTAAAAAAAAAATCGGCTGTATTAAGGGATTCCAATTTTCAAATAAATGCGTGCTACTCTTTGGCGGTCGCACCATTTCCCATATTGATTGCTGCTAAGTCAATGCTTTGAATGATTCCCTGAAAACACTCTTGCAAAATGGCGTATGTTGGCACTTTGGTGAGGCTTAGATTTGAAACTGGATTTTATTTGAGACTGGTATATATAATAACACTGGTTATAGATAAAAATGAATGTTGGTATGTGTTTATGAGGTTGAAAAACTCCAGCACCGTTGAGCACCGTTGCACGATGAAATTTGGTTCACCTAAGTCTTTTATGATGGAGAAGGTTTTTATGCTATCGGTTTTCCTTAACTTGCCACTTGGTGCCGCAGCACAACGTTGAATTCTATTCCGTTTAGCCGTTTGCTATGCGAATATCGTCCAACCGATTTCGATGAAATTTGGTACACGCGAATATTAGAACACGGAGAATATTTTTCACTATCCATTTTGCTGTAACTTGCCGCTAAATGGCGCTGCAAAGCATCAACTTCTATACCGTTCGACCGAACGGCATAAAATTTTTTATACTTACACATTTGAGCACGAAGAATATATTCTAACTGTGTTCCTTTTGATGTTACTCACCACTAGATGACACTGCAATGCATTATTATTTTAACTCGTCACTAGATGACGCTGCAGCAGGCCAAATTCTTGACCATTCAAACGGTCGCTATGAAAATCAGTATACATAGCTATTTGAACAATGAGAATATTTTGGCGTTATCCATTTTGCTATAACTCGCCACTTGACGGCGCTGTAGCAAATCATTACTTAATTGAACCACTGGATGGCCCTGCAGTGTATCACTTCTTGACTGTGCAAATGATCGCTATGAAAATAGGTATACATAGATATTTGAACACGGGGAAGAGTTTGGCACTATCCAGTTTCCTATAACTTGCCACTAGATGTCGCGTCAACACATGAACTGCAGGACTGTCCAGCCGATAGTCATGAAAATTCGTATACATCGATATCTGAATGCGAAAAATATTTTCGCCGTATCCGTTTTGCTAAAACTCGCCACTAGATTGCGCTACGCCGCATGGCCTTCTGCACCGTACAAACGATTGCCTTGCAATTCGGTATGCATGATTATTGGACACAATATAACACGATAGCCACTTTGCTATATCTGTTTATTACAATGAATAGTAATCACCACAAATCGTAATATCAAAAAGTCCATTCATTCCCGTGCGAAGAACGGGTACTTCAGCTAGTTTTTATTAAAAATTGTGCCAGTTATTGCTAGCTACTTCAGTTTGATGACTGTTTTTTGCTTTTAAATTTTACTCCATAGGCTCCACAGGCTTTGCGCAATCATTGTGTGGGACTTTGCCAAATGAGATTTCCAAGTTCTCTCTGCAACAACAATGGGGGCACTTTGTATCCAAACTTTAGTAGTGAGACTCTTACCCTCCACCCCTCATTCCTTTGTAAATGTGTTACACAGGAGTGGAGAAGAAACGAGAATAATACATCTCCCCCCCCCCCCCTTCTTTCATTTTGATCTCCTTTTTTTTTCTTATAATATGAAATATAATGTAGGGAATAGATTTTTTAAAAGAAAGTCTTTTTTACTAGAATAAGAGCAGACACATTTTAACTTTTCTCTGTCCTTCTATCGTTTGTCTGCTGGTCAGTTGAGAGCACTTGATGGGCCCAGGAATTCTCAGATAATTTAAGGCTTTTTTTGGGGGGTAAAAATCAGGATTACTTCTTAATAGAAAGATATGTGTCTTTGTGTCAACAGTGCTGTTCATCCTTCGGATGATGATTAGCACAGCATAGTCAATAAATTTAATATTGCTTCTATTCTCTGGAGTTTTTTTTTTTGTTGTTGTTTTGTGCTGTGTGTGTTTCTGATGGTATCCCCAGCAAGCGCACACGCGTATAAATTACGTATTCCCGATGTCGAAATGAGGTCGAGGAAAAATTACAGCAACAATAGCGTTTAAAAGAGATCAAACATACATTGTGTTGTCGACGTTATAAAGAGCTATTGTATGCTGGTCAGGGAGGCGGCTGACTTTCGACCGTTAGGTTGGTCACCCTCACGAGGTCTATGTTACATCAATAGATCACCGATTTTCCGCTCATAGCTTCGGCGATCTGAGAGACCCCCCAGCCAGCCAAGAAGAAACAGATGGAGCACCGAGAATTTTTTTCAGCTTAGTTAATAGTCAGTTTAACGTCGAATAAACAGTGCAGGGGAGACAAACGTTACCGTGTCCTTTCACACGACCTTTGACCTGTCCACCCCACCCGATTTCTCAGAATTTTGGAGAACGCTGAAGTCCCGTCACAGATGCCTTTTTCTCCCCTTCTTTTTGTGTGTGTATTCGGTCGTGGTTCGCTTCGCAGTTTTTTTATGCAAGGGCAGATCTAGCTCCATTTTCATCACGTGGTCACTGGCTGAGCTCAGCTGCGCTGCACAGAAGAGTACATTTTCGATAGTTTTAACTATAAAAGTGGATATTTTTCAAGAATCTCTTGGAATATTTTCAAGTTTAATGCTAACACGATTTATCGTTAGCTAGACATGCATTAATAAGTTTGTCTGGCTCTCTTTAAATTGTGTTGGCCGGTGTTGTTAAAGTTTGTCGGGGTAACTTCTAATTTTAATTCCGGCCGTCAAAATTTTAGAGGTGAGTTAAATAATTACTGAACTAATACTTATGTGCTTTGTTTCTTTTAATCATTTTCTTTTTCATCGCTAATTATAATTAAGTCTTGTTATTTTTTATTATAGAGTGAAATATACAGGTACAATTACCATAAAATCAACTGCTTACCTTAAACATATAAAATATTTTCTTCTCATAATAAGCACGATTTTACTTAATGCGAGCTTACTATGACAAAAGTCAACCATTATTGCATTATGGCTTAACTTAGAATGAAATAGGTTAAGCTTTTTATGCAAAGGTAATTTTTTTTTTCTTTTTAAATTGTATACTAATATGTAATATAAACCTGTTTGGAGTAGTAAAATTTAACAAATCAAAGAATTAAGAGAGAAATAAAAAACGGTTTGTGTAATGAAGTAGACAAGATTTTTCTCGTGGGACGGGGGGCACTAAAATTTATAGATAGAAAACTTGTTCTCATTTTATTACAGGGAAAAAGTAATAAAAAAAGCAGGTTTATTCGTTCAATAGGTCGTTCCTTGACGATTTTGTCGAATCCTGACAATTTATAAACGTACTAATTATACCTCAATTCTAGATAATTAGAGAATGTGGGAGTCACATACTATTTACATACATCATGAAAGCATGGAAATTCAAGCAGTTCTTATCTTGTGCACATGCCGTTTTAAAAAAAGGAAACACTTTATATTTTTAAATATAAAACATTTTACTACTGGTTTTAGCTAATGAAAAGCAATTTTGAATTAAATGTCCAGTAATAACAAGTTTTAAATTAACTTCTAATCGTTTAGATAAAGTTATAAAATATATATTGATAAAAAGTTTGAACATATACAAAAAATATATTAAAGTTAAAAATATAATCTTGATTTTGAATTGAACTCATAAGTAACTCGCATAAACAGCATATGTCGCTATTTTACGTATTAAAGGGTTTCCATTTTTCCCTGGTACATTTTATTAATCATTTTGACTGTATTGAGTATTTTTAATAAAAAATTATTTAATCTACTGTTATAAAGAATCTAAATATTTTCATATACTGGTGAAAAAGTAACTTTTTTATATAAGTAAATTATATTTACTGTTAGTAAAATTGAATTTTAAACTGTATTAGTTAACTAAATTTACTAATATTTATTTAATTTTTTAAGTTACTTTTTCACCATTTTTCACCAATATATGAAAATATTTAGATTGTTCCTAACTTTGAATTAAACAGCGTCCCCCCCCTTTTTTTATTGAATATACCTAATACAGTTAAAACAATTCATAAAATGTACCGGGGGAAGAAAGTAAATCCTTTAAAATGTAAATTAGAGACATAAGCTATTAATGCGAGTTACTGATCAGTTAAATTCAAAAAATCAAGATTATATTTTTTCTTTAATATATTTTCTCTGTGGTCAAATTTTTATGAATGTATATTTTGTAACTTTATCAAAACGATCAGAAGTTAATTTAAAACTTGTTATTTCTGCATATTGGATTAAAAATTATTTTTCATTAGCTAACAAACTAATAGCAAAAGTATTTTATAGAAAAATAAAGTGTTTCCTTTTAAACGGCAAAAGTGCACAAGATCAGAGCAGATTGAATTTCCATTCCTTCACGACGTATGCAAATGCTATGTGCCTATTCTCTAAATGTCTGGAATTGCGGCATAATTACTACATTTATAAATGGTCAGAATTTGACAAATTCTGCGAAGTCTTTAAGGAACGACTTCTATTAGACAAATATAAGCTGGTTTTCTCTGTCCCGTTGAAGCAATTTGACAATGTATAACGTAAAATCAACCACTATAAGCTGAATTTTATAAACGGATTCCGACAATCTGTCTCCCTCTGCCGTAATAGCGACGAGTGTTCGACCAATATCGGGAATTTTCTCTTCCTGGCAGTCACCCTTTTTCATTCATGTTCCGTAGTTAAGCGAGATTGTTATCTCTCACGGTCACCCCTTGCGGGTGATACGCCGCCTAGAAGTTCAGTGCTCGACGGACTAACAGGTGGACATATCCAAGGATTTTTAATGTCGATGATTACGTCTACGGCGACATTAATTCGATGTATCGTGGCTGGCTGGGATCCCTTATTTAGATTATTATGCATCCCCGCAGTAGTTGGAGTCATTTCAGTGGGATTTTTCAGAAGTTCTTCCCTTTGAGCTGTTAATTCTGTTTCTGTTGCTCAATTTTGTGGTTTTATTGTCTTTTCTTTCATAGCAAGTGTGTTAACAAACAATTCATAGAACTATGGTTCGACTTCAACATATTTTGCCCCAAATTACAACATAAGTAAAATTAAAGTAGGAAAAGACTGGGTACAATTAAACATACTATCTGAAATCAAGTCACATTTGTCATAAAAAGTTGTAACTTACAAGCATATTATACAAATGCATGTTAAAGTTACTGATGTGATTGAAACAATTGTACTAATACAATAGCAAATGAAAATAATTTTACACTTTAAAGTAAATTTTGCTACTAAAAATAAGTTTGCTTTATCTCCTTGTTCTCATATGTATTCTTTATTTATTTTTCATATATTGCAACTGCTATGTTACACTCTTCTAGCTCCCAAAGCTAGAATTATATATATATATATATATATATATATATAAATCAGAAATTAGTAAACTTTAATCTATTTTATAGCTTCAAAGAGGGGTGCAATGAAACATATTTCATTGTAACATCGGGTTAATAATGGATTCACTTAGAACAAAGATGTTATTATTAAATATTTGAGATTACCATAGAGCAGGGGTGGCGAACATGACATTTTTTCTAAAGAAATGTTTAATGAGGCCATAGACGTGCCTTCAAATAATTTTGACTTAGTGATTATTGGGAAAATAATAAAACTAAATACTAACAACTCAAAACACTTTATTTACTAACAAAAAAATACGGTTATATGTGTAATTAATATTAAAATGTGTGTTATTTTTAATTAAAATACAAACTGTTTTGATCCATGGCATGCCCAAAATATTGTGTTGCGAGCCATCAATGGCACCGGTGCCATTGGTTCGCCACCCCTGCCATAGAGAATATGGAAACACTTTCACTAAAAGGGAATGGCAATAGGTCTAATTTTATTCTTAAAATTTCAGGAGACAAAAAATAATCTATTCTCTATAGAATATGAAACCACTTTCACTAAAAACGGATGAAAATACACAAGGACACACACACACACAAAAAAAGAAGAGGAAAAGTGCATGAGCTTGAATTTAACCATTAAAAAATTCGCACAGTCTCATAATTTTTACCATTAAATTTCAAACACAAAACAAAAGAATTACTTTTATCCTGAACAAAATAAAACTCTGTTCCTCATGTATAAATAAATATTTAGGTGATCATTTTGATAATGTTTTATTTATTTTAAAAATGCCAAACATAAACGACTAAGCATTTTGTTCACGTGCTTTCCAGTACTTTTAACAATATTTTTACAACTAGAAAGTGCAACACAATTATTCAAAAATTCCCAGATCATAGGATTATAGGAGTCGCATAAAGTACTGCTTAGGGACTTATAGAATATTGTATTGCCACTCCAATTTTGTAGAAGTGGTTCAGCAGTCATGTAGAGAACATTCAATGGAAAATTAGGCTATCATTAATTAAAAGGAAGATTTTAAGCAATTTCATAAAATGCAACGTCAAAACAAATAAATTTCATGCCAAAACTTCCAACTATTTTTTTTTTAATGAAAAAAAAAAAAAAAAAAAAAAAAATGGCTGATTTGTTGGGTCTAACTTTGATTTCATCTGACAAACCTTAATCAGAAAAACAGTAAAAATTACACATATGCACCAGGGTTTCAAAAATAAGTATTCAAATGTTTAGAATAAGAAAAGGGAAAAATTATATTTAATTAGGAAATGAATAAATAATCCTTTTAAAAATGTCTCTAAATATTTTTATAATAAAATCTTAGAATTTTCCTGGTCTCACAGTACCTTGATACACAGAGGAGGAAACAATCCAAGAACAAATGCTGCTATCCTATTGGCCACAAACAGCAAGAAAATAAAATATGAACAATTTGTTCATATTTTATTATATGAATGGAATTCTGCAAATCCGCAGAAGATTCTCATCCTTGTAAAAAGGATTTGGAAATAAGAATCTCAAATCCGGTGAAGCTCTTAGCATCAAATGAATCTGTTCAAGCTCCATATTTGTGCGTTCTTCAGATACATAGATTTTTTTTAAGGGGGTATTCTGGTTTAGAAACCCTAATTTTAGGTATTTTTTTCGGACACGATTAAAAAAAAAAAAAAAAAAAAAAAAAATATTTTTACCATCCATATTTTTATAAGTTTTTTATTGATATTTAAATAATACAAAACACTAATGTTATTAAAAAAAAAAAAAAAATCAAATTTCAAAAAACTGCCGGCTGGCGAAGTGGGGTCTGATGAAAAAATGACCTGTCCTGGTGTGCAGGATATAAATCCTTCCAGTGACCTGAAATGGAAAACCATGAATAATCCTTAAAGAGGAAGGATGTAGTTATCGCACTACGAGACGTTTTTGAAAAAAAAAATTCGCAAAATGGCGGAAGTTTGAAAAATACATTGTTTTTTCCCTGTTTTTTTTTTTTTTTTTTTTTTGTCGTTTGGAATTTAAAAAAAAAAAAAAATTTTTAACTCTTGGTAGTGCGATACTATAATGTATAAAGAAGCTCTGTATAAAATTTCAAGTGAATCGGTTGAATAAAACTTGAGATATCATGCACACCGTTTCTTGAAAAGTAGTTTCGAGAAAAATGCGTTTAATATATTTCAACGAAATTAAATAGAACGATCACTTAGTTCCCGAGCAGTCGATTTTGAGAAACATACATCGATACGAGTACAAAAGACCTTGGCGGGCAGAGTGCCAGAGTTTGTTGAGCGTCTATTGTTCACTCTCTCCGGCCCGGCTGCGAAACGGTTTTGTCGGCGCGTCACAAAATGAGCTGTAACTCTGAAAATAATTTAAGTTTCGAAAAATCATCTTAGGGACATATTCTTAAAGGGTTATACTATGAAAAATTGGAAAAAAAAAAAAGAAAAAAAAGAATCAATTTTTTCGAATTTCTAAACCAGAATACCCCCTTAAAACATTAACTGTATCATATGACCACTCCGTTTCTTCAGATGGTACAGCAAGGAAAACAGAAACGTTATTTTTTGAAATTGATTTCAGGAAATTTCATATAAAATGAAAAAACTTTTAGGAAACTTCAAATAAGCGTATTATGTTTTTATCTTAAAGAGTAACAGTTTACATAAATTTCATATTTTTGTTCACTAATGTTTGTTATAAATATACATAAAACATATATGCTGAAATTTGAATTTTTGCACATTATTTGACTGTTTTGTGAAATATTATAAGTGTTTCATCGTACCCTGGCATATGATGTACAATGAAACACTGTCAGACATTTAACTTTTGTATTTTTTAAAATTTCTTCTTTAGACTGGAAGTCATAACTGAAGCACCCTTCACTCGGCTTGACAAACTTGCAGTGGCATCATAGATAAGAACATATTCTTGAAATGATATTTTAGGGGGCTAGTATAAGTGGCACTGGAAAGTAATGCCTTTTTTTTTTTTTTTTACACTGTATTCAAATAAATAAATTTTCAAACGTTTTTAAGGACAAATCAGCTGTGCCTAAACGTAAGATTCCTATTTATTACATTTTAAAGCAAGAATTTTACATATATTTTTTTCTTTCAAGAAAAATGGCAATTCCCCCCCCCCCATGTCTACCTTCCTTGCAAGGGCAAACTTCAAATGTCCTGAAACTAATTTTTAGGTGTTAGCGAGGGTTGTATTTTACAGAAATTTTTTTATGGATATCTTTCTTTTTCCTTAGAGAGATATGTAAAAAGAACGTTTTGGCCCCATTACCCATATGTTAGGAATTTTGGAAAATGCCTAATCTAGCATCCGTTAAAAAACTCCCATACACGTCAAATTTCTGATTAGCTTCAGTATTTTCTGCTAGGAAATATTGAAATACTGACTCACCCCCCCCCCCCCCCCGAAAAAAGAGCATTACTTTCTCGTTTCTCTAATAACATTTGGAAGTTACACAAAACAACAAATGATTTCATAAATAAAATTAGCTCACCCTGTATTGGTTTCTTTTAAAAACAAAATCATACGTCTTTCTAAAAATAAAGTCCAAGTCTCATAAAATTAAGACATTTTAGATATTATAACTGAAACCTTCTTCGTGGATAAAGCTACTCCTCCATGAAGCTGCACTAGCTGGTTGTGAAATTATAGCAGCATGCAGGGATGCATCCTGGGGTGGATCATGAGAGCCTAAACCTTTCCCAAAATTTGGATCTTTGTTAACTGGATGTCAATAATCAAGCTTTTTGTATGAAAATCAACCCTTTTGACTTTTGAGGCTTCTCAATATATATGTATTTTTTTTCTACGTCCCCTGGTGCTATGTAAAGGTATACCACTCTTGCATTTACTATGTATATTGATTTTTCACAGCAGTACATAGGTGCACGTCTTTCGACCTCCATACCTTCGAACCCGATACCCACAGTTCCTAACTGATACCTTTTAAAATAGATAGGAGTTTGAAGGTTATTATACATACAGTGGCATAATGAGCAAAACTGGTGCCCGGGGTGCCGGGGACTTCTCTATTTTTTTAAATCAAATTTCTTTTGTCTTATGGATGATTTGGCACCCCTCTGCGAGCGACACCCGGGGTATGATAGACCCCCTTGAACCCCTTCACTACACCACGGTATACATATATACAATCCCCAAAGCCCTGCACTGGTTTTTGCACAGTTATGGTGGCACACACAGAAAACCAAATGCGTGTAAATTTGCTTCTTTTGCTAAACTCGTGATAAAGCGACGTGCTGCTGAGTGAAGAGTTCAAGAAAGCATTAAGGCCAATTATGAGTGTTTCCTTCATTGTTCAACTTATTTAATATGTTTGAGTTTAAAAAATGAATTTGTGTTTTTTAACTGTTTGTTTACATTAGATTGAACCAATGGAGTGATCTCCCTGACTCTTCAATTAACTCAAAAGCTGTCTTCCATGCATGATTCTGCGACTGGTCCAAGAAAATTTGTTTGCAAAGGGTTGTTTTGTTTCTGTTTGTTGTGACAAAGCTAAAATAATACCATGTTGTGTTTCTCCATGGAACTCAGTTTTATCTTATATATCAAATGCTAAAGTTTTTATTATGCACAGAAAGCAAGTCTGACGCAAAATATTTTACTAAATATTTGAAGGTTTGGAAGACTTACTTGAATCTGCCAAGATATTGCACCAGAAATGTAATTGTCAGGAATGAATCTTGGACGACTTCGTTCCTTCTTTCGTCCACCAAAGGAAAGTAATGCTATTAAAAAGAAAGAAAATAAACCAATGAACCAAAAGATACGCATCAGAATTTTGCAGCAAAAATGGGAGTGTTAGGATTATCTACTCTGCAAATTTAATATATATTGAAAATAAATAAATATATAAAATAAAAAAATATCAATTTGAAAAATCTAAAAATTACTCTAATGGCTTGTGTTGATCCTTGAGTCTAGTGTACAGCAGTTTCAAATTAAAAAAAAAAAAAAAAAGAGGGAAGCAGGCATAAATGTAAAAAAATTCAAATTTCATGATTTCTTTTCTTTAACAGAGATTTTTGGTACCTGAGGAAATAAGTAATATATTAGCTTAATTTTAGTTTTCACCTAAAAAGGTATGTAGCTATAGGAGGTTGTTTATATTCATGGCACCCACATCCGATTACGGGCCCTGGACCCAGGATCAGAGACGGACCTTTCCTTTTTACAGTTATGTGCTACATTTTTTTTTTTTGCATTATTATATCTTACCAATACTCTTTTTCAAATGTAATGTAACCTGAAAATACAGGGTATAGTTGAAGAGCCGAGCAGATGAATATGTTAAATGACATTTTATAAAATAGAGATTTCTGGACGGAAGAACATGTTAAAGACTGCATTGACTATTAAACGCTCATTTATTCTGCCAACCTTACTATAAGGCATTTTTCAATAGACAAACAGGAAATAAATGAACTGATGAAAAAAGACATTCTATTAATTGTACAGCTGATTATCTAAAAATTACTACCCCTAACATGTTATTCTACTTAACTGTTCAATTATAATAACTATTTCACAAGTCCAAACCTATATTATGCAATTATTTTACTTAAAAACCACCACTGCAAGTATATTTATTTAGGACAGAAAAAGTTACAGTAAAAGTATTGACTAAAAACAAGAGATGCCGAATAGAAAATAAGACTCAATCATCTTCTGAGCTTTCTTCCGACTAAAATGATTAATGATGTTGGAAAAAAGTCTCGGACAATTCATTTTCAACTGCTAAAATTGCTACATGGTTAAGGCAACTTTGGCCTGTTATGCACCTTTGCCAAGATTTGAAAGAGTTTGCACCAGTCTACTAAAAGACTTTTCAGCTGTATACACTGGAGTAGCATAAAAAAGTCTAAATGCAGTGCACAGGTTTAAAAAAAAAAAACTAAGATTCTTATTATAAAGAGTTGTTATAAACTTTATCTTTCTCCTTTCAACTAAGCTGTCAGAATCTGCAAAGTCTGAAAGAGGTGTTGCAGGGTGTCTACCAAATTTCTGAAAGTCAATTTCCTGACTTTTGGGAGGTCCCGGGAAAAAAATTCCTGAACACTGCATTTTACTTTGAGAAATTGCACAATGCCCCCTCCCTTGTCTTTATATTTGCATATTTTGAACAAATTCTTGAAATCAATTTAAACTGAAGTATACAGGATTAAGCTTTCATCCATTGAGAAACAGAAGTAGTCGCACTTTCTGATAGAATTAACTAACTGTTCTTGGAAATACGGTCCTAAACCATAAGTTACAAAGTAAGCTATTTTGTCTTTTACCCTCCCGTCAAGATTGATGCGTCCCCATTTTTCTCTCATACAAACACGTCACTTGCTTGATGCTTTTGCGGTCCGAAAAATGTGTTGCAGTTGCTTTCGGTTTTGAGTCTGACAATTAGAGAGAAAGGGTAAAAAAAAAAAAAAAAAAAATGATTCTTTTGGTGAATTTTCCGGACATACTATCCAATTTCCCGTTTTTTTCCCGGACCCATTTTCCAATTTCCCGGCTTTTTCCAGACTTTCCGGAGCGGTAGACACCCTGTGTTGAGACAAGATAGGTGGTATTAACATTCAGTTCTTTCATTCAGTCGTCATTTTATAGCTCCATGAAAGCCAAACTGGTGAAAACAGATAAATTTGTTCACAGCTTGAAAATCTGGTTTTCAAATCTGCCATGACAAAATCTAAAACAGGAAAGACAACAAAAGATCCAAATTAACTTGATGCATCTAACTGAAGTTGTACAGGTGATTTTTCATCTGCACTGTGTTTTGTAGATCGCCAGATAAAAATCAGTGAGCCTTACTGGGCTAATACGCAAACAAGCTCACGCAACATACACTTGACTATAACTACTATCACCAATTTAATTAAAAGTTCTTAATAAACTGCTTATCATAAATGTATACTTTAAATTTTTAAGCTATAATTAGCTGTAGAATCCTGTACAATTTCATAAGATGAAAAAAAAATAAAAATAAAATAAAACTTTTTTTTCGTCTAATTTTGCATAAGGCTGTGGCCTGGGCCTGGACCGAGGGGTCAACCCAGCCCCACCCTTCTGGGGGGCCATGTTTATATTACAGTTGTGTATATTGAGTTTAGTTATTTTGTTTGTAATATGGAAAATCTAGCTAGCTTAATTCATACTTATTCTTCAGGGTAATGCCTACAACTCTGTATTTATCAAAAAACTTACTTAGGATACAGAAAATTGCATGTTAAAAGGCAGCGATTTGCTAAATTTGAATTCAAGTTCATAGTGCAAAAAACTTATGAGAATCCCTGATTGATAATCTTTATTAATAAGTGAAAAAATATATTTATCTAAAGTTAATTGTTTGACTTAGAAAATTTTGCTAAATTTAATTTTTATAATGAAGTACTTCAAAGGTTTTCTCTTACAGATAAAACTTATCTTTTCAACATTATAAACAATATAATAAATCAATAAAATAGAAACACAATATATTTTTCTGAAGGAAAGATAAATGCCAAAAATGGGTTTTTCTCACACCTTGCCTTTAAAGCACCCACAAGATTCAGAGATTTCTATTGGAAGTACAATCTGAATCTATTGGTTCACTTGCATCACAAATTCCTTAACAGCTAAAATAACTTCATTTCTTTCTTTCACTTTCGGAAAAAGATACAATAGGGATAGCTTCAAGTCCTTGCTTTGATGGCTGTTATTCTTTTCCTTCGAGAGCAGAATGAATTTCTGTGTATTTTCCACATTAAGTCTATTACATTTAATTTGTCTTGTTAAATACCAGATTCTTATAAGAAAGTCAGTTTACATAATCATTTATACAACTAAAGAGATAATTCAGAATTTCAAAACTAACTTTTTCTAAAAAATGCAGGTAAATAAACTTACAAAATTTAGGTCCTGAATCAATGGTTGTATTTGTACTATGATTTGATGCAAGTTCTTTTAAATATTCTTGCCGAGTCCGCTGAGCCATTGTAACAAATTTTTCAGAACGGTGAGCTGCATTTTCAGCATTTATCACTAAGTAATTAAAGACAAAAAAAATCCAAATGTTAGAAATGTGTCAAACTTCTTCAAAGATATTTAGTTAAAAGTGAACAATAAAAATATCAAAACAGTTCTGGAACTTAAAGCAAAAAATATCAAGATAAAAATGTTAAACTTAAAAGAAAAAAAAATTCAGCAAATTACCTTTTGCAAGAAGAAAGTCAGCAAACTTTTTAGATTTAGGAAAAATTGCACCTTCAGGAATAGGAGGTCCAAATGCAGATACATCTTTAGATCGACTAACAGCAACTCTAAATTGCCAACAGAATATGAAGTGTGTTTATTTTAAATATTATTGTTAGCATATCTTAGAGACAGCTATTACTTTAAATTAAACAGAAGTTTAGAAAAACTGAACAGCAAGGAAACACAATTGCAATTTTTAAGCAAAAGAAATTTAAACATCAATTTAGAATTATAAATGTAATTATAATGTAATAAATTTAAAAATGTAAAAAGCACAGACTAACATTTTACATAAATTGGGCTTATAAACTACAGTAAATCCTCGTTATATAGCGCCTCAATATATCGTGCATTTGGATATACTATGCTTTTTCTATATCTCCCAATTTTTTTCTGTACTCTTTTGCTCTGTTACTTTACTTAAGAAGCACACAGCAATTTGAAAAATGCATCTTCTATCACGTAAATTAGGTACAGTTAATTAATTTTCGCTCCTTATTCTTTGTTGAAAAGCAGGATATGAGAGTAAAATCAAACAAAATAACTCTGGATAATTTTTTCAGCAGGAAATGAAATGTGTATTTGTATATAAAATTAAAATAAAAACTTTTATTTTTATAGTTTAAGAGCATATCTTTCATTACTAACTTTATTATACTTTAAAAGCATGCGTTCATAAAAGTAGTTTTATATCACCCCTCACCCCTCGTTATATTGGGCATTTTACTTATCTCCCAACAAGCGCGATATAACAAGGGCTTACTGTACTTGTCTTCACAGGAAATAAGTAAATATAAATTTATACAGACATATATATAAGGGGGTCCAAAAAGGTGATAACGAGCTTTAATTTTTTATCTATTAGAGATAAGTGGGCAATATAAATTGAAAAAAATGTTCAAAATAAGGTCGTAAAAAGATTACTCTACGAAAAAACTCTTCTCGTTAATAAATTTGTATACGACCCCTGTACAAAAAAATTCCCAGTTAGTAAATCAAATGTGACCCATACACTAATGAGGTAACATACAAAATTTGAGAACTATCCTAAAATGTGTTAGAGATATGAAGATAAATATAATGCTGAATTGAACCACTTTTCAATGGCTCTCTGGGGGAAAAAATCATGTCGAATGATCGAATTTCAGGGATCGTATAGAAATTACAAAAGAAAATCTCTTTTTTCACTTGAAATAACCGTTTACTAAAATCATGTATAATCCCAGATCATCTTTCTTTAAAAGATGTCTGTAAGATGTTGTATGCTGAAAGGCTCAAGTTTAGTACATCACCTCATAAGTGTATGTAGAACATTTTACTATTTGGGAATTTTTTTTGTAGTGGTGTCGACTTCAAATTTAAAAAGTGTAACTTTCTGAAAAATGAAAGAAAGGAATTTTTTTAACGGAGTCTTATTTCCGACCTCATTTTGTACATTTTTTTCAATTGACATTGCTCACTTGTCTCTAATAGATAAAGAATTAAATTCCATTTTGGGACACCCTGTATATATTGTGAGGAAACTAAGAAATGCAGAGGAACTAACAGCAATATATAACTTATACAAACCATACAAACAATAATTAAATTAATACTATTGATTTAAAAAAGTAATAATAAAATTATGAAAAGAAAAGTGTGAATGTTAGAAAACAATGCTGGTTTTTACATTTGAAAAATACCTCATATGTTTTAGATTTGAAAAATACATACATACGCATGTACAGTAGGGCTGGACCAAAAATCGATAAATACAGACATATCGGTTTTATTTCAACATCAGATATCCGTTATTCCCATTTTCATTTCAGTGAAATCTTGAATTTGATAAAGTTCAAAAATACAGACTGGCGATAAGAAAATCCCCAGATCGATAGCAGCTTGTGATGCTTTTGCTACTGCTTTCTCTCCGTTGATGGCGATACCGGATCGCGGGAAAAACAGCCGCTTCACTACAGGAATCGCGGCTGTGTGTTTGTTATTGTAGAAAATAGTTTTATCCTCCCTCGAAGCTCCGCAGAAAGAAAGCAGGGAACGTTAATTTCGAAGGGGATGTAGCATATAGTGTGTCGTTCTGCTCGCGGAAGATATCTAGGTGCAATAGTAGTTATTATTTACCGACGATTTTGAGTGAAGGATATTATGATGTACGAACGGCTATTTCAACAGACAATAGAGCTGCTGACATTTGGTTGGATCAATAATATCTGATAGATTAAATTATTATTTCCAATAAAACATTTGCTCTAAGTGCGGTACCGTGTACATTAACGGGAGCTGGTGCACATAAAATCTTTCGTGGCTCCTAAGTCCCCCCCCCATGAATGATACCTCTGGAGGTCTCATAGCTTAAAGGAAGATCATGATCACCCAAGCTGCAAACCTTTTGCATCAAATCTATATGTATGGTTTATTAGCCTAATTACCATAATTAATTAACATATATCTTGGAAACTATCCATCGAAGCATGTTTTTATTGATTCTGGACCCCCCCCCCTTCATCGATACATGAAATTTTGAATGCTTTGATACCAAACTTAACCTTTTAATCTTACAGTCCCAGGGGGTCATACGAAGCTTCCCTGTATTTTCAATTTGGGTATTTTAAACACTAGCCTCTCCAAAGCCTGGAAACTGTCTCAGGCAAATTTCTACATGTTTGCAGCCCTTTTAAGCCTCAATCATGGTTAATTAGTCTAATTACCATAATTAACGTATTTCTCGGAAACTATCCACCGGGGTGCGTTTTTACTGATTCTCAATCCCCCTTAGGAATCCTCTTCATTTCATAAAATTTCGAATGCTTTGACACCAAACTTAACCTTTTAATCTTACAGGCCCAGGGGGTCATACGAAGCTCCCTGTATTTTCATTTCAGGCAGCAAGTGGTTTTACGGTTTGTTTATTTGATTGCCTACATTTCAAAAATACAGGGCGGCCATAATTAAACTGCACGTGTTCAAGGGGTGCTGGAGAGAAAACTACTGGGAATATTCCAGTGAAATTTGGTATCTACACGTTTCAGAACATGCGCAAGTCAAATATGGGAAAAAAAAAAAAAAAAAAAAAACGCCATTTTCGACCGATAGATGGCACTGTATCGTATTTCAACGCTCCCCGGTGGCATATACAACTTTCAAAACCAATAGACAGAGCATAATGACATTCTAAGAGGCATATAAACAATATAAAACATCATTTACAGTTTATCAAAATTCAATACAATTCAGTACGCTTCAGTAATTAAATTTTTACACTATCATGTAATCAAAAATTAACGTAATTTAAGATCACAAATTAAACAATCCATAAAGACGCTTTGGAAAACAATTAAACCATTATTTATTCTCATTGACACTCATTGGACCTTTTCTTAATCGTTTCATACGCCGGTATTCTTCCAGAGTAGCAGAATAATTGCTACCATTCTGATAGAATATCTTCACTAACAATGCACATTCCTTCTTATTCAGAGTCATGATTGACCATTACTCAATGTCTTCTTGTTTTTATACTGTTCGATGAGCTTAAAATTTGCATATATGCCGTCGATAAGCGTTGAAATACGATACAGCGCCATCTATCGCGCAAAATGGCATTTATTTTTTATTTTTTTTCATATTTGACCTGTGCATGTTCTGAAACATGTAGATACCAAATTTCACTGGAATATTCCCAGTAGTTTTCTCTCCAGCACCCCTTGAACACGTGCAGTTTAATTATGACCACCCTGTACTAAAATTAAGCGTGAAAAATATTGATTTATCGTGATATCGATATTTCAAATTCCAATATTGTCCAGCCCTAATGTACAGATGTCAGGGAAAAACTGGTCTAAATGTGTACATGTATTTATATGAGCATGCATACATGCATACGATGAGATGAATCACAAAACTTCTTAAAAGTAAACTTAGAGGTAGTCAAAAGTTTTTTTTTTTTTTTTTTTTTTTGTGTGTGTGTGTGTGTGTGTGTGTGTGTCAAAATCTGGCTACCAAGATTTTTCGCCATCACATTACTTCCTTATACTTTGTACAAGGAAGTAAAAAAATGTTCAATTATATAATCTGTATACTAAAAAACTCTACGACATAGGTCTTGTGCTTTCTGCTATGGGGAGCTTTAATTTCCTGATGGGTAGTCATGGTTAACAATTATAATTTCATAAAATTTAAGTTATTTTTTGCAATATCTTGAAAGTAAGATTCTTTAGTTTTGTAATGGCCACTCTTCAAAGTTAAGATATTCCTTTGCAAACGCCCTGTGTAGTTTAGTCATACAATTTTATCTATGAAAATGTTTTATTGGTATTTTCAAATAGTAAATCTTAACAAGGTGCTGAAATAAACATTTTTTTAAACAACTGTATAAGAAATTCAGGAAAATAATTCTTTTAAAACTAAAAGACAAGTGAAAAAAAAAAAAATCAAGAAAAACGTGTTAAAAGAGTTAAAATTAATTAAAAACTTTGTAAAATGACACACACAAAATGGGTGTTTATTAATATGTTCATCTTGGGTGATACAAATATGAATAATGAATAAAACTTTTTTTACCATCCAAAACATGTGTCTTGATAAGTACCTTTCTCTACATTTACCTATTAATTTATTAATATTTTTAGACATATGTTTACCTGTACTGCTGAAATCTTGCAAGCGAACGTCTTTTATTGTACATTCTACAATCACTAGCTCTTTAATGTTATTGATATTAATGAAGGAATAATGCAAAGAAAGTATTTATTAAGCAGTAAGAAATATCATTATTAAAATTCCAAACTGTGACAGTATAAGAAAGCTTACTTGTAAGAAGTATTATCAGAGCAAGGATTTACGACTCTGATAATGACAAAGACATGTTGAAACTGGGATCTTATATTTTTTGGTGTAAATGGAAGGGCATCAGGTTCTTGGAAAACTATTGTAACAATGTCATTTCCAATATGTCGTTTCCGAAGTAGCTACAAAGGTACAAAATAAATAAATAAAAATAAATTAACAAATATCTACTACACTAACAGGTAAAAGGTGGTTTAATTTTTTTTTTTTTCATTCTTCTGTGAATTGAAATCTCAGTAGAAAATCAGATAAATCATTGTACAAAAGGACAGAGGCAGCCAACATAAAGAACACCACATTTTTACTTACATACCATTTATTTCAGCAGATAAGACAAAGATTGAGAAAATTTTATAGTTTTAACATATATATGTTCAATAAGACAATCCCCAAACTATAATGGGGTTTTGAATTTAGTTTTAAATCAATGGTCAGCATCTGGAATAAATTTCATTTCCTTGCATCTTCGTAGCACTGCATATAAGCACATGCCGAATGTCAAACTCACATATACCCCTAACAAGTTTCAATATAGGTTGTGGCGTGAATTTAACAATTTGTAATGTAAGTGAAATCATAGAACAAATTAAAAGAAGAAAGGTGAGGCGTTCTGTTGAAAAATAATATCACCAAATCTTTGCCAGTCGCATGTCTACTACACTCTTCTGAATTTCTTACCCAAGTCCTTGACACCTAGCTTCATCTATCAGATTTTTTTGCACAAAATTATAGGAAACAAAAATCTAGCATGTCTGTAAGTCAGTCATCGTTCAAATACTCGATTTGTATGTAGTTTTTTTTTTTTTTTTTTTTAAATTTAATATTGTAAAGTGTCCAACAATTCTTAAACACCCTGTACTATATCTTAATCTTGAACCACCTCTACGCTATACTAGTTTGTAAATTTTTACAGTATATAAATTTTTCAGAAGAGCTAGGGGTGGGGGCGTGGCCCCTCCCTGACTATAGGTATGGGTGCCCATGACAAAAGGTATGTTAGGAATTGATACTTTTACTTTCAGTCTGTGGTGTAATCAGTCATTCTCATACTTCTACCATTGAATTTATATGTTCCCCCACTTTTTATTTTCAGGGGGGACACTAAAAACTTTTTAATGTACTAAGACTTTCATATTGTGATTCTGCGCCAAATTGCAATATGAAACCAAAACTAGACTTAGAATCACAATCTCATTGTAAATGGTAAACGTCCTAAGAAAAAGAATTCAGTAATTTGGATAAATGCAGTCTTGGTTAAGGTTTTCTTTCTGAAAGGTTGGGAAAAAAAGAAAAGGAAAAAGAGTATAGAGGGATTTAGTACAAATCTAAAGGAATATCCCTGTCAATTTGACATTGATTGTTCAAGATTGTAGACAGAAAAATTAAGTTTAAAGCCTCTCTTGATTAAAATGCCAAAGTAAGTAGCTAATTAATTATATGAAAATGTAATAAATATTAATCAGTTAATAAACAAACAACAAAAAAATCAATTTATTGCTTTAAGAATAATTAAATTACCACATTCAGGTTAAATTTAAAAAGTGAGTGTCCTTCCTTTTTATTTATTAGGACTACACCACTGCTTTTAGGTACCGTTCTTGAGAACGTATATGGAAACTTGCATTTGGTAGAGTGGCACAAAATAACTTTTGTTTTGAAAATTACATTTTAAGGATATGCTCTTTTTACATGGAGTTGGCAATAGCAGATTGCTCAATTTAAATAAGTTTTATAGTGATATTTTAAATATTTAATATTATCCTTTATTAAGTGTTCACACATTTCTTTTAAGGTATCTGTCCACCTTTAAAATACAATTTTCGTTCAAAAATCAGAGTTTCTATTTAAGGCTTAGTGTTGAAGCCTAATTAATATTTTAGCTTCATAAATTTGTAACAAAAAATACCAACAACTGCTGTAACAAAAAATACCAATTAAGATTTGATGGTGAGTTGCTTATGTAATAGAAAAGCATACTGTATTGACACAACAGTTTGAAAAAAAAAATGTTCATAATAAATTTTTATCAACAGAGATTTGTTCAAAAACAGCAATTACAAATATATTCACATGGAATTTAAAAACAAAGCTACATAAGAAAAATTCAAGCAAACTTAGTTAATAGCACTCACACAAATAAAATTAAGCACACATTTATAAAAACTATCCCCCGCCCCCCCCAAAAAAAAACCCAAGCAAAGCATAATTAACAAATAAAGTACCTGCTGTTTGTTATTAGGTGTATATGGCAAAAGAGTAGATACATGGAACATCACTTCACAATCTTGATGAGTTGTAAAAATTGAGTATAGCCCAGTAGTGTCAGCTAAAAAAAATATTTCAAATATTAAATATGACAAATAAGACTGAAAAAGTGCACATGAAACTGAACATTTCAGAATTCACATGCTCATTTGAAAATGCTAAAATGCATATCGTTAAGTATAAGACAATAACACTGTAGAATCGGAGCCCCCGGGAAGGGAGTGGGAGAGTAGACAATTACAAGGCGAGCCTGGGTACTGAACGCGTGGAGGTGTTGTGACGTCACAAGAGAGGATGGACTTTTCTCCGTTAAAAGCATTAGAATCATACGGAAAAGTAGAAGAAACTAAGATGTTTTGTGCCTTTTATGGATACTAATGGTAAGTCAGCAATCTCTATTCTTAATACGACATACTTGATAATAGTTATTAAGCTATAGAGTACATAAAAATATAAAATTGCCGTATTTTGCGTTAGTTTTATTGATTTCTGTTCTTTTGTTCTAGCAATCACTATGCTTCCGTTTGCTGCGTCCCAGGCTGTAAGTAAAGCTAATTACAAAACAGGAGAAAATGTAAATCTTTTCACTTTTCCCAAAAAACGAAGATGGACTAAAAATATTCCAAGAAAAAATTGGTCCCCAGGAAAAAATACGTATGTTTGTATTGAGCATTTCCGAGATGAAGATCTTTTAAAAGACGATGCTATTTTAAAATCAGATGGGGCACTTTTAACTGTAAAAAGAAAGCATTATAAATTAGAACCGAATGCTATCCCGTGCATTTTTTCGAGCTTACCAGCCGATATATCCGATATTACCAAAAAACAAGAAATAACTGATCCTACTAAAAGAAGAGAAAACGTTTAAGAAAAAGATATTGATTAAACCGAAAAAAATAATGCAAAGGAAAATATAAATTCTTTTGAAATTAAGAAATGTTTCAAGAGTTTCATGGCAATTCTATGTTAAGAAAATTTCACCATTAATTACAAATTAAACGCAGATCCCCCTTCCACTGCACATACCAAGTAGCTTAAGGTTCAATGCGGATCTCATGGTTGATTTATTTATTTAAAAAAAAAAAAGAGAGAGAGAGAGAAATCTATTTGCTGGATACTTAGAAAAGCAAAAATATAGAAGGTATTTATTAAAGAAATATTTCCAACTAAACGGTTTACCGGAATTTGTTGAAAATTCTGAAATTAAGTATGAACACAGATTTGGAAATTAACTCAAAAAAGAAAATGTATTACTGCAATGCTAACAACAATAACAAAAAAGTATATTTATTACTGCAACATATTTTACATGAAAACCCCTGAGAGCATTTAGGCAGTTTTACATATTCAAGAGTTATACTCACTAATTTTTAAAAATATTTAATTATGTATATTTCAAATGTCTCAATGTGATATTTGAAAGTCTTATCTAGAAAAAACTAAAGCAAACACTTGTAGTGCTTTCACGAAAAATTTATAGTATTTGTAAGGTTTGGGTAATAAAAGCTTTTACTTTTTATTTTCTTGTTTTTTGTGCTTTAATTGCTTCTAATAAAATTTGAGATTAGGAGTCTGTATAACATAATTATATATAGAATGTATTGTACGAGTTTTTAAAATATTAATTGTGGAAATTTCTGGCTGGCAATTCTGGGCAAGCTGTATTACCCACACAGAAGCTGCAACCCCTGTGGTATAATTTTATTACGCTTTCTGCAACAAGCTGCAGAAATACACAAATTTTTCTGCAGCACAATATATATTTATGTGTGCATGTACACAAAGATGTGGGTCATTTAAACATTGTTAATTGAAAATTACAAGAAAGTGGTCTTCAGCACATTTTCAACTCTGTTGTAGAAAATTTGTCTGCAGAGGGTCATTCTGTTTCTGCGACAATGCCGCCCTGTTTCTGCCATGGGGGCTGCAACACATTTTTTGAAAAGGGCCTGGTGTGCTTGCTACAGCAGTGAGATACAAAGAGCATATATGTAATGCTATTAAAATGTTTAATGAGTAAGCTAGTGCACAATGCTCAAAAAGTAAGAAACAAGAGAAAATAATGGATTTGTTCAGACCCCAAAATCTACAGACTACATTTGTCAAATCAATTGATATACTAAACAAATAAATTGATCATTTATTAATCTTTTTTCACCTTAAAAATTTGTACTCAAGCATCGTAATAATTATGTAACTTTTTCAATGTAATCTTATCCATTTATTTTTTAAATGGTAAAAATTTATAAATAAAATAAAATAAAAAATGAGAGAACAAGAATAAAAAACATTGGGTACTCCCAACATGCATTGGGAGTACCCAATGCATGTTGACCCACATGTTATGGTACACCTATCGCTTGAATAATTGCTTTTCTTCTGTAATACAACAGTATTCAACAATAGGAATACGTGGATTAGAGGGTTTCAAGTGCATATGTTTAAACAGCTTGTTGCTTAATGAATAACTAAATTTCATTTTTGATCAATGTCACAAAGCTGGATATGCATACAACATTGCCAAAAATTTTTTCAATGAGCATTTTAAGAGATTTAACAATATAGAAGATGATTAAAAGAGAAAACACAATTTCACTTCTGCTATTCCCCACAACAGAAATATAGCCAGTAAAAGTGTAAATGCTGCTTAAATAAAAAGTCTAAAAATCCCTGTTAAACCAATAAAAATATTTTTACATGTATATGATTAGACAAAGATTCAGTTAATTTTCAAGAAACACCAGGCATTTACAAAGTCCACTATGAAGGTAGATATGAAACAGGATGTTACATAGGTATGATGAAACAAAAAATTAAAGAAAAAAGGAAGAAAATCTGAAACACTTTCAGATTTTAAATACGCACTATAGTGCTTACATATTAAAAGTGTATCATAATTTATGTGTCATCACTATTTTTCTTCCTTATTCCATTAAGTTGGAAAGTGTATCATTATTCATGAATGTGCTGTATTTTGCTTCCTTGCTCCCATCCCCAACAAACACATTAACGATGTAAAATTTTGTAAATTGAACAATGCCTAGTCACGGTTAGCCCAGAAATCTAAAATTGATATTGATTTTGCCCCCCCCCCCCGTCCCGGAAAAAGTTAATTATAAAAATAAGACTAATGCACTTATTTGGGAATTAATAGAAACCTCCATCACAAAGTGCACCATTTACAACATGACACATGGAACCCTTTCCTTATCTCGAGGATAAAAAGATGTGACAAGCCACTATTGCTGAAGACTCCCATAGTAAAATGTGAGTGAAAATATATTTTAAAAATAGTTTTAATTGTCATTTGTTTTTTTAAGTTTTAACAATAATCAACATACTTTTTGTATCAAGTCCTCCACGATATTTGTCAAAACCTTTTAACCTAACACGTTGTCCAAGCATATCTAAAAATTCTTCAAAAGCAGGCCCAGCAAATTCTAGAAAAGGCAAAATAAATAAAAAAGCAAATTTAAAAAACAAATATAAATTGCCACTCAAAATTAACAGCAACATTAAATTTACATAATGCGTAAATTTTTCAGTAGAAAAATTTTCACAGACATAAGTTACTTACATTTAAGTTTTCTCACTGCAGTAGTTAAAGTAAAATGAAATAGCTTAACCCAGAAGCAGAAAGTGTGACATATGTGCCTATTGGAAAATCTGCAACTGGACATAAGGCATGCACCTCAGGCCACACAAATCTAAGGGGTCTCAAAATTCGGTTCTCAAAAAGAAAAAAATATATATATATAAATTTTTGCTCCAAAGACAGGAACTTTGTTCATAGTTCCAGGCTAGTTCGAGTAGGAAGCACTCTTGAACAATCTTTCCATTGGTCCTTTCCCTCTTTACAACATTGAATCATAATCTAAATTAATACTTTTAGTTTATAAGTAATTAGTGCTTTAATTCCTTATTTCACTGTAAAAACTCCAGAAATGTTCCTTGGAAATAATGTGACAGGTTAGACTCACAAATACCATACAGAAAATAAACATTTAAATCTGAGAACTTTTTCCTTTAACCTATCCCCCCCCCCCCCACCCCCAAACCGAATATTGCTCTCATGATTCCCTAAAAAATCCACGTAAATCACTCAAAAATGACCAGAAGTATAAAGATTCCAGAAATGTTCTTCAAAAATTATAGGCAGTTGAGGTGCCCTAAATTCCAAGGAAAGTTACATGAAAATACCAAGAACTTTATTGAACAACATACAATTCAGTGGAGCCTTCCCGAGTTATTCAGTAAAGTTCCTGGTATTTTCATGTAACGTTCCTTGGAAACCCATGGCACCTGAACTGTACATTATTTCTAAGGAAAGTTCGTAGATTTTATTTTTTATTTTTTATAGTATTGCTTTAATTTGTTCACTATTCTTAGTTTTAAAAAAATGCAGGCGCATATAGTCCCTGTACCTATTCCTATCCGGAATGAATCAGATTGCAGCAGTCACTGGTATTGCAGCAGGTCATTCAAACCACACCTGCTTTAAAGACTCCCCCCCCCCCTACAACTAAAAAGTGTATATGCTGATAAGAATATTTCTCATAATTTAAAAGAGAAAAGCCTTAACTGTGCTTGATTCTACAGCTTCTCATAAAAAAAATTGTCAAATATTTTATAATTTTCAACCTTCCTCATTTAAATGATTTAGGAAAGGGCACTCTGTATTCAGTGAAATTTTCAAATATACCTAGAATGTATAGTTTTTTTAGATGATCTAAAGAGATTGAAAGGAATAATCTATCTTCTTTTGAAAAATCAGAAAAAATAAAATTTAAGATAGTGATAACCAATATATATATATATTTCAACAATTGGAAGAACTTTCCAAGGATGTAATGATAAAAAAATGCCGATCAATAATTAAGCAGATATGATCTGATAAGTGTGAGATAACCCAAGTTTTGAGAAAAGAAATATTTGATAGTTAAAAAAAAAGTTTTGAAAAATTAAAAAGAGCAGTACTCAGTGTCAC
Organism: Cheiracanthium punctorium; assembly: GCA_038373885.1. NCBI lineage: Eukaryota > Metazoa > Arthropoda > Arachnida > Araneae > Cheiracanthiidae > Cheiracanthium > Cheiracanthium punctorium. The sequence goes on along the minus strand of JAWZYV010006369.1, from coordinate 84,410 downwards.
CGGAATTACATATGTGTGCAAATTTTCAGCTCGATCCGATGATAGGAAGTGGGTTAAAAGCTGGAATGACATACATAGTTAATAAAAACTTGAAAAAGTAAATTAGGACTAAATTAATTTTTTTGTTTTTAACTAAAAAAATATTTATGATAACTACATTATAATTATGGTATGTATTTTATAGTTGCAAATGAAAATTCTAAAATAGATAAGAAATATAGGGAAGAAGCTTAGAGATTATACATTTTCAATATAAAGTGGAATTTATTTTTAACTCAGTAATATTTTTTATATTTTAATTATAGGAGAGAGCAGTGTACAGTTGGTCAGGGGGTACAGTGGGTCTTTGAAGATATTTTCCGTTCAGTGAATAGTTTTTAAGTCAGAAAATTATTTAATCAGGTATCAAACAACTTAATTCTGTGGAAAAAGTTAAACATCTCTCTTTAATTGTGGCTGGAAGAAACAGGCATTTTGTTTTCTGATCATCTGCAGAATGTTTGAAGAAAGTAAAACTTTATGTTATTACACTTGAAATTTGTCAAGTAAATATGAGTTATGTTTTTGTTTTTTTTAAACAGTCTAAATTACTTCTTTTCTATTTTGGATTTAAATGAGTATTTTAACGATTTGAATTTTGAGGTGAGAAGTAATATACTGATTCATATGGAGCATACTGAGTCACCTGAAATAGGGTACAGTTGGTCAGTGACTTATTGCTTTCCCATTTATGTATGTATTGTCTTTCTGTGAGTTTCTTATTTTTTATTTGAATGATCTAAATTTATCTAAATAAGTATTCCACATTAGCCACAGAATCTTCATTTTCTCAAGAAAATTATGTAAAACAAAAAGTGACACCAGAGATGGTAAAAGCCTATTCCTAACTCTGATCTGAAAGCGAAAAAACTGAGAGGCAGCCTAAAAAAATCACAAATTCTATGATCATCTCATATTGGATGTCGATTTTCACAAATACACCTGTGAAAATCGACATCCGATATGAGATGATTGAAAAAAGAGAAGAGTGAAAGACTTAATGATATGTTTGTTTGTTTATTTGTGGGATTACGACCGATTAGCTCTGAGTGGGCTCTAGGTCGGAGGGTGGGATACCCTCTGTGGGGGTCTTTCTAAGGGGTCCTAAACCGATTTTACGCTAAGTTTCAGAGAAAACCACAGAAAACTCCGAATGATTAGGTGGACGGATGCACGATGGGACCCGAACTCGGGACCTTCAAACTTTGCCCGTCTACCATTTCCAGTGATATAACCACTGTGCCATGGTGAGGCACTTAATGATATGAAGCAAGAGAGAAAAAAACTGAAGAAGCAGAAAAACAAAAAGTGAAGTCAGTAAAGATATTGTGATAAAGTTTCCAAAACCAAATATATTGCAAGGAACTGAGAGAACAGTGAGTTGACTTTTGCTGTAGATTTTCAGTTATATAATGTCCTGTAGTTATTGTAAAACAGCAGTTTCTTATTTAATGTCTTAAAAATAACTATAAAACTAAAATTTTGTAAAGTTAATAGTTCTCAAAATGATATTATCTAACTAAAACTTGTTGTCTGTACGATTCAAAATAATTGTTTATTTACCAGAAATTAATAATGAAATAACTATTTGCTTAAAGAAATAGCAATAACAAAAAACCATGCAACCTTGATGTAAGGCTAAGTTATATAATTAGTGCCCCTCCCCCCGTCCAGATTCAAATTTAAACAAGGTAAACTGATTTTATAAAAAAACTTTTTACAATATTACTAACAATTAAAAAATTTGCTATGTAATAAACATTTTCACAAACTAAACATGTACAAAAAATTAGAAAAAGCAAATAAACGAATAACATACCATTACTATACATTTCTTCTTCTGTTGATTGTCCAGCTTTACAGTACATAACACCAACTTTGAAGTTTTTTGTTAACTGAAATGGAGGACACATACATTTAGAAAATTTACAAAATATGAGAAATCTAATATACAGATAAAGTTTTTACAGATTCAAATAAGAATAATTCATTTTACATAGCTGCCAACTCTTCTGATTTTATAAGAAGATTTTCCACCAGTAATTTATACTTGGCAATTTAAACTTTAAAATAAGTCCAAACTTTTTATGTAAAATAAAACTGTTTATAGACTGGTGGAAAATTTTCTGGAAAATCCAGAAGATCGTGCAGTTATGTTTTTAATGCACTTTGCAGCATGAAATCAACTCTAAATATATTAGCCTAACTATTTATAAATGTACTCAAAAACTACTGAACAAATGTTGAAATTGTGTGTTTGTTTTGAATGATCCATTTCCACTGTTAAATTGTAGTTTTTTTCAGTTAAATATATCTAATGTATCACTTTATCAAGAACGTTCAAATATAATTTTCCATCCTGTCCCATGCATATTACAGATTGGACTTTAGTAGTATATAGCCAGATATCTGGTAGTTATGATTCGGATATCCGACCGTATTTTGGATATTGAAAAATCAGCCAGATAGGCTGGATACTGGATACTTGCCATATATCCATTACATCCCTACCCAATATTTTGCCTAAATTGTTAATAGATTAAAGAAAAGAAGGCATGTTTTTTGTCTTCGCCACCCTTAATAATCAGTAGGTAACAATGCTCATGCATATGATTTTCATTGCTGTTTATTATAAGTCTTTTTAAAACTTTTTCATAAAATGGGTTTTTGTCTTTTCACTGCATTTGTGTAAATATTCAGATATTTATTCATATTTCTGTCACATAAATTATGGTGGAATAGACCTAAGTTAAGACTAATATACATTTCTTATTTACAGTAATATTAAGATACATCAAAATAACGGGGAAAAAATTCTTAACAATTTTCCAACAACTTGTTTAAAGTGAGGGGGGGGGGGGAATGTTAAAATAGTCTGTCCCAAGAAAAAGTGCAAATGACTCAGAATACAAATAATTTAGATTGTTGTAACTACACTTTTTACTTTCAGAACATGTACCATGTAAGGAAAGTATTGTAATCAGGAAAAAATCCGACTTTGAGATTTTGGTGTATTGACACGTTTTGGAGTCTTCTGAATTCATTTATGCTATTTTTACAAGATGTATGAATGTGTGTGTATGCGAGTGAATGCGATAGCTCCTAAACAGGACATTCGATTGAGCTCAAATTGGGTATATATGTTATAAACCACTGTCGCAAGACCGATATTGATTTTGGTGTGTATAGGACTTTTAGTTTTTCTACAGGGCTACGACTAAGATTTCTTTCACATTATGGCATATGGGAGGAAATTCTTTAAAGTGCACTAGCGTTTAAAATGGTACATTTGATTGAGCTGAAATTGAAAAAATTAAGAATTTTTGCTGAATTATTCATATTAAAATTTATTTAAATGCTTGGTAATGATCTTAATAGCAAGGGTTCGGAAAGTCGAGGAGTCACTCCAGATTTTTTAGTATTATATAAATTCATTTTTATAAAATATTTTAAATACAGTTTAATTATTAAATATGCAATCCGAAATGCATTAATCTAATGTAAGCATATTGACAAAAAATGTGCAAGACTTTTTTCTTTTTAAAATCTTGAGGTATCATTAAATTACTGTATCATATAAATTGAAATTTTTTATATTTTATCATACTTGACAGCCATGTAAAATATTGTGCCCATGTTATTGTACATGCTAATCTGCTAATCTTATGCTTACCCCTTGTTCATCAAGCCTCAGTAAATGCTCTTCAGTTTGGGCACCGGGAACTGCTAACCGAAGACAAGGAAGATGAAGTTCAGGTGCAATATATTCAATCACTTCTTTCACATGACATAGTCTAGGCTGATTTGACCGGGCTATAGTAGGAACAGCTTCTTCTAGAACTGTACCTCGCATAACCAAAAGCTATAATGAAATATATACATATATGTCACATAAGCCATAATTGGTTTCTATTCTAAACTTAATTAAAATTTATTGATTTTAGTGTGGTATAAGGTTAGCACATGAGTTATTTTACAGCATGGTGCAGCATGTCTCCCAGAAGAAATTCATAGCTTCAGTTGTCAATCTCAGTGGCATCATGCCATAGTACTCCTCATATGTCTACAATGTAGCAATAGGCTACTATTGTTAAATTCCTCAGCCAGTCAAGCACAGTTTCCAAACTTAATGAAAATAAAAATGTTTGATATTACATGTCTGGTTTTACTGATTTAGAGTAAATCCCTGTGTTTATTGCATAAATTAAAAAAATCAGGATATCAAGTCTTTAAATTTTATTCTTAATATTTAAATTAGTTAGAATTAACTTTCTTAATTTTGAGAAGGAAGGATCCGATTTTTGCCTCCACATCAGTAAACGCTCACTGAGTCTCCCTGTAGGGCTAGCTTTTAAAGTATCCAGACACTGCAGGTTTGCACAAGTGCAACACTAACCCCAGTCGAGCATCCAAAGAAACATCCTGGGAAGCAGCATCGGTGAAAGAAGGAGTCTTTTTTGTTGCAGCTTTTTAATATTGCGAATGATCAGGTTGAACATATTGGATTAATATTAAAAAGAGAGTAACTACCTCTGATAACATGCTTTGTCCTACTTATTGGCCCTACCTTGAAACTTTTCTGGACCTGCCACTGTCAGAGGCAGATGCCAGTCTTTTTTTCAAAACACAGTTTAATTGCCGCTAGCTCTCATCTTCTAGCGATGAGCTGATCATTACAGAAACATTTATGATTTGCAAACTAAAAAATAAAAGCTGAAATTTAGATTTTTGTCAAGATACTTGCCTCACTTGTACGAATGATGATACGAAACTGATAATGAGGTGAAGTACCACTGCTATTTTTAGAATTATCACTCTGTTCTATTTTTTCCTTTTTGATACTTATTGCAACAGGACCCAGACTTTCATCTATTCCAAACCAATTTTGATGCTCTGTAGAACATAAAAGAAGCAAATTACAACTAAATATCAAAGTATTGTTAGAAAATCAAATTAAAAAACATGAAACTACTGATGGTTAGAAAAATATCAACATTCTAAAATAAAGGAATTCTACTATGAAAAAGTGCATGTTGTTGAACTGGACACGACTGTTCAATTTATGATATCTACATAAAAAATTATGGATATGATTTTATTTTTTTATGACAAAACACATTCCAATATTTCAAGTGCTTTTACAAACCAGGGTTAATAATTTTGAGGGGGGGGGGGGGTAAATAACATACAAAAATGACGAAAACAATACCACAGCTCTCATTCCAGAAAAGAATAAAATATATTCACCAGTACTGATGAATCATGGTTAGCAGTTCCTCCTACCTATGTTATTTAATTTTTGCCTATGTACAAATTTAAAAAGTGTAACTTTTTGAATTAACAAGATGAAAAAGATTTAAAAAAAAGGAAAAAAGTGTGGGGGGAGTAAAGGGGGAAGGGGTGGGGGGTGGGAAAAGGGGGTGTGAAAAAGGTACAAATTTAAAAAGTGTAACTTTTTGAATTAACAAGAGGATTTCTTTTAAAAGGGAGTCTTATTTTGGACATTTTTTCAATGTACACTGTCTACTTATCTCTAATAGATAAAGAATTAAAGCCTGTTACCACCTTTTTGGGACAAGCTGTATAATAATAAGTATAATCCTGTAATCTTGGGTCCTTTTAAAACTTGAAAATTTCATGTGCATTTTAAATTTCAATGGTTTTCATCATCTTTCAACTTTAAAAGCATTTTTAGAATCTTTAGGGCAGTGTTTCTCCAATCTTTTACAACGGCAGACCATAAGAAATGGAAAAAACCTTTCATGAACTAATATCAGACAAAAATGTAAAACTGTATCTACATAGAAATATTACCATTAAATCAAATGTTATACAATTTTAAAGTCCAACATTTGCTGACACTCATATTTTTTACAAATTCTATTTTCGCAGACTGACAACAGTATGGGCCAATGTCTCATAAACACTGCTTAAAATCAATTGGCTTGAAATGTGTGTGTGTGTAGGGGAGGGGGGGGGGAGAATCACCGAAGACAAGATTTTCAGGAGAGGGGGGGGGGGGCAGGGGAGAATTTGATTAAGGCATGTACAAATAAATACTGAACAGTACTTAGGTATTATTCTGGCGGTCGGCCAAGATGAGTGATTTTTCGCCAAGATAAATGCCGGACACATGAAACTACTGATGGTTTAGTAGCGGAAGCAAAAATGACGCTGTTTAAAAGTAAGTTAAATTTCTTATATATGGTGGCAACACTAAAATTCAATAAAGTCATAATTCACTTTTTCTCCACATGTATCTCAGCGTGAAGGTCACACCAATTCAATGCTTTTCTCCATCTCAAAAGTGACCAATGCACTTAAAGAAGTTTTAACTTAAAAAAAAAAAAGACAAGTTATACACAAAAAGATACACCATCTACTATATAGCACGCTGATCCCCGACTCACTCACTCTTTAACAATTCCAGTCTGAACATTTCAAAACAGAACTTTTGCCGTCAGTAACCCAAACAGATTAAAAAGTTATGGCCTATAACTGTAATAAAATTCACACCGTTTGTATTATCTACTTGAAATTTTTCATAATCATGTATAAAAAAATAGAAAACAATCTGCACTGCTTTAAAAATCTGAAAATCTACCCGTTCCCTCATTTTTAAGCGATTTTTCACTCTTTTCAGCTCCATTTTATTTCCGAGAGTCAAAAAAGTGAATCATTTGCATGTCAAAATCACCTTTTCAAGTGAAAATGACATCCCACAATTGGGATTCCAATTTGTTTAAAATAGTTTTTTCAGGTAACTTAGCTTAATTTTTTGTTCATTAAAATAATGGTCTGCTGAAGCATTTAATATAAGAGGAGCTGAATACACAAAATGAAATCGTTTGAATGCGAAAAGTTTCTGTGCATTTCCAGGAGCATGAAATTCCTTTTCGGTATATAATAAAAATTTGTAAAATTATTTATTTTAGATGGACAAAGATTAAATATATTGAGTGTAGACATATTTTCGAGAAATGTTTTTTCTAGCACCCATTGCAATTGCATCCACGACATGTTTTTTTCCCCCCTAGTGATTGAAGAGTTGAGAAATGAACATGTTAAGTAGCTTTTTTTTTTTTTTTTTTTTTTAAAGGGTGGGGGGGGGGGGGGTGGGGGGAGGGAGAAGCAGTCTTGTGTGGATGATCACAGAAGAGGACTGCATTAAATATTGTATGCTCTTCGGTTCTGACAATTCTAATAAGGCAATTTTCATTAGATGTTATGGCAGGGTTTTAAAAAACCCGGGTTTTTTAAAAAAAAACTCCAACCCGGGTGGGTTTTATTAAGATTTTTTTTAATAGTATAACACTTTTTGGATTTAAATTTTATAGTTTTATTTCAAAGCAGAATAATTTTAGTCTAAAAGAAAACTTTCATTACAAAATAATAATTAATTAATTAAAATTAAAAATAACTTCAACTTTAATGCAGTACTATCTTTTTCTGCTGGCGTTTATAAAGGGCTCCTAATTTGTTTTATGACCATATAATAAAAGTATATTATTGTTCACTTAGAAAAATATGTTGTTTTTGATTGGCTGTTTTCTATTACTTTTTAAATTTATGAACTTTTAATTTTTTTTTACCTTTATGTTTTTTAAGTCATAGTTATATTTCCTAGTTAGAATATAAGTCAGTAAACCCTTTGCAGGCCAACTTACTGCAGAACTACTATTTATTTAATAATTTTCTTTATAGTTATTCATTTTTGCTTGAAATATATATTCCTTTTTACTTTAAAAAATCTAGAATTAATATGTCTGATATTAAATCCCACATAAACAATGTATAATGAATCAGTTTTACATTTCTCAGTACTAAAGTAATGCAGCAACTAATAGAATACAGGATGGTTTCCTGAACCTGAATTCATTCTTGAGATGCATGCTTGTAAGCTGTAAGAGAGAGAGACATGTCCCATTCTTCTCTTATCTGGGAAAGGATTTTTTTTTTTTTGTCACTATACTGATAATTACATATTTTAATAAATAAGGTTTTAAATATGAATAAAGAGATAAATTATTAAGTTATCCCTGCCTGCATTCTACACCTGTTCATTTCAAAACAAATATTGCAGATAGAATTAGCTCAAGGTATTATTTTTAAAAAGGTTATTGTTCTTTATGTTGAATTTGGAAACATAATTATAAAAAAATAAACTGCATATATATATATATATTTAATATCAAATAAATGATTTAAATGAAAGAAAGGAAAAATTTGATAATTTTTAATAAAACCCCAAAAAACCTGTTTCTGTGTAGGTTTTATTGGTTTTTTTAAAAAGTGGGTTTTTAAAAAAATAACCCACCCGGGTTTTTTTGGGTTTGTGTGCGGGTCCGAAAGCCTGTGTTATGGACACAATATAAAAACGGCATTCTATTAACTTCACAGCTGATTTCAAATTTACTAAATCTTTTAAGATGTTCAACTACCCAGTCTTCAATTAATGTACACTACACTAGATGTTTGTATTAAATTTGAGTAATAAAATAAAAAAAATCAACCTAATAAAACCCTTTATTCATCTTGCAGCATTCTGTATATGTAAATAATCAAATAAATAGTATCACCTTGACAGCACTTAAAAACTACTACTAAAATCCATAACATTAACAAATGAAAATGTAAGTTCAACCCAGGTGCTAAAATGCAAAAGTGAAAAACTACATGAGTGGCTACTTGGTATTTTTTACGTATTATCCCGGCGCTCTGCCAAGATGAGCAATTTTTCGACAAGATAAATGCCGGACAAATGAAATAATTCATGGCTTGAAATACATTTAGCAACAGTTTGCCAGCACATTTGAAGCAAAAATTGTTTGACAGAAATGACTGCTGGGATAATACATAAGTACTGCTACTTTATGGTGAAAGTGGTAAATGAATTTTTTTTTTTATAAATTTCATTTAATATAAATAATGTGTAACTAGTAATTATTTTAAAAACACAAATAATTACAGTTGCTAGTGTTATATTTTGCTTTTGTTTAGATTAAATATGCTTTCTTAAAAATATTATATCCTCCAAAAATAATTTCAAATATCCACCAACTGTAGCTGAGAATTGGTCATTTTTTCATTATTAGCAATAAACAACAACTTCAAAAAAAAAAAAAAAAAAAAATTACTGGCAGAAATGATCATCAGACTAAGTACACAGCAAAGATTATTGCAATTTTTAAGAGCATTTAAAAAGTGGTATACATAAAGACTTAACCCTTTAACGCGCAGTGATCCCGCTCTGGGAACACCCAACTCTGACGCTTTGACTGTTGCCCGTCACAAAGAATAGATTGGATTTCTATGAAAATAGTGGCGAGTGACATAGCTTCATGAGAATCCTTTGTTTTTTAGCACGTCATTTCCCGTAAAAAAATGGTCACGATTCTTTTTAACAGCACTGACATCTGCTGAAAAATGGAAAAAGGTGAGAACAGCAGGAAAGATTGCCCAATGCTGAAAAAAGTGCAACAGCCAGCTGTCGTTAAAAAAGGTGTCTCTAGATCTGTGGCACGAGATGAACGTTTTGATCGTCCACCATCTTGCTGGTAGTTAAGTCGAGCGATGGCAACGGCTGCCGTTTTTTCAGCATTGGGAAAGGGTTGCGCCTCAAAGGGTTAACAACTATTTAAGTATTAGACAAACAATTCAAGAGAACATTTACCTTGCCCATGGAAAAAATGCCTATAATACAATGCACCCGTTCCAGTTTTCTCCATCTGCAGGGGTTGCCTTTGATAAGGGCACAGTCTCTGATTCCACTTTGAAATAGTGCTACATTTTTCAAGCACACACACTCCGTATGCTATATTTGGCTTATGCACAGTAGGCGACACACCCAATGCATCATCTGGAGCCTTCTGCTTTTTACAAGTAGTCCGATTCAAACTGATCACCCTTTCTTCTTCACCGCCCAGTTCATTCCTAAAGAACGGACAACTCAACAACAGTTCACTACTCCTACCATCTCCAGGATCGGAATCTTCCGGATTCAAGTTTTCGGTACTGCTAGCGGGTGTACGGTTCAGCATCGATGCAGCAGAGGCACCCGTAGTGGTGTTGCGCCTTTTACTCAATAAGCTCCTGAGTCTGGATGCATAGCTTAAATTAGCAATAACACTTTGGCAGTCATAATGCGCAAAGGCCTTCTTCCTCAACTTATCTTCAATTCTAGCCTCTGCGTCTAAGGAGTTATCGGAACCTTTGCCGGTACAATCGGCCACGTCCGATTTGCTGCCGCGGAGTTTCTTAAATATTGAAGGTTCACTATTCAGCATCTTACTCTTCATTTTATTCCTGTCTTTGATGTCCCAGAGCTTGTGGAATTTGTTCTTCAGCTTTGGGCTGTGAGATTCCTCTAAAGAGTCTGGCCCGTTCACCAGAGTATTGGAAGCATTCTGGATGGACGGATTCGGATCAATTTTGCCCTTCAGATACTCCTGGATCTTGGCAGGACCAGGGCTCCTCTGATCAAAGTTGTCCCTCCTGAATTCTCTCAGCATCGCAAAAAAGCTCTCGCCCGTTGTACTTATGATGTCGAGAGAGGAAGCACTACCATAGTCACGTCTCAAAATCCCAGAGCGTTCATCGAGCATCTCCCCACTGTGGTCCAAGTCCAGACTGCTGTTGCTCCGGTAGAGACCAACCTTCGTGGGAGATATACCATTATTCACCACCATTTGGTTCAGGTTAGTGTCACCAGACAATTTGTTGGATCTCTCGCTATGTGTTCGATGAGGACGGTCGTTTCGGTATTTGGGCGGAGGAGGACGGTTAACAAATGATGGAGACACTATATGGCACGTGTTCTGTTGTTCATTTTTGAGCGGTGTTTTATTACCATTCACATAACCATTGATCTGAGTCATACTACCACTCTTGTGGATGGCATTGCTTTGAAACCCCGACCGCTGCACATGGGGATGACAGTTGTTATAGTACTGTATAGTCCGAGCTCGCAAGACGTCAGAGGTTAATCCATTTCCAATCAGTGAACCGCCAATGCTACCTGATGATCTTAAGTTGTCGCCTACATCCATATTGTTGAACACATAGTCCTACCTCTGGCACACGTGGTAGGAACTCCGCAGACCCATGACACAATTTAGGATTGTGATTCCTGATAAAACCATGTCACAGTATTGTCGAGGTCAAACATGAACTGAAAAAGGAAAAGAAATCAACATTAGAATATACTACAAACAAATAAATATTACACAGTTATCAAATTGGATGATAAATGTTACATCATGCACAAAGCTTAAAAAGAAATTTATGCATTTCGAAAGCTCCGGAATGGTTAAAATGTTGTACAGCAAAAGAAACTAATAAATCTTAGCACTTCATTGAATGATTTATGATTGTACAAATAAAACTAACATATTACTTTCATATCTACATTAAGTCAGAGACTGCCCGAGGGGCGTGCGGGGCCCCAGGCGAAGCGCAAGAGCGGGGCCTCTTTTCTATCATGTCTTATGAGATAGCAATAAAATGGCCCAGGAGCGGGGCCTATATAAGCGCGGGGCCTTAGGCGATCGCCTACATTTGCACCCCCCTTGGGCCGGCCCTGATTAAGTAACTAAGCACATTTTATCAAACGTCTAATTACTAATGTACTCTTTACTAAAGACACACTAAATTCAAAGTCTAATTTTATAAAGAGTATGGAATTTAAAAGGTAAACTGAAAATGGGAAACCTAACAAAATTTCACATTACTTCTTTTACGAACCCACTAACGTCTCTTTTTCTCCGATTCATATTATTGTTATCCAAGAAAATATAAGAAACACGATGACACCAGATAATCTATTTAATTTAAGGACCCAAAATTTTCTCAACATGCAAAACCAAAAAAATTCATCACATGACACAGTAAACAAAAACGATTCCGCTAACATTCCCAACAACGGAAGAAAGCGCGATGGTCTTTTAAATACCTTTCCAGTCCAAACAAGAAGCGGACGATCAAGGTACGACGCTGGAAGACTGCGCGTTTTTTACTCCCCAGTTCAGTTTTTCTTGAACGCAGGTACATATCCTTTTGAATGAAGACGAATTCTGTTGATAATCAAATCTGAGAAGAACACAGTTGACACGGAAACATCGGAGTAGTAAACATTAAGTTTAAATATGAATGAAATAGTTCTGTAGACGGTTTCGTTGAAAAAAATCACTGGATATCACACACACACACCTACACTGGAGTAGAGATGAAAGGAGGTGGGGATGATGGAGGGGTGGGGAAACCTGCGTTAGTAAGCACATCCGGTAAAGTTTCCGGTCACATGATGCTATCTTTTCCGACAGACAAACCGGTCCGCAAGGCTTCCACACCGCCTATGCAATGGGATCTGGCGAATGGGAGAGAGAGAAATAGGGTTACTTCCCACACATCGGCACGCCAAGAGATCGCCAACAATTTCACCCCCTTTTCAAGAACGATCAGTGCGTGACCCTGCAGATCTAGACTCAAGGAAAATATCGCGAGGATGGCCCCCGTTCTAAAGTGGGGATGGCAAAAGCGGGAAGATAGCAACCCATAAATTACTCCAGCCAGTGTCATTCGGAGATGTCTAGGATGGGTATAATAAGAGTTCCTTTATCAGCAGCAATAATTAAAACTTGTCTTTAGAAAAATATTTTAAAACGCTAGAAGCATCGCACTTACTATCGCTTGTTTTGAAAAAAAAAATTTAATATTTTATTTTTTTTTTTCACGATTTTAAAATTCGTTAATTTTAATTTAAAATGCGTGCGCTCACTGTCTCAGGAAGGAAAAAAAGAAAAGAAGGGAAATTTGAAGGAAGAAAATTGCGTTAACTATTTACATATATTTACCTCAAAATTTACTTATTCGTTTTAGTTGTGGACGCAGGATCTTATTTTAGGCTGTGTATTCGGAGCACGTGACATGGTGCTTCCATTTTATAGTTGTCCTAGAAACTGCACAGATAGTATCAAAACACGTACTAAAATAATCTTTCACACATTATGAAGGTTTAATTTCTACCTGAAAATCAAAGTAAATTATCTGAATATTTTAATTGAATCCAACAAATTATTCGAAGAGTTTAGTTTCATAAATTGACATTTATTTTCCTATTTTATAAAGATAGTTGCAAGTTATGCATAAATGTATAAATTTAATAATATCTGATGCTAATAACTAATAAGTAGTTCGAAAAATCCTCTAAAGTTTTAGACATTCTAAAATTTAAACTTCTGGTCAGAGAAAAGAGAAAATTAGATTTTTTTTTTTTCGGAAACATATATCGTAATTTAATGTGTTCTCTTGAGTATTTGTAGAGCCTGAAATATTTAACCCATTAACCGTATATAGAACACTGTAAAACTAAAATTAAAAAAAAAAAAAAAACCTGTTAAATTCTTTTTAAAAGCATTTTCTTAAATTCATGTTATATATTTTTTGCAATTCCCCTAAAGAACTCTTCAGCAATGTGACACAGGCATTTAAAAGTTTAATGTTAAGAAAATCTTCATGCACGGGTGATTTGTGAAACGTAAATTAATTTCATTTAAGTAATATTCCACAACAATTTTTTTTTCGGGGTTTCCCGCAAGTACCCTACAGAGAGTGTTCACACATTTTTGTAACGATTTTGCAAAGATATATATAGAAATAAATATAAGAATTTTATTTTCTAATGTGTTCAGTCTGATAGCCCTTTCTTTGAACCATCATATTACATCTTGATTTCAAAGATGAAAGTCCTTTTCTTAAAACATCAAGGCTGATATTATTCCACTCCTCCATCACAATCTTGTAGTAATATAATCTTTTGTAGTAATATATGAATGTATCTTGTGTTTGCGTGATTATGGCAACGCTATACTAGGGCAATCTGCCAAGGATGGGAAGGTGCCTTGGCAGGAGAACTTTCTAAGGGGTTCTAAAGCGTATTCACGTTACATCTGGAAAAAACCTACCAAAAATCCAGACTGTTAGATCGACAGCTGCTCTTCGGGACCTTCACTCTTCGGCAGTCTACCATTTTCAGTGGCATAACTACTGTGCGATGGTAAGGCTATAAATGTATCTTAAAGTAGAAAGATAATTCAACTCATCTTCGTTTAGAAATATATTTAATTTTATATTTCAATTCCATTCATTATCACTGAAAAATAACGTTCAATAAATACTTGTCACACATTTTTGCTTTCATGCCTTTTAAGATGCAATTTATTCCAGGAAAAACTTATGTATATGTAAAAAAAAAAGTTACTATTACATTTGTTTGTTCATCTTAAAATACACTGGAATAAAATAAACTAGAAGTTTCTGTAGAAAATTTTACTTAATTGAAGTTTTAGACGTATTTCGTATTTTGTATGTATTAAGAAAATAAATGTATTTTGTATTTTTTCAATTTAGAAAGCATTTTGTATTTTGTAATTTTTCGTGTTTGAATAAATGTAATTTGTATTTTGCATCGAAAATACATTTTTTTATGTATTTTGCCCAACTCTGCTTCTGTAGTTGCTTTCAAAGACCATTGCAGAGCAAGCAGTAATTATTTTTATTTCCAACGGAGGGGAGAGTATGAGGGAGCGTCCTCTAAGTGAAACTGTACTCCCCCTCTCTAAACAACGGGGGATGAGGGGGAGAAAAGCAATAAACTTTAGGTTTACCTTTGCCGATCTCTGGGAAGATAGGGAGAAATAGTAGGGTCCGGGGGGAGGGAAGAAATCCTTACGGGGACGGGGGGGAAGAAAAAAATGGAATACAAAACGCAGGATGTTTCTTGTGATGAAATGACGAGAGGAGGTGCTGCCAGTGCGTGGTGCGCCCCAGAGGAGCCTTTCATTTTGCCCTTTTAACGGCAGTGCATCCGATAAGTTCAAAATTACGAAATAGTGAGTGTCAGGGAGCAATAAGCCGACGGAAAATTTGCATAAGGCCATGGGCATCGAAACCTTATGGGGAGACGTCTGTGTGTGTCTCCAATATTTCTTCTTCTAATCTCTATTGTTAATAAAGACAGGGAAAAAAATATATTTTTATTCTTTCTCCCTCTTTATAATCAGCATTTAGTGACATGCATATGGTACCGATTAAGCTGTAAAGACTAGCGAGGACTTTTGCAGGGTTCATACTCATTTTTCGAAATGAAATTCCCTGAGTTTTCTCAGGTGATTTTTCAAGAATTTTAAGGTTATCAAAAAAATAAACCTAAATACCGAGTGACTATTTTTTTTATTTACATGCCTCTCTCTAAGGTAATCAAATTATGATAATCAATCATAATTATACTCCTTCCTATAAACAATGGACTACATCATCAAATGTGGTTTCATATTCAATCTGACCTATAAAGAACCAGGAATTATATAAAAACTTTACAGGAGTAAAAATAGTTAGCATTGCACTGATTGACAGATCCACGATAATTTACTCATAATATACTCAGTACACAATGTTTTTTTAATTTCTAATGGCCAGCAGACAAAAAAGAAAAATACAGAACACACACACACACACACACAAAAAAAAGAACAAAGTAGGGATCAGCTGCAAGGTTATTGGTAAACATTTCCATATTCTTTAGTACCAAGGCCATATTTAAGGAGGGGGGGCAGGCCCTTCTGAAACAAGGGTGCCCTCAGGCTGAATTTTTAAAGGGAGCCATGGGACTTTCTAGATAGGTCTATAAAGTGTTTAAAATGCAAATTGAATGTGTGATATTGTAAAGTATACGATTCAAAAGTTTGGAGGGGGGGGGGCATGGCTTCCTCACTGGAGCCTTCCTTGTTCTGAAAATATAAAACAATAATTAAAAAAAAAAAAAAACCAGCTATTTTAAACAACAGTAAGAATGAGGTTTAAAATATATGATTCATCTCGTATATATCCATTTCCGATAGTGTGCCCGCTTCCTTAGCGAAGTAGTCCGCCATTGGATGGACTGAAGAAGTGAAAAGAAAGAAATATAAAAAAGAGTGTTGAAATAAAAAAAAATTCCAGGGTTGGAGCAGGATTTCACAGGTTTTTACAGGAAAATGATTTTTTCCATGAGATTTCCCCGAGTTTTAAGAGCTAATTTTCGATACCCTGTTTCCCTGAGGGCGTGTGATCCCTGTTTTGGGTGTTTTTCTCCAGATGTAACGTGAATACGCATTAAAATCCATAAAAACTCCACCGCCGGAGGCATCTTCCCTTGAAAAATTTTCATAATTTTGTATAAAAATATAGAAAACGATCTGTTCTGCTTTAAAAATCCACCCGTTCCCTCATTTTTAAGCAATTTTTCGCTCTTTTCAATTCTATTTTATTTCCGAGAGTAAAAAAAAAGTTAATCATTTGAGTGACAAAATTTGCTGTAGCAATGACGTCAAATTACACACAATGACGTCAAATTACACATGACGTCAAATTACACACAACAAAATCATGGTTTTTAGGCTTTAAATGGAAAATTGAGAGGAGATCTCCCACATATATTAGTTCTCTTTTAGGCGCGTTTCTTTCGTAGTCCCGGCATAGGAAAACAATGATAATTCTTATCCATTTATCCGTGGCAGTAAGAAATAAAGATGAGTTCGGGTTCATTTTTTGAAGCCCGAGCCCGCGGTCTTTTAATCCGAGCCCGCCCCAGCCCGAGCAATATTATTTAAGTCGGAGCTCGAGCCTGAAATTTCAGTTAAAGATAAAAAGAAATCCAATTACTTCATTGATAGAATACAATGAATTTTGCCGTTTGTGTAAATTAAAGACAAATGTAGTTGCAAACTCTCAATGCACTTTCTAATTCTTTATATATGTAAAATTATGTCGCATTTTTATGTCGCTTTCTTTTTGGGAGACATTTTTCGGACAATTTTCAATAAAGGGGGTGAGAGATAAAATGACGTAGTCATTAATATATGCTGACTTGAACCATTTTTCAATGGCTCTCGAACGGAAACAATCACGCCGGACAATCGAGGGGTCGTATACAAAATATGAAAGAAAACAATGATTGCATAAATGCATAATACTTTTGCTATTATTATAGCTCCGTAGCAACTTCGTTAAAACTTATCTCCGAGTCTTTTTATGACAAAAGGTTGAAACTTTGTACATCTCCTCATTGATGTAAGGGGCACATTTTACTAGTTGGGATTTTTTTTTTTTTTTTTTTGGGGGGGGGGGGGGGTAGAGGGAACGTATAAAATTTTAGTTTTTTATTTATTTAGATTCAATGTCTTGAAAATTTTAAATTTTAATTGGTACCATAAAACTCAGTACCTTTGTTTACGTAACTTTGTAGTTGATCAGTTTTTTAAGAAATAAAAGAAAAACAGGCAGAGTTTTTGAGATATCCTGTACATTAATGTCGTATTGGGTAGTATATGGCCTAAAGCCTTCCTCATTAAAAGGGAAATCTAGCGCAGAAAGAATTTTTCAGATCGAACATTAACTCCCGAGATTATCCCGCTCAAACAAACAAACTATTGTCCCTTTATTACATTAATATGGACTATTGTACAGCCTTAATTTTAAGAGCATTTACAATTTAAAAAGAAATTTAACTTCCTCTTACAGGCTAAAATAGTAATATTATATATATTTCCTGAAGAAGGATTAATTTTTACAGCCTCGGTATGAAATTCGAAATTATCTATTTGCACACACGGTTATAGTACGTTTCCGTTACATTTCAAAAGAGTTCTGCCATTTTAATTTTAATTTTATTTATTCTTTTTTGTTAGAGTAATTAACTTACCGGCAGAACAAATGCGAACATCAAAAGTACAGACTTCACTAACACTGCAAACCATAAAAAAAATTAATACATCAAACAACTGAACATCATGTTTAAATATTTCTCTTAATCCCACAGCGCGTCTGCTAGCCTGTAAATGCATTTTTCCCTTTGTAACACTGCTAATGCTAGGAAAACATTTATTTAAAGAGTTCCACACACTTCTCCCCGCTTGCGTTCACATACATTATTATGCATACAGCAAAAATCAAAATGTATACATGGAATCATAAGCAATTAAATAGACGTACGCATAATATTTTCACACAAAATTTTAAATTAACTCTTAATCTACTGAATTAAGAATTGCCAAGAATATCACCTGGAATCTATTTGTTTTCTCTTGTTATATTTAGGCAACGAAAGATCAATACTGATTAATGTAACGTAAAAGAAAATTGCGGGAAAATTAATAAGCATAAGCTATACATTTGATGACTGGTTTTTATAAACAGTTAACGAGTCTTTTTCAAAAGAGTATAGGGCCAACAAATCTGTAGGAGTCAAGCAACACTTTGATGGACACACTTTTAGAAAATCGAATCCTTTAATCATAAAACAGACGTCTGAAAATTCATCTACTTAGGGGAGGAGGGGGCACGACATGATTAGAAGGTGAGCGGAAAGCTGTCTATTTAAAACAATCTACTCTATTATAACATGCAATCGTGATGTAAGCTGATTAAATAAAGTTTTTGGTAGTGATTTTTCAAAGAAATGGTTACAATAAAAATATTTTTCTTTCTTTCTCTCTCTCTCTCTTTTTTTTTTACAATTTTAATTTAACGGTACTTCTAAGTACCGTCAATATATAAAGCGTTAACGGGGTTTAAATAAATACGGAAAAGAAAGCAATAAAAGTGAAAACAAAGAACTTTATTTATTTTATGAATTTTTTATTTTATTTTTTCTTGAGCAAGTTATTTATTTTGTCTTTCTTCTTTCTTTTTTTTCGCCCTTGTTGAACGCTATCTTCCTCTCGTCTCTTTCTTTTATTATTTTAAATAAGTTTTAACGTTTACAAAATAGAAATAAAAGAAAGAAAATAGTAGAAGAAACTTTCTTTCCATGTGCATTTTATTCTTTCATTTTCGTAGCACTTTTTATCCCCCCCCCCAATTTCCTTTTTGCCGCTTATTATTTTATTTAAGTTTGAAATAATTTCTTCTTTAATAGTTTTTACAGCTTCAAGTTTATCATTGTTATTTTAACTTAAAAGTATGAGAAGAAGAATAAATTCTGTGTAATATTTGTTATTGTTTTGGCACATATAACACGATACAATGTTTTAATTCTGTTATTATAATCTTTTAGAATATATATATATATATATATATATCCTCCGGTATCTACCGGATTTAAAAAGCGTCATTTCTCTGTCTGATTTACGATAATAGTTGTAACACTGCTCTGCAGAATAATTTATTTCCTATGACTGAAACTAATCCGGTGGACGCTTATGTAAAATGGCATCCTGAATCCGAAGATGACACCTATTTTGCTCCATCATCCACAGTTTCTAGCACCGCCCCCATTTTTTTACGTTCGGTAATTTTATGGCCATGAATTTGAATAGAAGGGTTTGGCAAATGGTTATTTTTAACCCGTTAAAGGTCTTTTAAGGGGCTACATAAGCAGGGTTGGCAAGATTTTGACGCATGACGATTTTGACGGGATTTTACCACAATTTATACAGTCACGTCAAAAACATTTTTGACAAAATGTCGAAAACTGTCAAAAACTCATATGTTTGATAACATAGCATCTCTGTCTTAAAACAATAAGTTTAAAAAAAAGGTTTACGAAAGATATTAAAAAAGAAGTGGATTAACATTAAAAAATATAATTCGGAAATTTACATTTTTGCAATATAACTATTCAGAATTTTATATATTTTGAGTAAAATAATAAATATTTTTATTTTTTTTACATTTATTGGTTTTATTTCATGACACATGTTCCATTTTTAATTCTGAACATCATGCATTGCACCCAAAACATTCTGATTAGATTATTTTTATAAAGTGGAACAAAGTACAGATTATCCAGCCTTAGAATTCTTTTCTAAAATCTCTGATGTAAGAAAGGACACAAAAGAAACTAGAGAAACTTCCTATCACATGTTGTGATCCTGATTGCTAACACTGCCATTTTCATCACAATGCATACATTTTGGTTTATATGAATGTGAATTTTTAATTAAATGACAGTTTTAATTAGGTCGTAATGGTCCTTCAGTTAGTTTATATTTGAAGTAGTTATAAATTTTGGATAAATGTTTTATGATGATGAAAGCATCCAGGTGCACCTTAAAAAAATATAGATACTCGAAAGATAACAATAACAAACTAAAATCTGTATGGTGTTTAACTTAAAAATAAATAAATAAAATAAAACTAATATTTTATAAGCACAAAATTTTGATTTTGAATTTCATGGCAAATCAAAACATAAAGGTTATGTACCAAAATTTTCAATAACTTAATAATTTATGTTTTAGTTATTTTTTATTTAATAGCAAATAAAATAATTAAATATGTACCAGGGAACGACCCAGGAATTTTTTCTAGCGTCCCATTTTTGTGAAAACTGTTTGTGAATTTCAACATCCATTTTTGTGAAATTTTATATCAATTTTTGTTAAAGTCCCTTTCTTTCTGAAAATAATTTACAAGACAAATTAAAATATAGGTTAAAATCCCAATGAAGGGGTGATTTAATCGACTAATTTTGTGAAGGGGAAGTCAAACAGATCCAAATTTCGTCTGCATCCATCCCTGGTGCATAATGCAATAATAAATTGTAGTTCTTAATAACAAGGAAAATTTGGGGGATTTACCCCCTTAGATAAAAATGAACCGTTTTCCCGGATTACTTAATTTCTAAATATTCCATCTTCCACCCTCACTCTTTTTTTCTCACTCAAACATCCTGAATAATAAAAAGCGGGTGGGGAAGACAAGGTCGCGAATCCCTTGCAAGAAAGTTATTGAAGATCACTTCCCAGAGGTTTAACCGTTGAATAACTCCCACGTTTCTAGTTTCATGTAGTAAATCTCCTGGTTTGACACATTTTAATATTTATGTTTAAAGGGTCTGGAACAACTCTTATGTGACCTTTCCCCCCCCTTTATTTCTTGACATTTCGGTGGATTTCGTGATTTTCTTGCATTAAAATAACAAACGATTTAAAAACAAATTGTAACATACATGGTTCATTGATTCGGACACAATTAATACATTTCATCATTTTGTCAGCGCATTAAATTAAATAAAATTTACTCTTAAGAAGTCTCACTACTTTTAGATCTTAAAAACAATTCAATAAACGAGTACATGTTTGAGTTCCCACATGAGCATCCCCATGTCTGAATTGATTATTATTATTCCCCCCCCCCCCCCCGAAGTTAGGCTCAGCAATGCGCCCGCCCCCACAAGACAATGCATTTCTTGAAAGCACGCAGTCCATTCCAGACTTCGTGCGATTACACGATCATCTGTAATCGATTACAAAAAATAATATGGATTACGATTACCAACAATTTCCAAAGAGATTATGACTAGTGAATGTTAATTTAGTAAAATAACAGTAATCTTGATGCTAAAGAAATCAACTATCAAAAGAATTCTACAATAATACAATTTTATCACAGCATTTTTTAAAAATTTGTAAAATATTATTTTAATCGTCGATTACAGTCGATTGTAATAGGCACGAAGTCTGGCATTCTCGGACGTCCCCAGAAAGCGGTTTGGTGACTGTCGCGAACGGATATGGTATTATTTTACACTTTAAAGAAATAATATTAAAAACATTTTTCAAGTATCTTTGTCATTAATCGGTGAGATACGATGGATTTTAATGCTGCATAAATGCTTGAACTAGAGAATGCTTCAAAAATTATTTTTATACCTTAAAGTCCATCCCCTAAAAAAAAAAAAAAAAGCTAAAAAAATTATTTACATTTTTATCGTTTGCTAAATTTCCAATTTTTACTTTACTTAATTTTAACTTTTACTAATTCTAACTCACAGATTTGTAAAGTTTTTTAAATGTTACACCCTGAATTATGGTAGTTAAAGTATACACTTAAGCATTATGATAGAAGAAGCGACTCGGCGACGAGTAAGATAGAAATTTTGTAAAGCTAAAAATGAACAATTATGCGTAAGTTTATTTCAGCAAACTATAGCGCGTATCACGCTTCAATAAGATACAAAACCGGTTTGCAAAGATGAAAAGTATAACAAGAATTTAAATGACATGAATGAATTGATAAGAAAAGGTGGGGAAGTAATACAAATAAATAAATAAATAAATATAATGGGCTATGAAGAGCATGCATAAACAAGGGAAAATATATTTAGATCAGATACTTTCTCCACGGTTAATTATAATCCCATTCGAATGGTTTTGCCTCAGACACGCGGTTCAATTTTGCCAAAAATATCGTTGATACAAACTTAAATAATTCATTGCTTGAATTTATAAATCCCCAAATATATGAAGTCATATACAAATATACATTCGTGTGTAAACATACTGGTCTGCATACATATTTAAAAATAAAGATGATTAATGGCGAAAATCTGTAAAATGTGTAACTTCATTTCAAATCACACTACCGTTTTTATAAATTTTGTAAAGTTACATGTTGAAAAATAAATAAATAAATAAAATAAAGTCGGTATATAAAAACGCTTAGAAAAAATCCAATTTAGAATATCGGTCTGAATCGGTGAACGCAACTAAAAGCAGAGCAAACATTGTAATCTGTTGAAACTATTAAAGCTGCTAATTCTGCTTCCCCCAGTTATTCATATCCCACAAGTCTAAGATTTTAATGTAAAGAACAAAATATAAAGCGTGTAATACACTGCATCCTTGATAGTCCTGGCACACTTACGTCCTTTTCAAAAGACTCAAACTATTTTTGATGTGAATTAGGGAAAGTAACTTAGTAAGAAATTGAGATGATTAGAATAAACACTTCACCTATCATGGGGCGCAGGCGGGGCAAATGGGGCCCACCCTTGCATTAGAAAATCACACAAAATGGTTGAAATTAGGTCAATTGTTTTAAAATTTGATGCTAAGCAAACCAGTAATTTTACAAGGAAAAATTTAGAAAAGTATTTTAATGAGTTTGATGCAAGCTCTATTTTGCCCATTCTCATAAAAAAAATATTAAAAAAAACCTCCTAGCGGTACCCGTGTCATCCACTGTAACTTACACTTAAATTCTTCGAAGGAATTCGCAGAGGGAAATACGTGCGTGCTTAAAGCATATAATTTTTATTGGTTTCTGAGCCGAAGAATAAAAAGCTTCAGTCCGTCCTCTTCCCCTAAGAGGGTGAACTTTTCTTTCACAGAAAAACTTTAGGCGTCGTGAGATATTAAAATAAATAAAATTTACCCGGAAAAGAACATATGAACTTTACACTTAGACTTTCGGATGGGAGATCTTTTTACAAATTACAAGTGTAATGTGCACTCTTACAGGTGTTAAAAAAAGAAAAGGGCTGCATTAAGAGTAAAGAGGTTGGCTCGATTGCTCCAGAGCTCCCCACAACCAAAGGGTTTCGGAGAAAGCCACGGAAAACTCCGGTTAGGTCGGCGGACACGACCTAGTTTTGAACCAGGCACCTTCCGTCTCCCACCCAGTTCAGAGCGCAAACGTGTTCAACCACTGGTCTGGTGCAAAGGGGGGGGGAGGGGGAGGGGGAAGGCTTTGAAATAATAGAGTAAGTTCGATTTTTATATTATGCTTCAAAACTAATTAAAAAGCAATTTACTAAACAAGCTATTTGAAAAACAATACTTTTTGTCAGGATTAGAAAAAAACATGATTTTTATTTTAAAAAAGAATTAATTTTTTAAAAATTTAAATAAAATTTAAACTAATTTTTTATTTAAAACTAAGAAAATAAAACATAAATAATTCTAAGTAGTAGTAAATTTTTAATTACTACTTTGTACTACTTTTTATTACTTATTAATGATATTCTCTTTATTATTTCATTATTAAGAATGTCCTACAATCTTTTACATTTAACATTATAATTTTCTATAATGTAATGGTCCACTTCAACAGGGGTCGATCTAGGAATTTTTTCCAGGGTCCCACTTTTATGAAAACTGTTTAGTTTTGTGAAATTCAACATCTGTTTGTAAATTTTTAAACTAAACTTTGTAAAGCTCATTTTTCCCCCTGAAAATAATTTCTAAAACATTAAAATATATGGTAATATGCCAATGAAGGTTGTTTTATTAGATTGTATTTTTGTAAGGGATCATTGAAATCCATTATGAGTTTATGAAGGGACCGTAAAACGAACCCAAATTTTGTCCGCACCGGATCTTGTTAATGTAAATGCTTAGATTTGGTTACAAAAATGGCATTCAAATTATGAATTTATACATTTAATTATTTAAATAAATATAAAAAAAACAAGTTTTGAAGGTTTTTCAACACCAAGTCTATTTCTCAGTTTAGAATGAACTAAATAAATTACGAAAAAAAAATATGTCCTATTACAGCAGCTGAAGCAGTTACACTGAATAACTGATGGATGGTGTAAGAATAATGCAGAAAAACATTTTCTTTTGTGTTTTTATTTATCTATGTGTAACGATAATAGTACTATCCTTTCATGAGAATTTTTAGACTTGTTGCATGTGTTTACTACTGAGAATGCACTCAGTGAGATGTGTGATACAATTAATTTATCCGCCGTGTAAAAAAAGGATTACGGTATATTTTCATTTTACTGCAGACTGACTTACAAACGTCAAATTATACGTAAAATTATTTACTTAGCATCTTACAAAATAAATAACTAAACTAATATTTATTTCAGTACTTTTAAAATTTAGTGTGCGTACACTAACTATATTAGTTAATTCTTTTGTGTAACAAATAATTTGAACAACTTATAAAACATTTAAAATTTGTCTGAAATTTATTAATTTTATAATCATTGATAAAAATCACGCTTTTTTAACCGATTTAATTCACCAAACCCTCCTTTTTGCCACAAGTTTTATTTATTTATTTTTTTTAAACAACATAACCCAGAAAAATCTTAAAAGACGTAATAAGTACTCAACTGATTCGTTTTGATTAATAATAAGTAAACTTAAAAAAATTTCTTTATTAATGGAGCTATATGTTTTTTACAGTTTTAGGAACCCCAGCAGTCTTAATCCGGACCTGTTTATAGCAAGAATTAAAAAAAATAATAATAAAGATTTTGTAAAAAAATACCCATATTTTATGGATAAATTATTTTCCTGAAAATGTAAGTTGTATAAGTTAATTATTCGTATGAGTGTATAATACAACTGCTGAACCCCCCCCCCCTTTTTTTTTTAACTTTTAGTCTGCTCAGCTATATGATATGCTTTTGTTCTTTCTCATCAATATACTTCAGGAAAATCACATACATAAAAAAAAAAACCATATACCGTACACCAAAATTAAACGAATCGACACGATTTTAAAGCACTTAAATGCGACCATGGGAGGTTATGCTCCCCCCCTTCCCCCAACCGGAACTTTAGATCATATACTTCACGATTCCACACATTCAATTTCCGTTTTGAACAATTTATAGATTATCTAAAAAAAAAAAAAAAAAAAGTCCAATGGCCCCCTCCAAAAATTCCGTCTGGAGATGACCTCGAGAACGATTTCAACGATTCACTTTGTGTTCAGTGTTGTTTGCAAAGCAAAATGCAGTTCTACCATTTACCTTACGTAGCATTACGCAAGGTCTAATTTTCTTGAAAGTCTGAAACAAAATATTTTGCCCGAGATCTATTTCGAATTCGACTATCTCGCCGCAAAAAAGTGACAGCTTCTGAAATCACCTAACTCTATTGCGACCTTATCACCTGCTGTACTACTTCATGCCTGGAGGCTGAATAAAACAAATCCTGAACCTCCGATGTTTGCGGTCATTGCTCCAGTAGCAAGTAAGCAGCCTAAATGCAACTCATCTCCATTCCACGACTCTGGTCTGAGAAAGTCGAAATGGCGGGCAAGATTTGAACGATGAAACTTCAAATATGCTTGCAGTGTTGTTGCAAAAGGCTTTTATTTTATTTTTTCGCAGTAGCTAATCGGACAAGTTTTCTCATTATTTTTTCAGGTTCTATTTGCCGTTTGAAACTCTGTCCCTTCTTTTCTCTTTGTTTGTTCTTTTCGAAACTTGAACTTGGCCCTTTTGTTGTTCGGATCAACTTAACTGTTCTCTTCAAAACCGGGCAGTAAATTCAAGACTACCCAAAACGCAGTTAAATGGGTGCTGATAAAAAGCGACCAAGTAACCGGAATAGATCAACACTTTGTGTTGATTACAGAACAAACCTTTGAGCCAGTCCTACAATGCTTGAACTCATCCTACAATGAATCGGCTCACAGCAGTTTTAAATCTTCCATTCGTGATGTCGTTGAATGGAAGATTTTAAATCCTGATTTTTCAGATGGAATCCTGAAAATATATTCAGTGGCGGCTCGTGGGTTATTTAAATGGAGGTTCACAAAATTAATTTCGAAAATTAAATATGCAGATACGGCGCACCTTACAAGTTAAAATAGATTTGCATTTGGGGTAGTTAAAGAAAAACAATGCACGCAACTGAAAGAAAAGTCATCTTTGATCTTACATTTCGTCGTCAAGATAAATTTTAGCAAAAATATTGTCTTGCTATTTTCTTTCAATTTTTTTTTCAAAGGATGACATTGAAAAATATCATTGCTGTAGCTCCGAAACACTTATTGGACTCCCATCTTAATTATTGACACTCGTTCGTAAAAAATACTGTAGTGAAAAATCAAAAATTAAGAAAATAATAAGAATATGAAAAAAAATGGATTAACTAACCGAACACAACAAGCCAAGAGAGAATCCAGAGGAGATAACGGCAAAAAAAATCTGCTGTGAGCACAATAGAATTGTGCGAACGAAAGCGCTCGCTTTCCCCCCGCAACGCTCTCCACTCTCTCGGCGTCTTTCCTCAGAGACCGGCTGAATGTTCCAAACGGGTCGATCGCCCGTGCGAGCGACGAAAGACTATGCTGTAGTAACCTAGGATACAGTGCGTTAGCTACAATTAACGCGTTTAATAATAGTGGCGGGGGGGGGGGAGAGAGTAAAACCCATGTTTTAAATTCACAAAAATTTAGAAGTGTACTTAATATATATATTTTTAAATTTAATTTGTTAATGTGTTTATTCTTTAGTTTTTTCTCTGGGGGTTTCACGCGCTCATGTGCTCAAATGGAGGAGCTGCCACTGAATACATTATTGTATCTAAATGTAAAATGCGACTTCCACCTGGTCTTCAAAATTTTTGCGAACTAGGGTGCCTAGAGATATTTTTTTCGCGTTTTGTTTATTTATCTGAAACATATTGAACACAAACAAATATAGCCGTGCGGTTATTTATGCTGTGATGAACGAGCCCCCCCCCCCCTTTATCATGTATTGATTAGTGGCGGCTCCTCTATTTGAGCACGTGAACCCCCGAAGGAAAAACTAAATACAGTAACAAATTAAATTTTTAAAGAACATTTACACTTCTAGATTGTTGTGAATTTAAAACAAGAGTTTTTCTCTCCCCCCCCTCCCCCCACACTATTATTAAATATGCTTAGCTTAACGCACTGTACTGTAGCTTACTACAGCACAAAACATCAGGTCTTTCGTCGATCGCACTGGCGATCGGAGAAATGCCCTTCTGAACCGCTCTTTGAGAACAGAAAGCGGATAGAATTGCTGGAGAGGTAAGGTGCTGCTGATATCATTCCGTTCGCACATTTTCAGTGTGCGCACGGACCATTTTTTGCGGTAATCTCTTCCGAATTCTTCCTTGGTTTGTTATGTTCGGTTAATTAATCCAAACCCCTCCCCTTTTCTTATCATTTTCTTTATTTTTATCATTTTTCAGGTTAATATTTTTTTATAAAGTAGTGTAAACAATTAAGATGGCAATAAAATAAGTGTTTCGGAGCTAAAGCAGTTACATTTTTCAACACTGTCTTTGAAAAGAAAAATTAAAATAAATTTACTGAAGCCAACACCTTAGCCAGATGACGAAATGCAAGTTGCATGCATTGTTTTTCTTTAACTGCCGAAAACGCAAATATATTACAACTTGAAAATTGCGTCGTATCTGGATATTTAATTTTCGAAATTAGTTTTGTGAATCTCCATCTAAATAACCCACGAGCCGCCACTGGTCTTGATCCCTTTCAATTATACACATACTTTACGCAAGTATGTGTTCTGAACCTCCCTCTCACGTCTCCAATAATTTCAAAATTTTTACACATCATTAAATGGAAACAGACCTGCAACTGGATTTATAATGTTATAAAATATGTTCAGTTATTCGACTAAGCGTGAGTGGCGGCTCCTCTATTCGAGCAGATGAGCACGTGAACCCCCAAAGAAAAAACTAAAAAAATAAACACATTAGCAATTTAAATTTCAAAAAATATTCAGTAAACTTCTAGATTGTTGTGAATTTAAAAAGTGAGTTTTACTCTCCCCCACCCCAACCATTATTAAATACGATTATTATAGCTAACGCACCGTATTGTAGGTTACTACAGCACAGTATTTCCTCGATCACACGTGCGATCGGAGAAATGCCTTTCTGAACCGCTCTCTTAGAACAGAAGCGGAGAGAATTGCGGGAGAAGTAAGGCGCTGATGATATCATTCCATTTGCACATTTTCAGTGTGCACACGGACCTTATTTTTTTCGGTTATCTCTTCCGGAATCTCCCTTGTTCGGTTGGTTAATCCATTTTTTTTTTTTCATTTTCTTATTACTTTCTTCATTTTTTATCCTTTTTCAGTAGAATACTTTTTACAAACTAGTGTAAATAATTAAGATGGGAGTAATATAAGTTTCGGAGCTAAAGCAATTATATTTTTCAACATTATCCTTCGAAAAAAAAATTAAATTAATCAAGACAACAGCTTTGCTAAAACTCATCTTGGTGACGAAATGCAAGACCCAAGATGACTTGTTTTCTTTCAGTTGCATGCATTGCTTTCCTTTAATTGCTGGAAACGCAAATATATTTCAATTATTAGGTTGCGCCTTACCTGCATAGTTAATTTTCGAAATTTAATTTGTGAACCTCCATTTAAATAACCCACGAGCCGCCACTGTTAAGCGTTCGTAAATTCTCAATTTGAACTAAAAATAAGCTTTTGGGGTTGCGTAATCGCACAATTTTCAGTTACGGCACAAAAACCTCCAAACGAGCAAAAAACATGCAATGCAACAAACAGTTCAGTCAATCACCTGAAGAATGAATAGTATTAAATCGCATTAAAATTAGGTAGAAGATTTAAAAAGAGGGTCAAAGAAGAAGTACATGGAAACGTATAGGGCGGAAACTGTCCTGCAAAGAGAAGCCAGTCATGAAGTATTTGTAAATAAAGCGGCACTAGTGCTTTGACTATTGTTACAGAAATCTCCCACGTTCGACCACTAAATTGCGGTGCGACCTACTTTGCGTAAATTGTTCAACCAAAGAGTATAAAAAAAAAAAAAAAATTAAATAGTACAAAAACTGAATCAGCATTATTAATCCAACAACTATTCACTAAAATAAACAAAGGAAAAACTGATTTCGCTATCTTATTACTTGTGACTGGGGTTCTCTATCAACGTCATAAATAGAAAACGCGGGATTTGCCAACTTTACGAAAAAGGGATTCTGGATAACAGGAAAATTTAATTAAAGGAATAAGATATTTAACAAAGATTATAAATTTACATACAGCGCGCACGCTCTCACATAAACCATTTGACTAACGAAAAGTTTGTGTAAATATGCATATTTTATTTTAGCACGAACACAAAAGCAATTCTGACTGCCTTACTAAGTTTGCCTTTATTTAAAAAAAAAAAAAAAAATCTGACATCGAGGTTTTTTTTTTTCGGATTAAATTTGTAAGTGTATAAAAAGACTAAAATAAAAAGGTAAATTTTTATAACTATAAATTTGACTTAACTCAAACTTTCAACTAACTGGTTGAGCAAAATAACATAGTCAAATCAGCAAAATAATTTAGTTGAATGAGCCATGAATACCCCAGTTAACAACGACATTTTGTTAATCCAACTAATTAATTCGGTTGTTTTTAACCAAATAAACCATTGAAACAAATACTTTAGTTAAATTAACAAAATGTTTTGTTGAAATAGCGTAATAATTTTTAAAAAGTCATTTTGTTAATTTAACAAAATTTTTGTTAATTTAACAAGACATTTTTGTCAATGTGTCAGTACGACTTCATTTAAAGCAACTATTAATAATAAAAAAGAATGCTAATTAGGAAGATCTACCTTCATGCATTTATTTCAAGACGGAGACGCCGTGGAAGAAAACCACTTACCCAGTTTGTATGGTTCAACGGTTCTGAACAGTCAAGCAAGGGGGGGGGGGGGACAACGCACATTAAATTATTCTGTGCACTTAAAAATCACAAGAAAACACCAGAAAAAAATTAAGGGCGATTAGCAGATTAAACTTGTAAAGAGAATCAGTGGCGGCTTGCCACTCAAAAAAAAAGCCAATTAAAATCGCGAAAATATATATACAGTAAGTATTTAAAATTTCTCAAATGACAAATAATTATCGAGTTTACTATACAACTTTTGCTATTTTTTAAAGTTATTTTAAATTGAAAAGTTTACTTCATTACTAAACAAAAAGCCACATTTAAATATTTAAGTTTTTTATAGTTGCCTGTACATAATTTTTAGATGATTTATTTATTTTAAAATAAATATCAACATATATAAAAAATACATTTATACATCGATTTTCGTAAATCAAGAAAACAACTTCAATATAAGGAACTTCAATATTCGAACTTCAATATAAGGAACTTTTAAAAATGAAATCGCAGTTTCATTCATCTCATTAATGTATTTAAATTGCAATACTTGTATATTGTTTTTAAAATTTTAGAAAAATTTATCTTGGCCAGTGGCAGCTCGTGACCTGCTTCAGTGGTGAGGCCCGAAAAAAATAGTGCCAGTTCAAATTGGGAAAATACATATACATAGAGCTGTGGCGTATCGTTACTAGAGATGAGTTCGGGCTCATTTTTTGAAGCCCGAGCCCGCCCGAGCCCGAGCAATATTATTAAAGTTGGAGCCCGAGCCCGAAATTTCAGCTAAAGACAAATAAAATTAACTACTTTATTAATAGGATACAATAAATTTTGGAGCTTCACACACCTTCTAGTCCCTCGTGCCGCTATATTTTGAAATAAGTACGTCTATTTATCCCATGAATCACTTTTTAAAATCTGTTTCAAGGAGTATGTTCAACAAAGGAGAAATTTTTCACGAGCCCGAGCCCGAACACAATCGTGAATTACAGAGCCCGAGTCGGGCCCGGGCTGAGCCCGTCTCATCTCTAATCGTTACCCATTTCAGTGGAGGGGGCTTTTTTTTTTAAGCTCGAAAAGGTAAAACATATGAATCGCTTTTGTAAACAGTGTGAATACATAAAAACTTTCGAATAACAAGTTATGAAAGGCGTATTGATTTCTCCTTTAAGTTTTCATTTAAAGACAGCAGATTTATTTTACACCAAAAAAACCTTTTCCTCCATTTTTCTTTCTCAAAAAGGTACAATATCAATAAAGAAAAAAAAAAAAAAAAAAAAAAACAATATCAAAAAAGTATGATTTTCTTGAATACAATATTAAATTCAACAATTGCATGTGTACATGTTGAAAAACGAATTGGTCCATAATGTTTCATCTCCAAATAGCAAACAATAAAAACGAAAAAAAAAAACAGAATTTTTTGCTTCACTTATTGAAAGTCATGGTGCTTTACTGTACCATTCTAGTTGAAATGATCGTGTCCTTTTGCCATCTTTTTGTCTAAGGACAAAATTTTTTGGTTGACAGGGTCCCAAGCGTTTTATTTCAAGCTTTTGTGCTATTTTTAATCTGCTGAAAGGAACTTGTAATAAACTGTCAACAGAATTCATAGTCGTTAAATATATTTATAATTTGGCAAAATATTTTAATCTACGACCATTTCTCACTCAATTGATACTTTCACTATATTTGAAACCGAAAAAATAGTAAAATTCTGTTTTTAAATGAGATAAATAAAAATTCCTAATTCTTAAAGATGATCAGCGATAAGAACAAAAATCACTATCAGCAGCTTTTTTCGACCATAAGAACTAAACTCGCCAAATAGAACTGTTTCCATGGAAACACTTATTTCTCCTATCGGGCCAATGCTAAGGGGCCCTAAATTGGTGCTAAATTAACTGTGTTTTCGCATTCTTTTTTGTGATAACCAGCCAAATATGTTCATCTTTTGAGAAATTATCAATGGTACTAACACTACTCTGCTGTGCTTGGCGCAATATATTCGGGCTTCATTTCGCGGGTCCCAGAGTGCTTCAATGGGGAATTCATTGGAGATGCCGCGGCGCGGCCGTTGGATTTGAATGTTGGCTCGCTTTAGATAATTGGATTAAGGGACAAAGCTGGCATAAAAAATGCTCCTTTAAATATTCCTTTTATTCATTTTAAATCAAAATAGAATAAAATACACGCAGACACCTTTATTAAAGTAAACTGATTTTAAAAGAATACAAATTTTGCATTATAATTAAAAAAAAAAAAACTTTTGAAATATCAGGTGGGGCTAGGCCCCTCTGGCCCCTAATGACGAGCCGCCACTGATCTTGGCCCTCCAAATTTTTTGTTTTCCATTTTTGGCCCGCGACCGAAAAAGTTTGCCCATCCCTGCTATAGACCTACTAACATTAAATCAATAGAATTGCGTTATTTATTTATTTATTTATTTTAGCATGCTGAATCATGTACAAAAGAAAATTTGCTCTTGGAAAAGCGCGATACCAGTGTCATGTTTGCTGCAAATATCCTCTCCCCCCCCCCTCCCTTTTTTTTTTTTCATCTTTAACTTATTACTTTTACAGAAGCTTAGCTCTTCATGCATTTAAGTTTTCTTGTTAAAGCACCGTGTTTTCGAGAGAGACATGGAATGCGCCTCCACGGAAAATAATAAGGATTAGAAAGCCGCTTTCTTTATTTGCTTACTTCTTAAGGGCACGCGCCATGACTCAGTAATTGAAATTGTGAGACTTCACGCACGAGGAATGTCTAGCATGTATGGTCTGGGAAAAAAAAAAAAAAAGATAAAATGTTAACCCTTTAGTAACGGGAAACGCAAAACGCGCGCTCATCGTTAACCCTTTAACGCGCAGTGATCCCGCTCTGGGAACACCCAACTCTGACGTTTTGACTGTTGCCAGTCACGGAGAATAGATTTGATTTCTATAACAATAGTTGTGGGTGACATAGCTCCACGAGAATCCTTTACTTTTGAGCACGTCATTTACCGTAAAAAAATTGTCACGATTATTTTTAACAGCACTGACATCTGCTGAAAAATGGAAGAATGCGAGAACACTTGGATAGATTGCCCAATGATGAAAAAAGGGCAGCCGTTGCCATCGCTCGACTTAACTACCAGCAAGATGGCGGATGATCTAAACGTTCATCGCGTGCCACAGATCTAGAGACCCTTTTTTGACGCAGCTGGCTGTGCGCTCAAAAAAAAGGGTCTCTAGATCTGTGGCACGCGGTGAACGTTTCGATCAACCGCCATCTTGCTGGCAGTCAAGTCGAGCGATGGCAACGGCTGCCCTTTTTTCAGCATTGGGAAAGGGTTGCGCCTCAAAGGGTTAAGGCCAGCAGTCTCTTTCGTTAGTGTCTGTCCAGGGAAGGAGGGTTTTTAGCTATTAAGCCTAAATCCATGAAATTACCGAAATATCAACGCGTTGTTTAATAATGTTCTGTAGAGTATTATCCGGATCTGTTTCCGAATCAATATCTGAAATATTTTGCATCTTTCCTGCTATTTCAAGCTCAGTTAAACATTTTCGACATTCTAACGGTAAAAACAGAAAAAATCCAGGTCTACATAATCTAATTATCCACTAAAAACTGGACTGTAAACCGAAATACCCAACACAATAGCGAAAATAAAACTCCCCTGCTTACTGTAAACAAATACCACGTGCGAATTTAAAGAGCCGTCGCCATAAAGCATGCCCCATTCGGAAACATTCTTTTCCCCTTATGTTTATATAATCAGAAACCACGTCTACGTCAGTCATGCTACTCTCGTATTGAGTAGAAGGTCAAATCTACATGTATCTGAAATGATAGGGTCATACAATGCCATCTTGGGCCAAAAGTTATAGTTTTTAAAAATGCTCCAGGACACTGGCACAAATGTGCGACGGCCGGGGGTGAATGAGAAAACGGTCTGGAACGCCAGCGTGTCGGCTGGGAAATGAGTGCGCTTCTTGCTGGCACGTGTACCTGACAGTCCGCACGAA
Source organism: Cheiracanthium punctorium (assembly GCA_038373885.1). Taxonomy (NCBI): domain Eukaryota; kingdom Metazoa; phylum Arthropoda; class Arachnida; order Araneae; family Cheiracanthiidae; genus Cheiracanthium; species Cheiracanthium punctorium. The sequence continues at coordinate 50,156 of JAWZYV010006369.1, read as the reverse complement.
AGGTAAGGGCAAGAGAAAGGAATCGTACATTAAAAGATTAAAAATAATGTTACCCTTTGTGAGACGAAGGAGTAATTTTTACAAAGGAAATAATCATTTCTCACACCAGTTTGATTAAATTTAACCCTTTGACGCGTGGTGGTTGAGCCACAAAGCCATCTTCTTTCTGCCTTTTCACTACTAGTTGCAAGAAATATGGTTAAATGGCCTCAACGCTGAAAATGTGCAGCTGTTGCCATCGATCCACTCTGACACAGCCAGTTGTGCCAGAAAACTTCCTTAGCTCTGTGGCAGTCATGTTGTTGGTTAAATGGATCGATAGCAACTGCTGCTCTTTTTCAGCATTGGGCAGTCTATCCAGTTGGTCTTGTATACTGAAAATCATATCTGTTAAATCATGGATCACTACTACTGATAAAAATCATCACTGTAGATGAATATGAACACTTGCACCAGAAAGCAGATGAAGTTAGATCCTAACGCCATTTTTGCCGTTGCGGCCGTATAGCGAGTCTCCCATCAAACGCAATAACACAGACATTTCGGGCCCCTAATTTGAAATGCTTTCTGAGCATATAAAAGAAGAAAATCTTTATCGCACATAAGGCAAGTTAAAGTTTGGAACTAAGGAGACTAGATTACACTTGCCCTCATTAGAGGTTAGAAAACAGTGTTTATAAACACGAACGTTGCTTAGTTCTTCCTTGTTACACAGGTCACCACCAGTAGCCTTACTAAAAACCAATTAAGCACAGGCGGCCCATGCCATATCCTTCTGTCTATGCTTTTACTGCAGATAGTCAGATAGCAATATTGATTATACAGACGCAGCTTTTTCAAAAGAAATTTAATTTTTAAAAACGTTTGACCTATGGCATATACAATAGTTAGAGAGTAGTTTGTATAGCAAAGCAAACTACTTTATTACAATACTCGCATCAGACAGTGTTCAGTGAAAACAGGTCGGCAGCGAAAAATGCCAGAAGAAAAGGACTACGTATAATTAGAAAGAAACCCTTGCTTTTAGAATATTAGCGTATTTTTTACAGCTAATAGTTCGAATCTGTCCAACATCTGAGGGTGAAACGCCCGCATGATACAACAAATAAGAAGAATAACATTTCGAATAATGAATACAACTGAAAATATATGGGCGTAACGATGAAGCAAAACCGCGTCCTACACTTCATCTATTTACAAGACGGTCGAAAACACCATTAGCATAAGAGAAAGGCATTTTCTTTCTTGGTGCGATAGCATCCCATTAAATCCCACATCTCGCTAAATTTAAGTCCATTCACCAACTAAATTCTCTTAAAACTGATCGAAATCCATGAAAAGTAAGATTTGTTCTCCTTTCTAGTGGGCTGTTTGGAGAGTGATTCAGGTTTGGTTTAACACGAGCATTTCATCATTCGTAACAACCACGCATTTTCATCAGATGGTCATCAGCAATTTCTCTATTTTGGGATGAAAAGACTTGTATAAAACTGTCGTACCAGCTGTAGAGTGCTGACTGTCAGATGGTCATCACGGTGGTTTTAGGGCCATCATAGATTTAAATTGGCCTACTTGAACACAGTGCTGCGTGCACATAGGAGGGGTGAGAAAAGATGGTAGGAAAAAGAGAGGGTACTAAGAGGGTTAATTATATATCCAAGGCCGTGTTTATGGCCTTTGAGGTCCCCGGGGATTTTTCGATAAGCCTGCTTGCTCATTTCAACTCACGGGTTTCCTCAAGAAACATCCAAGAGATCTATTCTACCCCGGTTGTTTCGAAAAAGTCGATGGTTAACTGGCGACTGCGCAGTACCAGTTGCTTGGTTACTAACTATGCTAACAATTTCGGAGGTCATCGGGAGGTCGTTAAGCCAACCACTAGAGACCATCTTGGCGTTCCTCCTTAGGGCTCGTGTGTACTAACTTCGGAAGTCGATCGCCAGTAGGGAAGAAAGGAGAGTTCTGCCCATGCGGTGCCATGTTAATTCTGCGGTGCTGTCCGGTGCGTTTCCCTGGGCTGAGCGGGGAAGGGGGCGTGGTCGGACCGGATGCTAAAACCGGATGTTCAAAGGATTGATAAGAATTTTTTTCTTTTTTTTTTTTCAAATAAGGGGACTTGTAATTTTTTCAGATTGTGACATATTTTTCAAATAAGGGGACTTGGAAAAATTTTCAGACTGTGATGCATTCTCTAATGAAAATAAGGGACTTCGTTATATTTTTAACAAATTGTACTTTATGAATTAAACCTGAAATAAAAAATATTATTATAAAATGAGGACCCACCAGCCGCCCGGTAGAATGTCTACCGCCTCATTTCAAATAAAAACTTTTACTGTGCCTTTCCCCATCACGCTAGCCTCGCATGAATGGAGACAGGGCGTAGCACAGAGGATGCGTTGTTGTTTTTGTTTCTTTAAATAATAATTAACTATGTGGAGCAAAGAAATGAAAAACATCCCCAGGAGGCCTACGAACTTTAATTTTAAGTTAAATAAGTAATTTTACAACAAATATTTTTTTAACCAAGAGTTTTAATTTTAAGTTAATAATTTATTTTACAACAAATATTTTTTTAATCAAGAGTTAATTAATTTTTATTTTTTATTTTTTAAACCATGAGTTTTAATTCTAAGTGAAATAATTTTACAACAAATATTTTTTTAACCAAGTTTTAATTTTTAGTTAAATAATTTTACAACAAATATTTTTTACCAAGTTTTAATTTTAAGTTATATAATTTTACAACAAATATTTTTTTAACCAAGAGTTTTAATTTTAAGTGAATAATTAATTTTACAACAAATATTTTTAATTTATCAAGAAAAAAAATTTAAACAAGTGTTTTAATTTTTTGTATACCGTATTTTTGTTAAGTAGCCGTTTAACATTAAAGTAGAATGTCAGTACATTTAATCTACTGTTAGGGAAGTGAGAAAATTACACCATAGAAAGATTTTTACAAATAATGATATAGTCTTATATTCTATTGCGAGAAAAACACCCTAGCCATATATCCCAAAAAACTCAAGTTTTTGTATACGAAATGTATGAATACTCAAAGTATTTATCCGTGAATACGCGTTAGAACCCCTTAGAAAGTCCTCCTACCAAGGCAACCCTCATCCTAGGCAGATACCCCGCGTGCAGGTTTGCCTTAAAACACAAACAAACAAACATTTATCGAAACATTTTTTCTTACCAACACATTTTTGGTAGATTTTAGACAGCGATTATACTAGCTTATATTTTCTATAGATCAATTCAATAGATTCTATAGATCTATGGAAGCATAATTTTATACATGAATCAACCTTTTTAGAGGTCTTTTATGGATGCACTTAGCATATTTTATAGAAAGGTGAGCATAACTAGCACAAACTTTTAGACTAGATAGTACTATTGTTAGAAAGTTGAACTATTGGAAATAAAAATTGAAGATCCGTTTTAGCACAGTTGTATACTGCATGTACATAAATATCTTTCAACTACTTAGATAGTTTAAATTGCAAAAAGTTATCATTACATGAACTAAAAAATACAAGGTTTTTACTTACGTGAAGCCACATCTTGTGAAATCTTCTAGTCTCTGGACAAAGTACCAACATCTATACGGCTAGCAAGTACGGAAAATAGAGTAATGATTTAAAATACATTAACTCTTAAGTTCCGTCCCAGCTGACCAATATCAAGACATTACTTCTTTTTATCCTCATATGCTGAAAATAGGCATAACATTTAGAAACTAAATACTAATAAAATAACACATTTGGAGATATTAAACGCTTTAAAAGTAATTTTTTTCTTATAACAATTTATCAGATTCACAATACTATTTTATGTAGGATAAAATTAGTTAGCCGCGAAAATTTAATCTTAATTAGAATTTACTGAAATATAGATACCATGCATGCCTTATTTTCTATTAGGAGAAAGCCCTCAAACCCCAGTTTTCGTATACAAACTGCTTAAAGTACTTCTACCGATAATGCCTATTGCTATTAATTACACTGGATTACCAACTTAAAATTTTGCAAAACACCAAAATACAGAAAAACATACATTAACAGTAACCAAAAAAAAAAAAATCACACTTAAAAGTACAACACATCAAAAGTGGAAAATATAATTACCAAACTATAAGAACCACATAATTATTTTCAATTAGAATTACGGTATCAACTTATATGTAACTAAAATAATAGAAAATATTACACTTACCCTGTACTTGTACACGCGAGAGGCGAAAATAATAAAAATACTTAAATAATTCGCAAATATATCCACAGCATAAAATCAACCACATGCACGCCATATTGCAAACTCATTGCTGATAACAGAAATTGAGATAAGAAAGTGCCTTGAGGCCCTACAGAGTCGGCTAAATAACAGTGGGCCAGTTTGCCGATAAGATAAAACCAGGGAGGGTGCTAGGGGAATACCGAATTGTGGGGACACGTGTTTCATTCTACGTTCAAAAATGGGGACTTATGGATTAAGATGTTTACTACTTAAAAACATGATCTAATTTTTACAAATGCATTGGAACTTTGTATAGGATATCTATTGAACACGTATTAAATACAGTATGGTTATTCTTCTGATCGACATTATATCCTAAATTAAACTATCAAAGTTAAGCTACAACGATTAATATATTTTACGTAGTTTAGGAAAATAATGAATCATTAAATTAATTTCTGTGAAACAATTAGCAAAGATCATTGTACTAAAACAAATTATTTTTGCTAAGTTTTGATAAATTACAGTAATTTTATAGATGAATGAGTATTCACGTATAAAATAGGTATTTACTATTGAGAAACAGGATCTAATTTTAACAAATGCATTGGAATTTTGTATAGGATATCTATTGAACACGTATTAAATACATTATGATTATTCTAATATGAAAAACAGGGTTAAGATTTTTACTTGTGATGAATGCCACACATTTTTTTTTTATATATATACTTAAATTTTACAAACATGTAGGCATCCTTTTAATAAATTCATAAACTAAAACAATTTTTACAATAATAAACTAAAATATTTATTTAATAAAGTCATAAACTAAAATTATTAATGAAAACTTGCTAATAAATTAAACTTATTACTCTAAAAGATAGCTAATCACAACATATATCAGAAAAAATATAAGCAATTATAATACCTGGAAAATACCGAACAACACTCTTGTTACATGCGGACAAAACATCTGTTTGCTCGGCTAAAGAATTCTTAGGTACCCGTTGCAGGAGACCTTACCTACGCCCAACCTACAAACTCTACAAATTTAACGGCAACTGGTTTTCTCTTATCAGGTATCACAGATCAGATAAGAGATAAGGAAGTGACATGCGCAGAAGACACGTGATAGTGACAAGTGCAAATCTGTGATGATTGAATATCCGCTAGGTCGTTGGCAGGATGTACATTGAGTGGCAACTCTCTGTAACAGGCTAAGACAAGTTAGATTATGCAATATCTACAGGGTTGAGAAAGTTTTAAGGTAGAGGGCGCTTGGGTAATCACGTGATTTTTTTAAAGAACCAGTAAAGACATTTTAGTTAGATAAAATGGCCAGGTGTGTGTTGCGAGACTCCCTTTACACTGTGTGCGCCTATACTTAAGACGTGTGTTTTAATTGATTTTTCGCCGAGTTTCAAAAATGTCTTTGCTGGTTCTTTAAAAAAAATCACGTGATTACCCAAGCGCCCTCTACCTTAAAACTTTCTCAACCCTGTAGATATTGCATAATCTAACTTGTCTTAGCCTGTTACAGAGAGTTGCCACTCAATGTACATCCTGCCAACGACCTAGCGGATATTCAATCATCACAGATTTGCACTTGTCACTATCACGTGTCTTCTGCGCATGTCACTTCCTTATCTCTTATCTGATCTGTGATACCTGATAAGAGAAAACCAGTTGCCGTTAAATTTGTAGAGTTTGTAGGTTGGGCGTAGGTAAGGTCTCCTGCAACGGGTACCTAAGAATTCTTTAGCCGAGCAAACAGATGTTTTGTCCGCATGTAACAAGAGTGTTGTTCGGTATTTTCCAGGTATTATAATTGCTTATATTTTTTCTGATATATGTTGTGATTAGCTATCTTTTAGAGTAATAAGTTTAATTTATTAGCAAGTTTTCATTAATAATTTTAGTTTATGACTTTATTAAATAAATATTTTAGTTTATTATTGTAAAAATTGTTTTAGTTTATGAATTTATTAAAAGGATGCCTACATGTTTGTAAAATTTAAGTATATATATAAAAAAAAAATGTGTGGCATTCATCACAAGTAAAAATCTTAACCCTGTTTTTCATATTAGAATAATCATAATGTATTTAATACGTGTTCAATAGATATCCTATACAAAATTCCAATGCATTTGTTAAAATTAGATCCTGTTTCTCAATAGTAAATACCTATTTTATACGTGAATACTCATTCATCTATAAAATTACTGTAATTTATCAAAACTTAGCAAAAATAATTTGTTTTAGTACAATGATCTTTGCTAATTGTTTCACAGAAATTAATTTAATGATTCATTATTTTCCTAAACTACGTAAAATATATTAATCGTTGTAGCTTAACTTTGATAGTTTAATTTAGGATATAATGTCGATCAGAAGAATAACCATACTGTATTTAATACGTGTTCAATAGATATCCTATACAAAGTTCCAATGCATTTGTAAAAATTAGATCATGTTTTTAAGTAGTAAACATCTTAATCCATAAGTCCCCATTTTTGAACGTAGAATGAAACACGTGTCCCCACAATTCGGTATTCCCCTAGCACCCTCCCTGGTTTTATCTTATCGGCAAACTGGCCCACTGTTATTTAGCCGACTCTGTAGGGCCTCAAGGCACTTTCTTATCTCAATTTCTGTTATCAGCAATGAGTTTGCAATATGGCGTGCATGTGGTTGATTTTATGCTGTGGATATATTTGCGAATTATTTAAGTACTTTTATTATTTTCGCCTCTCGCGTGTACAAGTACAGGGTAAGTGTAATATTTTCTATTATTTTAGTTACATATAAGTTGATACCGTAATTCTAATTGAAAATAATTATGTGGTTCTTATAGTTTGGTAATTATATTTTCCACTTTTGATGTGTTGTACTTTTAAGTGTGATTTTTTTTTTTTTTGGTTACTGTTAATGTATGTTTTTCTGTATTTTGGTGTTTTGCAAAATTTTAAGTTGGTAATCCAGTGTAATTAATAGCAATAGGCATTATCGGTAGAAGTACTTTAAGCAGTTTGTATACGAAAACTGGGGTTTGAGGGCTTTCTCCTAATAGAAAATAAGGCATGCATGGTATCTATATTTCAGTAAATTCTAATTAAGATTAAATTTTCGCGGCTAACTAATTTTATCCTACATAAAATAGTATTGTGAATCTGATAAATTGTTATAAGAAAAAAATTACTTTTAAAGCGTTTAATATCTCCAAATGTGTTATTTTATTAGTATTTAGTTTCTAAATTTTATGCCTATTTTCAGCATATGAGGATAAAAAGAAGTAATGTCTTGATATTGGTCAGCTGGGACGGAACTTAAGAGTTAATGTATTTTAAATCATTACTCTATTTTCCGTACTTGCTAGCCGTATAGATGTTGGTACTTTGTCCAGAGACTAGAAGATTTCACAAGATGTGGCTTCACGTAAGTAAAAACCTTGTATTTTTTAGTTCATGTAATGATAACTTTTTGCAATTTAAACTATCTAAGTAGTTGAAAGATATTTATGTACATGCAGTATACAACTGTGCTAAAACGGATCTTCAATTTTTATTTCCAATAGTTCAACTTTCTAACAATAGTACTATCTAGTCTAAAAGTTTGTGCTAGTTATGCTCACCTTTCTATAAAATATGCTAAGTGCATCCATAAAAGACCTCTAAAAAGGTTGATTCATGTATAAAATTATGCTTCCATAGATCTATAGAATCTATTGAATTGATCTATAGAAAATATAAGCTAGTATAATCGCTGTCTAAAATCTACCAAAAATGTGTTGGTAAGAAAAAATGTTTCGATAAATGTTTGTTTGTTTGTGTTTTAAGGCAAACCTGCACGCGGGGTATCTGCCTAGGATGAGGGTTGCCTTGGTAGGAGGACTTTCTAAGGGGTTCTAACGCGTATTCACGGATAAATACTTTGAGTATTCATACATTTCGTATACAAAAACTTGAGTTTTTTGGGATATATGGCTAGGGTGTTTTTCTCGCAATAGAATATAAGACTATATCATTATTTGTAAAAATCTTTCTATGGTGTAATTTTCTCACTTCCCTAACAGTAGATTAAATGTACTGACATTCTACTTTAATGTTAAACGGCTACTTAACAAAAATACGGTATACAAAAAATTAAAACACTTGTTTAAATTTTTTTTCTTGATAAATTAAAAATATTTGTTGTAAAATTAATTATTCACTTAAAATTAAAACTCTTGGTTAAAAAAATATTTGTTGTAAAATTATATAACTTAAAATTAAAACTTGGTAAAAAATATTTGTTGTAAAATTATTTAACTAAAAATTAAAACTTGGTTAAAAAAATATTTGTTGTAAAATTATTTCACTTAGAATTAAAACTCATGGTTTAAAAAATAAAAAATAAAAATTAATTAACTCTTGATTAAAAAAATATTTGTTGTAAAATAAATTATTAACTTAAAATTAAAACTCTTGGTTAAAAAAATATTTGTTGTAAAATTACTTATTTAACTTAAAATTAAAGTTCGTAGGCCTCCTGGGGATGTTTTTCATTTCTTTGCTCCACATAGTTAATTATTATTTAAAGAAACAAAAACAACAACGCATCCTCTGTGCTACGCCCTGTCTCCATTCATGCGAGGCTAGCGTGATGGGGAAAGGCACAGTAAAAGTTTTTATTTGAAATGAGGCGGTAGACATTCTACCGGGCGGCTGGTGGGTCCTCATTTTATAATAATATTTTTTATTTCAGGTTTAATTCATAAAGTACAATTTGTTAAAAATATAACGAAGTCCCTTATTTTCATTAGAGAATGCATCACAGTCTGAAAATTTTTCCAAGTCCCCTTATTTGAAAAATATGTCACAATCTGAAAAAATTACAAGTCCCCTTATTTGAAAAAAAAAAAAGAAAAAAATTCTTATCAATCCTTTGAACATCCGGTTTTAGCATCCGGTCCGACCACGCCCCCTTCCCCGCTCAGCCCAGGGAAACGCACCGGACAGCACCGCAGAATTAACATGGCACCGCATGGGCAGAACTCTCCTTTCTTCCCTACTATCGCCGCAATGTTATTCGATGGAGAAAACGGCCTTCATTACTACCAAATTTCGAAACGAACTATTGCATATTTTTCATTCATTCGTTTTTCCTCTTAATCTGAAAACAATGATCTACATTTATTTTTAAACAGAATTTATCTAAAGCAATTAGAAGTGCATTAATTAAACCTTGTAAGAAAGTTTTCTTTCTGGACAAATTTCATGTTATTTTCAGATTAATTAATGTACTTCTAATTGCTTCAGATAAATTCTGTTTAAAAATAAATGTAGTTCAGTATTTTAAGATTAAGGGAGGAAAAGAACGGATGAAAAATATGCAATAGTTCGTTTCGAAATGTGGTAGTAGTGAAAGCCGTTTTCTCCACAGAATAATAACATTGCGGCGATCAACTTCCGAAGTCAGTACACAAGAGACTTAAGACTCCATCTCAAGCAGGGGCGTAGCCAAGGCGGGGGTTAGGGGGGTCATAACCCCCCCCCATAAGGAATTTTTTGCCAAACAAAATGTATATTTTTCACTCAATTATCACACAAACGTATTACATATATATGAGTTGTAGTAGTCGTAACCCCTCCCATGAAAAATTTCTGGCTACGCCCCTGATCTCAAGTGATATCAAGGCGAGGCAGAGTTAACCATCGTCGATTTTTAACAAACGGGGGAGAATAGAGCTCCAAGATAGTCTTTGTCCACCAATATGGGGGGCTCCCGATGACCACTATCTGATATAGTAGTTACGTGCAGCCAGGGGCGTAGCCAGAAATTTTTCATGGGGGGGGGGGTTACGCCTACTACAACTCATATATATGTATACGTGGGTGTGATAATGCAGTGAAGAATATACATTTTGTATGGCAAAAAATTCCTCATGGGGGGGGGGGTATGACCCCCATACCCCCCCCCCATGCTACGCCCCTGCGTGCAGCCCATGTCAATTGTCAAACTAATTTTTGCATTGAGGGTGTAAGAGTTCGGAGAAACAAATCTGCCTCACGGTTCTGATACACAAAATAAACCAATTGCGAAAGGGATTTGAAAAAAATCAGAATGATTCTTTATAAGATACAGTATACAACGGTGTCTTATGAAACTTTCAAAATAATAATAATAATAATAAATAAATAAATAAAACACGGAACGAAGCAGTAAATTTTTTCGAAGAGTGATACATTCAGCAAACTTTTCGATTTAAGAATTTTTTTCTAAGTTTAATGACTTTATCGTTTATTACAGTGTATAACATAGCTTGTGCAAAGAGACATTCTAAACATTTTAAAATGCTTGACATAATTAGTTAACTTGTATTTCAAATGACAAATTGCTGTGTATCAAAATAACATGAATTTTCGAAATACATACAGTCTTAAAAAAACAAGGTCAACGTATGAAGCACCAATTAAAATTCAAGGTTACCGACTCCTTTTGAATATAAAAGCAGGTGGCCCTCTCAAGCACACACAAAAATCTGCAACACAACTCACTGTGCGTCCAAAGAAACAATGGAGAACACCCAATTTATTGCAGAGGAGAGGAGAGAAAAGATACCAAATGAAGATTAACTGGATATTACTAACAGGTTCTTTCAAATAGATCTCGGCAGGCCAAACATGCTTCAATCAATCAATTAGCTAAGGTTTACTCCCCAGACAATAAACAGAGCCTCGCATCGCTGCACAAGGTCTCAGGAGTCATTCCTGTGTTCCTCTAAATGTGCTTTGTTGAATATTTGACGATTAATAAAAGAAAAAGAAAGCGATGCAGATATTAAAGAAAGGAAAATTTTGTTTGAGATTTTAACAATGAAGGAACGAGATTCAGCAATTTTCTACTTTTGTTTCAAGACAAAAGCTAAGAGACGCTAATTTTAGGCTTTTTTTCTTTTTGGCATTGAACTTCCAAACAATTCAGGTTCAATGTGTTAGACTGATAAAAAAAAAAATAAGTGGGAAAACAAATTTTAATAATAAACAAATAAAAATTAGATAATTAATACAAATGCCATAAAAGGGCATATACCTTAATTCTTAATATCACTTGAAAAAGGTTTTTTCAATAACTAAAAATATAATTTTCAATCTAGAGAGTAATAAACAAAATGCATACATTTAGCAAGCGAAAAATATCAGAGGGTGACTAAACGATAAAAAAGACTTTTCACAAAAGTATGATTAGTATAATTTTTTAACAAACTACTAATTTTCGTAGAAGGGGGTAGGAGTTCTGAACCTCCTCAGATCTCCTCTATGCCTCTCACAAAATATAAATACATTACAGATAAAATTTAAAGCTAAAATTTATTGACGAAACAGACCACGTGGAGTCAAAGCTTGAGCTGCCAATCCAAGCCTTCGTGATCATGGGCTAGAGGCGTGGAAGCATACGCCAAGGCCAGATGCATGGTCAGCCTGACGCGGAGCAATCAGTATTTAGTCCTCAAGCACAAGTTTGATCCTAATTTTATCGACCCACTGAAGGAATGAAAGGCTGAGTCAACCTTGCCCAGCCTGAGAATCGAAACTCAGAGCAGTGGCACAGTAGCACAATGTGATAATTTTTGCTACCGCAGGACTGCCAGATATAATTTCAGGATATCAAAAATTCCTTGCACACATTTTTTAACACTTTAAACAGAGTAAAAATTCTTTATATTTTTGTTAATGAGCAGGAAGAATTCTGCCAACGCCAGATTTTTATACGGGCTCTAGAGACCGGATACAGGGTAAGACAAAACCCGGGCATCCGGTTTCTCAGGGATTAAAAAGAATCCCTTGGCAATTAGCATTATTCATTTATATAATTCAATACGTATATGTGGCTCCTTATATTTTAAAACTTTTGTCAATCGCTGGCCATAAATGAAGAAAGAAAAAGACCCCCTTACATCTCAGTTTGGAGGTACCGTCTTTACCGTGGACAAAAAAAAAAAAAAAAAAAAAAGTAAGAAAATCAGAAACTCTTTCAGATTTTAAATACGCACTAACGTGTAACGTGCTACATATTAAAAGCGTATCATATTTTATGCGTCATCCCTATTCTTCTTCCTTATTTCAATAAGTTGGAAAGCATCATTATTCATGAGTGTGCTGTATTTTTCTTCTGTGTTCCATAAAACCTATCTCTGGAATAGAAATCTATCTTGAAATCGCCTATTAAAACTGGTTTACAACCTTCGCCAAGAATATTCCAACTATCCTCTACTATTTTAAATATTGTTTGGAATGGGAATTATAATCCATGAATGTGCTGTGCTTTCCTTATTTGTTCCATAAAACATCTCTTCGGAATTGAAATCTATATTAAAATTGCCTACCAGAACTGTTTTAGAACCATCGCCAAGCATATTCCAACTATCCTCTACCATTTTAAATACTGTTTGAAATAGGCATCATAATCCATGAGTGAGCTGTGTTTTCCTTCCTTGAAACATAAAACACTTCTCCGGAATTTAAATCTATATTAAAATCGCCTACCAAAACTGTTTAACAATTTTCGCCAGGCATAGTCAAACTATACTTCGCCTTTATAAATACCATTTGGAAAGTGTATCATAATCCCAGAGTGCACTGTATTTGTCTTCTCTGTTCCCTATAAAACACTTCTTCGGAATTGAAATCTATATTAAAACCGCCTACTAAAGCTATTTTACAATATTCAGCAGGCGTTTTCTAAATATACTCATAATATATTTATATAATAAATTGTCACGTTTTGGCACCCAATTTAGCAATCAATGGTAAAAAATTGCAAATCTTGTGCAACTTTCAACACACACATTTGAAACGATCTTCACCGTGACAGTTCATATCTACAAAACCTGTCTACAAGATCGCGCAGGCAAAATTCTGGGATTCAGCGAAATAGCACCCTAGTGCTAAAAAAAATCCTCTGCAAATTTGTGGATGGTATGCATAAGTATTTTTGCAAAAATCGCTTAGTGAGTGTTCACTAAACAGTACAAAAAACTGCAATGCTAGAAAAAAAAAAGTGTTCACGGAATTTGTCAGAAAATCGTTATTATAGGTACCACAAAAAGTACAAAGCTTGCACAGATTAGTAACAAACAGTCAGTAAATTGCTAATAACATCAGTAATAGTTCAAACAAAAGCGCCTGGCTTCTAACGGTTCATCCAAATGCAATATCAACTTGACTGAGCATTAGCCAGAAAAAAATTTCGGAAGAGGGGAAGTTTTAATTTTTAACCTGGTAGTTTTTTTCAGGACACTTCAACATAGCATTCCATGTGCCTGAAAATTTCAGGCGGTCATTCACTCCCAGCCCCCTTGACTACACTTTGCCCCATGGTCTAGGACAGCGGTGCGCAAACCGGGGGTCGCGAGATAATTTTTGGGGGTCGCCAAATTCAAAGAGATTCAAATTTATGAAAAACCTGCAATTATTCATTTCAAAGAACTGAAATAATACAAGAGAAGAAACTGATAATTGTTATTTTACGAGCGCGATATTCGCGATCGCTATCACGGGGCTTCAAAACCACGTTATCATGTATAGTGATCTGCAAATTGATCACGCATAGTGATCTTCAAAATTATTTTCCATTAAAACAAAACATAGATCTCGATTGGATCCAGAGGATGACTTACGACTTGCGATTTCCAATGCAGATCCGAACAGAAACAATCATGAGCTCTTTGCAAGCACATATTTCACATTGACTTTTTATGATGTAAAGTTTTTTAAAAGTTATTTTTCATTAAAAAATATTTATATCCATATGCATAAATAAAGCATTGTTTACTAAAATTATGGGTTGATTCATTAACTGATATTTATGATGTTACAACTTTTATAACATTTTTATGGTGGTTTATAAGTTTGGTGCGCTATTTTAAAAACGCGTTATTTCAATTGATGACGTCGCGACACTCTTTTAAAAACACCCTGTCAGAGCAACTCCCAGAAAGAATTTCAATGTAACTTCGTTTTCAATTAAAGAAAATGTCTACTGTCTATCCAGGGGTCGTGACAAAATTATACTCAAAATAGCGGGTCGCGACAAAATTTTACACAAATTAGGGGGTCGCAGATGAAAATAGTTTGCGCACCACTGGTCTAGGATATGAAGTCACATATAATTTTCTAGGCGGTTTTTCGTAAGTTCTTTACAAATCACGATAAATATAAAATTCTACCATATTCGAGAAACTTCATATTGTTGACTAGTCACCAAACGGTCGCCAATGTCATGATTGAGGCATCGGTTTGCTAGATCTGAAACGATGCCTGTAAATCTACTTTTTCTGCTATAGACCCAGTATGCCAGGAAAGCGACATTGCAGTACTGAAACAATATTATGCGAATAAATAAACAAATAATATTAAAAATTTGATAATAATAATACGAGTAATTCCTTATAATAATAATAATAATTATACGGAACGCAGGATATTAAGTTTAATCTAGGACAAAACTTTAAAAATGCTCAGCAGCTCGATGGATTTTTATGTTAGCCGAGTATAAAGGACCAGGGTTAAGTATAAACTTTGCTTTTGTTTAGAATAACTGCTTCAATGAAGACAATTATAGGCCACCCCCCCCTAAAAAAACGTCAAAATTTCATTTACATACAAATTTCATTATTTTTTTTATTATCTATAAGCTAGTATCGGATGGTTAGGGAGTGGGGAGACGAGACAGCTTCCACAACTTTGTTAAGAAAGCCACTTATTTTTAAAGCTCAAACTTTAGAAACTCAGCAAATCTTATTTTTTAATTCTGTTTCATTTCCACATCCCCCAGCCAAAACTTTCTGGTACGCTACGCCTACGTTAATAATCAATTGTACCTAAGAAAATAACATATGTAAGTAAAATCGTAGTCTACAATTTAGTCGCCAACTAACTTTTGTCGTTCAAATTAACATGTCTGTGCTGTGCTTCTACTGAAAGAAAGAAAAAGAATGTCTATGACAAAGTTTTAAAAAATATTAGACCATTTTACCTTTTGAACAGATTTCATAAAGTCGAAAAATTATGGTAGATGCTTTGTACACCATCGATAATCGACTTTCTGGCACGTATCCATATTATGTCTTTGAGTCAGTTAAAGAACCTGACAAGCTTTTTAATAGCATCCAGTTACATGAGACTAATTTCGAACCATTTACCTCTTGTTTCAAGTAAAAAATTACTCTTTGAAGATTATCCACGGAAAAGTGAAACTAGATTTATATTGGGATAGAGCCAGAGAGGGTGGTATATTATTCATGCAATGGTGGGTA
The DNA here is from genome assembly GCA_038373885.1 of Cheiracanthium punctorium. Lineage (NCBI taxonomy): Eukaryota > Metazoa > Arthropoda > Arachnida > Araneae > Cheiracanthiidae > Cheiracanthium > Cheiracanthium punctorium. The sequence continues at coordinate 34,614 of JAWZYV010006369.1, read as the reverse complement.
TTTTGGTATAAAGATGTCAGCAGCATCAACCGGAAAATGTAATTAGTTCGGCTGCTTCATCAATAGAAGGCAATTCCAGTAACATTACGCATGCTTGCCAAATCCTCACAGTCAAAGATGTTATTTTTTCATTGTTACCGTTTCGCTTCCACAGCGAAAGGAAACAACGGGTTTCGGTTTTTCAATAATTTAATGCACTTGCTGTGGTTCATTGATTTTGAGGAGCACGCTTTTCAATTGTCTGCTTTTCTCAAGCGTTCCAAATTCAAACCCACGGGTAACAAACGGATCGAAGCAGCTGAAAATAACCGCAACCGGGCCAATCACGACCGAGTATACGACAGTATATTAGTTGCAAGGAGCTAAGAAAAACACGTTAAAGAAAAAGAAAGGACGAAGATCACGTGACCCGTAGCTGTTGACCTTTTTTGATAAAAGCCGACGCGTAAAAAAAAGAAAAAAGGTATCGCCCAGCCAATTGCTCACTCCTAAAAAGAAACTACACTTTCTTTTGTCTTCAGCACAGCGTGTAATAATGATGGTGTCTTGGTACACGAGTCTTTGAAAGGATTAAGAATTCTTTTTTCCCCTCCTCACTCTTCTATCTTAGCAACCGGGTCTTTTCTTCAGATTAAAAGAAAAGACGCATTGTGGATGCTCAAAAAGCCAATCATATTGTGACCACAAAATAACTCAACCGTACCAACTAGTCCAAACACTCCCCCCCCCCCCCCAAATACTGAAAACTATCCACCAAAGAGATGCAATATGCGAATAAAATGTAGAAAAAAAAATTCTAGTTGATTGCTAGGATAGCGGCTATAACATACCAGAACATCCATTGTGTGCGTGTAGATATAAAGGCCACTTCTGCAACACACAACATTTCACATACTTAATAAAGTGAACCTAAGCTCAATACAACTAGACTAGATGTATTCTTCAAACAACATACAGTAGCCGTCGCTTAATAAAATTAACTGCTTAATATGATCAATTTGCCAAGAGCGGAATGAAATTAATGTAAATGTCTGTTAAAAGCCCTTCTAAATGAAATCAGCATCGCCGCTTAAGTAAAATCAAAATTTGAAACTTGTAAACTTTTGAAAATAAGAATTGTGTACGAAAGAACCATCATCTGCCCTAGTAACTTGTTTAGATAGGGAGATTTCAGCTTTATTGTTCATCTGCTAGTTAGTCCTATCCATGTCTATAGGATAGTTGAATGGATAATTATTTTCTCACCTGAGGCAAGAGGGAAAGTAAAATAAATAAATAAATAAATAAAATAAATAAAAACAGACCTAGGCTGAACTCGTGCATAATTGTCAATCGTATAAGATGGACCAGTGATCACAAGGGGTGATTTTTTCCCCCCTCTGTATAATTTCTGACTTTCTGAAGTTAGACATGTTCGTCAGTGCTTTCAAAGTGGAAGAGTTAACTCCAATATTACTCCCTTTCTAGAAACATCGAACGTTTAATTGCTTCATCCAAATAATACAACATTGAAATTTTTTCGAAAAGCCTATAACATAGTATGTAAGTAAATTCTTTTTATACATTGTATGTGTTCATAAGTTTATATTATGAATTTTGAATGAATAATTAACTAACAATAAAGTAGAAATTAATTAACTTTATTTCTTAATTCTATTAGTCGTCTTATTTTGTAATTTCTATTCCAGTTTGGGAGGTGGATATTTCGGTAATCCTGGGAGATATTTGTGGTGATTTCATTAATGGGGGCTTTGATGTTTTCTTTCCTGTAAAGGCATTACGCAATCAACGTGCGTGTTTGGTGGGAGTTATTCCAGAAATGGAAACTCGTGGAAATTGCTGAAAAAGTCGGTGAATATGGAAAGGCAGATCATGGAAGCTTTCGTTTCAAGAATTTCGAAAATGTTTCAAGCAACATTCTTGTATGCTGAAGAGCAGTCACGAATTTTGCACGAGAATTTAGCCTTAGAAGGATTTTATCGTATGCTAAATACAGTAACCTGAGGAAGCTTCTGTGAATAGCTAACTGTGTAAAAAAGCGTATTATTGCTTGTTAATTTCTGTGAACTGTATACTGAAGATTTTTGGTGGAATTTCTAAAACAAAATTTGTGCTTTGTCCGAAGATGGCTTACTAGAAATTTCCACATGCACTGTACTTTTAACGAATCGTATCGACGAACACGAAAGCTATGAGTTTAATGCAACATTATCAAACCAACAAGTCTATTCACTTTATCGTCAGAGATTTTGATCAAATTTAGTACAATCAGGCTGCTTAAGAAGATCTATTTTTCCGCAGTCAATCTCCCCTCATCAGCATCACCAACGGGCTTGTATTCATGTTAAGTTAAACTCGAATTAAATCGCTAGGGTCTTGATGTTTATGTAAATAGACCTTCATTTACAAGGCTTGTACAAATTTACAATCACCGTAAAAAATTCAATGAAATGAAACCCCATCATTGTCTTTACAGGCGCCATTTTTTAATCTTAACAAGGCTGATCAACCGTGGATTTTCATTATTTAGTAAAAGCATTAATGCTATAACTTTTTGCTCCGCATTTTATTCCTACTTAGTAACAAGGTCAAATCTAGTTCCTAAAGCGATCCCAGACATAAATGCATATTCTAGGGATGTTCTAGGCGGCCAAATATACCAAGGTTTAACAATTCCCGAGTTCGCTTCAATCAAACAGCCGGAAATCAACCACTGAGCCAGAACTCGAATAAACGTCGACCCGCACAAAACTTTAATGTTACAAGGTCTGTTCGTTTCCTGGATAGCTTGCAACAAACTATGACCATTGTTTCTTTGAGAAAGGTATATTTCCCTCTAAAAACACATTTACCTAAAATGCAAGAGGAAACCCTTTTATTGGGGCACACAAAAGCCACCCACCACATGAACAGAAAATTTATGCTATGTGGCAATATCAAAGCTCTTTTCCCACTTAAAATTACTTTCCTCGTTCGCCATGAATAGCTGGGCTCTTGCATTAATTTCTGGGAACAAATGAGAGTCACCAACTTTCACAGAGTCGAATACAGTTATTCTATAGGTAATCATTCAACAATATGTACCAGACTCATTCAGTAACATTTAGCGTTCATTATTTTCCCCAATAGCTGTATAGCTAATTTCTTTTTGGAGGCGAACGGAGGGTAGAGGAAGGAACTTTCATTGCTCCCACATTTATTCTTGAAAGCTGCGGAAAGTACGAGCGAACCTTACATCTGAGCAAACATTTTCTTGATCAGGTCCCGAATAGTTCTATTTAGGAGAATAGTATCTTTAAGAAAAAACGAAATACAGTTAACTGACTAAAATTCGCTTTTAAAATAGTACAACACTTCCAAAGCAAAATTCGTACAGACTACTGGTATTAAGAGATGCTTAAAAAAAAAAAAAAAAAAAAAGCTAAGAAAGCTCGCTGGTATAAAAGAAAACGCCCGGTTGCGAGATGTGTTTTTATTAGACATTTTGAATGTGTGCTGAATTCGAACGTCTCTTAAAGCAAACTAGTATAATAGAAAACGACCGGTTCTGACAGGTTTCCATAATCCATACGTTCGTCTCTTGTTTCACTATATAGTGGAAAGTGCACCAAAAAGATGGCCCCGATCAAATCCCTCCAATCGGTTCTATTTGAAGTAATTCAAGCCAAAAATATTGGAATATTTCGAGAATAGAAAGAAATAGCACTTAAATGCTAATAATTAAATAATAATAACTGCTGGCTGAAAAGATATTTTTTTAATTCCTCCGGTAAATATGAAACTCGTTAATAGTTACACATTTTTCTCAAACGAAACTTTAAATGATTCTCCCTCACCGTTCAGGCAAGAACTACATTTGTTAGGAAGGGGAGGGGGGGGGGTGAATAGAAATAACTGAGGTAGCTACCACAATGGGAAACCAATTTCAAAGCAACTGTGAGATCATAAAGCAGTACAGAACTCACTCGAACATTAAATATAATGGACTATAATTTAGAACACAATTAGGCCAAACACGGAGGGGGGGGGGGAGAAGATCACGGAGCGAGACACTGCAGAATCACACCAAAATTAGCATCCATTAAAACGGAAAGCTATTCAGTATGCTCAGTCAACTGAAACAATTGTTAAATTCGATGTCAATGTGTTTTCAGAAGCTTCTTATTTAAAAAAAAAAAACATATGCATAATTACGTGATTTTATGATTATCTGACAATTGAGGGTAATGAACACACTGGGAAGCGTTAATTAATTAGGTCTGCAGATTGGATAATAATGCTGTATTTCGTATGTGCTGTATAGTTTTTAACGCAGGGGTGAAAGCGAATAGTTTAACCCTTTGAGGCGCAACCCTTTCCAAATTCTGAAAAAAAGGGCAGCCGTTGCCATCGCTCGACTTAACTACCATGGTAGTTAAGTCGATCTGTGGCACGCGATGAACGTTTCGATCGTCCGCCATCTTGCTGGTCGTTCAGTCGAGCGATGGCAACGGCTGCCCTTTTTTTCAGAATTGGGCAATCTGTCCAGCTGTTCTCGCCTTCTTCCATTTTTCAGCAGATGTCAGTGCTGTTAAAAGTAATAGTGACCATTTTTTTACGGGAAATGACGTGCTAAAAAGTAAAGGATTCTCGTGGAGCTATGTCACCCGCAACTATTTTTCTAGAAATCCAATCTATTCTTCGTGACTGGCAACAGTCAAAACGTCAGAGTTTGGTGTCCTCATAGTGAGGACACCGCGAGTTAAAGGGTTAAGCCTGCGTATTCAAGATTAAAGAGGAGAGAGAGAGAACCCACTTTAGGACGCAACGATGGGGACAGAAAAGAGACTCGTTGCCGTCGCGTTTTTGCTACTACAGGAGCGAATAGTATCACGTCAATAAGACACTAAACAATTTATTTTGAACCATTGTCTTTAGAACCTAAATCTATGGAAGTTTTTTCATTTGCACAATGAACCGTCACAGCAAAAACAAATATGAGCGGTCTTTCTTAAGAAATTTAACAAAAATACCATACAAACGAAGGGATCGGTGTCCAGGCACGTAGCCGGAAAAAAAACTTTCAGAGAGTGCTCAAAAGGTGGAAAAAGTAGACTTTCACACAAAAAGCCTTGATTGTTGATATCCAATTAACCCTTTAACGCGCAGTGAGCCCGCTCTGGGAACACCCAACACGGACGTTTTGACTGTTGCCAGTCACGAAGAATAGATTGGATTTCTATAAAAATAGTGGCGGGTGACAGGGCTCCACGAGAATCCTTTACTTTTTAGCACGTCATTTCCCGTAAAAAAAAAAAAAAAAAAAATGGTCACGATTCTTTTTAACAGCACTGACGTCTGCCGAAAAATGGAAGAACGCGAGAACAGCCGGATAGATTGCCCCATGCTGAAAAGAGGGCAGCCGTTGCCATCGCTCGACTTCACGACCAGCAAGATGGCGGACGATCGAAACGTTCATCGCGTGCCACAGATCTAGAGACCCCTTTTTTGACGCAGCTGGCTGTGCCCGCACAGCCAGCTGCGATCGTCCGCCCTCTTGCGGGTCGTTAAGTCGAGCGATGGCAACGGCTGCCCTTTTTTCAGCATTGGGCAATCTATCCGGCTGTTCTCGCGTTCCTCCATTTTTCAGCAGATGTCAGCAGATGCGTGGGCACAGCCAGCTGTCGTCAAAAAAGGGTCTCTAGATCTGTGGCACGCGATGAACGTTTCGATCGTCCGCCCTCTTGCGGGTCGTTAAGTCGAGCGATGGCAACGGCTGCCCTTTTTTCAGCATTGGGAAAGGGTTGCGCCTCAAAAGGTTAACAGTAATCCAAATTTCAGAAGGGGCCGAAGCCACCCCGTGACTACGTCCCTAGTTTACGAAGGTACACCACTGAATAAACCCTACGAGTTGTCCTCCCCTGCACACACACTTTCAAAAGGATCCAATAATGCCAATCAAACGTCAGAAACGCATGGAAAAGTGCTCGCTTTCCCATCAAAAATTCCGAGACAGCAGTGATCGTGAAACGCCAACGACCGAGTCGGAGTAGACCGGAAAAAAATGCCGACAACACGAAACGAAAAACATATTTTCGGTTAAAAGGGGACTGGCAAATAGGAACCCCCGAGGGGGCGACGAAACAGATGGGTGGCTACCAACACCAGCGTAGACTTCGAGCGAATCCACCTAGAACACTTCCCTTTCTAACATTCCATCCTCCGCGTCGACACCTATCGTATGGGAGAGGGAAAAATTGGTACTCACAATTAATACGGGAAGGACTCTTCACGCATGCTTTTAATACGCGAAGCGTGTTTCTCAATTCAAACGCGGTCTGGAGTGCTCTCATCACACAGGGTGTCCCAAAAGGGTGGTTGCGGGCTTTAATTCTTTATCGATTAGAGATAAGTGGGTGGTGTAAATTGATAAAAATGTTCAAAATAAGGTCGGAAATAAGACCCCGTCAAGACAAAAGTCATCTCGTTCATTCGCAAAAAGCTACACTGTACGCCAATCAAGAAGTCTTTAAATCCAATTTCAAAAGTTGTACAAAATTTATCAATAGAATAAATCAATAAAGGTCATTATATGTATGCAATTAAGAATGTTTAAGCTTTAAATTAAAGCAAAGATATTGATGGATGATAATCCAAAAAAGTAAACCTGGTCTGATTTTCCTAATAGTGATAGTAGAAACAAAAATAGCTGCCACTTCTCTACAAGATGAATTGTTAGAGATACTAGTTTCCACAGTGTTGCAATACTGGTTAACTATGGATTTTTTAGCTTCGATTCATACAAAAAATTCTATCGTCCCACTGTACCCCCCCCCCCCTTCCCCTACAGTCCATATGCCAATGTCGGTGGTGATCTGCTCACCCGTTTTAGTTGCAGAATACTGCTTAGAGCAGGGATGGGCAAAATACGGCCAGCCGGCCAAATCCGCCCGCCGGAGGGTTTTATCCGGCCCGCGGATAGAATTTTAATTTGCCGGTCCGACGGAAATTAAAAGAAAATATATATTTATATATTATATATATCCATATTAAGAATTATGAAGATGGCTTGAAAAAAACTGCATTTTGAGTTCGAACGCAGATTTCAAGTTTTCTGTGGTAATCAAACAGAATTGGATATTTTTACCATGCCTTTCAACGTAAATTGTGAAGCAGTGAGGTCAGATTTGCAGCTTGAATTCATTGAGTTGCAATCTAACAGTCATCTCAAGCAGTTGTTTCTAAATATGCCGCAGGCCCGGACTGGGAGGGTAGGGGCCCGCCCGTCTCAAGAGAAGGGGGACCCGGGTTTATTGAACAACCGATAAATATTAGGATGTGTTAACTTTCGGGGTATGGGGGAAGGTATGGTGTTATTATTAATTAAGATTGATAATTAATGCATTCATAAAATATTGATCTATTCATTAATATGCGTCATTCATATTAATGAATCCTTTTTCATTCCGGAACCCTCACTCAAAAAATTTTGAGAACTACATTTAAAATGAAGTGTTTTGAAGCCTTTTGGGGCTCAAATGTAGCTGCAAAAACTTTTCTGTGTCAAACTTCATTAAGTGCTATCAGAATAGCAGTTTTTTTATTTTCTTTTTTTCTGTTTGGGGGCCCACCCGTCTGCAGACAGTCAGACACCCTGGCCAGTCCGGGCCTGACCAAAGCTAGAGTTTTACAAATCAATATCGAAAGTAAGTTTCCCGCCCAGAAAATCAGTGCTATGTTTGCTTCATCTTATATATGTGAACAAGTGTTTTCAATTATGAATTTTAGAAAGAGTTCTTTCAGAAGTAGACTGACAGATGAGCATTTAGCCTCGTTCCTTAGAATTCACTTCAAACCTCAATATTAGGAACTTTTAAAAATGAAATAGCAATTTCATTCATCTCATTAACATACTTAAATTTTAATACTTGTACATTGTTTTTAAAATTATAGAAAAATGTATTTTGGTCCGCCAATTTTTTTTTTTTTTTTTTTCGATTTTTGGCCCGCCACCGAAAAAGTTTGCCCATCCCTGGCTTAAAGCATAGTGGTATGAAAAACATACCACATATTCAAGCTTTTTCGGTCATTACATGCTAGTCATTACATGCTAAGTCATTACATGCTAGTATAATTTGACTACCAATTGCTATTTAACCACTTTAACACTGTATCAGTAAGTACTAAAAAAATATTGTTTTCCATTTGAACGGCATTCTTTGATTTGTAGATATAAATAATTTTGTGTTGTGGAAAAAACAATGTTTTGTTCCGGCAAGGAGGAACAAATACGAAAATAGTATGTATGTGCAAGAAGACAAAAATAGCTGAATAATTAAAAGAAAACAAAGAAAATGGTTGCCCTGGAAACCACAGAGGATGACTCAAGAGGGAGAAATCATTATGATAATGAATAAATACCTTTTAGACTGGTTTGAGTCCTTGTGTCTGCCACACACGTTACATCTAGTCGATTCCTTCCCAACAAAAGCTTTAATTGGCGTTTAATGTGTGAGTCACATTTTAAGACGATACTGTAACTGTACTGATTTAAGACAGGCCATTTGTACAGAACTTAAAAAGTTCGGTTTTACACATTTGATAATCTTTATCAATATCATCTGATGGGCAAATATTAATTGCCCATCCTTATCCAGTAAATAATTTAAATCTATAAATGTAGTACAAAAATAAAAATTTTATTATGTAACCAAACAACTAAAAAGTAAAAAAATAATTTTTAAATATAAAGATTTTGTTCAACAGCATTATGATGCCCAAACCCCACAAGTCGGTACAATGTAGCATTTTCAATTAAGCTTAAAATAAGAATCAAGTGACTGACAGAAAAATTAACTTAAGTATTAAAAGAAGCACGGGATGCTTAATATCAGTTGTTTGAATAAATTTATTTTTACTGCGAGCTATTCGTAAAGGGTCATTCCATGGTGACTGACGTTACAACTTTACATTTGTAGCCTTTAAAATTCACCAGTGGCTTGAAATATATATATATATATTTATTTAACTTGATCAAGAGTATCATAAATAAGTACTATACTGTTATCCATTCTCAATATAAAAATCTTTTTTTTTTTTTTTTTTTTTTGATTACAGAGATTTACACAGAAGATTCTTCTGTGTAACATCAGTCACGTTTTTTGATTTCCCTTAATTTAAAAAAAAAAAAAAGAAAGATTTTTTTTATATTGAGAATGGATAATAGTATAGTACTTATTTATGATACTCTTGATCAATTTAAATAAATATATATATATATATTTCAAGTCACTGGTGAATTTCAAAGTTTACAAATGTGGTCAAATTGTAACGTCAGTCACCATGGAATGACCCTAAAGACTCATTAAAAATGTTAGCTGAAAAGCACTTCTGTGTGCTAGCCCTGTGAAAAAAACTACATTTGTTATGTACAGTATTTTCAATATTATTGTATTGTTCTCAATTTTTGATATGTCCGCAAAATTTTTAATCAATATAAAATGTTTGGAAGTGGTTGAAAATTGAATTACACGACTCCATTACATAAATTCATACACACAGGTGAACGTAATAAATGCATATTAAGGAGAAAAGAAAGTGAGAAATATGTAATTTTAAAAGAAATACGTTCGGTGAGATTTATAGAGCGTAAATGCAACCATCAGATCATGCATATCAATATACAGAAAAACACAAATAAGTTTTAATACATAACAACAACAACTGGAGTCCTCAAAAACAATATAATCAAGAATGCAATACAAAGCATTGCATAATCAACAGAATAAAAACAGCGAGTAGATTTTGGAAGCCCTCTTGTTTGGAGTATTTTCAGCCTTACGAATTTCTACAACTGAAATATATTAGGTTTAACAGAAAGTAACGTCGTTCTTTCTTCGTTTGTCATTATTTCGTGTAGCCAAAACCACTGAAGCAAATAAAGTGAAATTTGGCATGCATGCGAGTTTTTATTAACATGGGTGCTATAATAGACAGCATTTTCCAAAATTCGTGACGTGTGAGGATTAGTGTCCCAAAGAGAGTGTGCTCTTTTCAATATTTTCCTCTATCTCAAAAAAAGAAAATGAAAAGAAAGATAGATCTTTAAAATTCTAGCTGTAAAATATAATGCTTACGAATACCTAAAACTCAACTTTAGGATATTTTGAAGTCTGTTCTCTAAGGAGGGTAGATGGCCATACTTCCATTTTTCCAGACAGCTTTCTTGAAAGGAAAGACATTTATCTACAAAATTCTTGCTTTAAACTGTAGCATATATGAATCCTATGTTTAGGCACAGATTATTATTAAAAATTTATTGAAAAGGTCTTCGTCGAAATGCTTATACGCTTTCGCTACGCGTGCTTCTATGTTTTGCCTAACAACATGTGTTTCGGCTTGGCTGTTTCGAAGAACTTGGCTGTTTCGAGGAACACTGAAGCTCCGAGAGAAGACAAGTGCTAGGCGAAAAAATATAACACTACCACAGATTATATATAATACATTAGACTCCGATTTACACAAAATAGTCTGCGAAACTGTACTTCTGCACTATAATTTAAATACCCACAAATTACACAATATAACACCCTTAACCGGTAAAACAGACAATACAAGATCATGCCTAAACTTTTACCAAATACCCGCCAAATTTAGTGATACATAGGGTGTTTGTATTGCACAAATCCCGGACATTTAACAACCAAGTTGTAAAGCATTCTGAAATACCTGAACTACTATACGTGCGAGCTATTTGTTTTACTTTTACTAAACTTTTACCAAATACCCGCCAAATTTAGTGATACATAGGGTCTTTGTATTGCATAAAACCCGGACATTTAACAACCCAGTTGTAAAACATTCCGAAATACCTGAACTACTAATTGTACTATACGTGCGAGCTATTTGTTTTATTAAATGCAAAAAACTGATCCCCCACCCTCCTAAATAATGAAGTATTTTCTAAAATTCCGATACGAATGGATTGAATATACGAAAATTCCAGCATAAGCCAAAACTTTCAGGTAGAGGTCTGTGCCGCCGCCACCGAAGTCTAGCCCGGCGTACTGCCGATTGTACAGTGCGGCGTACAATCGACTTCAAAACTTTTTAAATTGTACCTAATCTTTCAACTACTTATATTTTTCGGATATTTCTTAACGCTAGTAACTTGTAAAGATACAATTTATTTTTTTTTGAGTCAATGGCGTCATTTGATTACTTTAAAAGTTGTTTAAACATTGTTTTTTACCTCAAAAGAACATAATAGGTTTGGAATGGTTCATGAAAAGGTAGGGGAGGATAAAAAAAGAAAAACCCTTAAATGCAAATAATGTATCAATCGTATACTGATAACTAAATGTATCGTGCATGTGCTATATAAACAACATAAACCTATTCGATTTTGATAAAATCTATTGTTTCAGTTTTGCAGTAGAAATGTTTTAAAAGTGTCCGCGACGGCAAGCTCATGCTCAGGAGCCCCACTGGTGGCCGAGCGTTCTGAACTGAAAGACGGAAGGTGCGAGGTTCAAAACCAAGTCGCATCCGCCGACCTAACCGTTTGTAAATTTCGTGGTTTCCCAGAAACTTAGCGTAGATACGGGTTAGAACCCCTTAGAAAGACCCCGAGGGCATCGACTATAGATAAGTTCGGGCTTATTTAAAAAAGCCCGAGCTCGAGGACTTAATTCGAGCCCGCAATTTCAGATAATAGATAAATAGAAGTCAATTACTTCATTGATAGAATATCATACATTTTGCCGTTTGTGCAAATTAAAGAGAAGATAATCGTGCCCGACCGAGCCCGAATACAATCGTGAATTTCAGAGCCCATCTCATCTCTACCCCAGCCCTCCGGCCTAGAGCCCACGAGTAGCCAAATGTCCGTAATCCCACAATATCATAATTAAGACTAAAATAAGTAAAAACTGAAAAAGAAAAGATGGTTATCTTATCCCTCTGTTTTGGTGAGACGAAGGGCTTTAACCAAGGGCGGATTAAAGGGGGGGCGGGAGGAGGGGGCGACCGCGAGAAAAAAGAAATTAATGTAAAAGATCCTATTTTACTTCCATAAAATGGATGTGTATGTGTCAATATTCTAACTAACCGCCCCCCCCCCCCGACAAACTTGCAACTTGCATTAATCCACCACTGGCTTTAACGGAGGAAGACTGAAAAAAAATTTTCAGTCGAAACGATCGTATCTTCTTATAAGTAACATTTTATGTGTGTTTTTTCACAAAGTTTTTATTTATTTTAACGTTTAACACCAGTATTCCGAGTGTTTTTTCCATACTCAAGACTAGTTTTCAGTCTTAAAATCATCTCATTTTATAACACCAGTTTATACGTGTGAGTGTGTACACATACACCCATTTTCATTATGCACTTTTACAAAAAATTTTCCCACGCCGCAGCCCCCGCCGCAAATTTCCATGCGGCGCAGATCTCTACTTTCTGGCTTGCGGTAAGTTGGTTTCATCTTGAATACACAGACAAAATGCTTCGGGGTCTCATGACGCATGAAACAGTATTTAGGAAAAAAAAAAAAAAATATTTTCTCCTGGGTCAACTGTAAACAATTTCGTTCAATGGGCAACTCGGACCCGTGGAACAGGAAACACTGAAGAAAAAAAGCTATGTAAGACTATTTTTTTTTCTTTTTCTTTTTTGCAGGACAGACATGAAATATTTGACAAGAAATTCATAGGGTTCGCTCTGGTTCTACAGATGTAAATCATGAACAATACAAAGAAGGAACTAGCTGACAGATGTTTATATTCCGCTGAAAGAAAAGAAAAAAGGGCCTATTAATAGAGCTGCCAGACAAGTAAAGCTCAGTTTTAGCTTTCTCGAAAGGAAGAACCGCAGAAAGAAGAAGAACACTGACATTTTTCTTTCTTTTCTTTTCTTTTTTTAAAGAAATTATCTCTATGGAATGTTTGCAAGATGTGAAGATTCAAAAAATAAATAAATTATCGAGATTTTTTACAGTCCAAAGAAAATCATGCCTGCTTTGATGTGAGATAACTTCCCGCGGATCAGGGAAGTAGCGAGAAAAAAATTTCGGCGGGTGAAAAAGGAATTTCTCACAAAAATCCTCGATTTATTGGCATCCAATCAACAAAAATCCAAAGTTTCAGGGATTGCCCAGGCCCCATGAATACATTCTTGTCGTGGATTAATAGTTATATATATGAGGTCAATAAGAATAATTTACCGAAAATGAGAAAGAAGTCTTTATATATTATATATTATTCATGTTGAACTTTGCCTTTATTACTTTCCGAACATGTACCATGTAAGGAAAGTATTGTAATCATGAAAAAATTCGACTTCGAGATTTTGGTGTTTTGACACGTTTTGAGGGCTTCTGAATCCATTTATGCTATTTTTACGAAATGTATGTATGTATGTTCGTATGTGTGTGTGTGTGTTTGTGTGTATGTGAGTGAATACGATAGCTCCTGAACGGAGCATTCGATTGAGCTCAAATTGGATATATATGTCATAAACCACCGTCGCAAAACCGGTATTGATTTGGGTGTGTATAGGACTTATAGTTTTCCTACAGGACTACGACAAAGATTTCTTTTACATTATGGCCTATGGGGGGAATTTCTGGAAAGTGCGCTAGCGTTTAAAAGGTACCTTCGATTGAGCTGAAATTGGGTATATATGTTATAAATAACCATCTTAAGACCGGTATTGATTTTGGTGTGTATAAGACTTGTAGTTTTTCTACAGGGCTACGACAAAAATTTCTTTTATATTATGGCATAATGGCATATGGGGAGAAATTCTTGAAAGTGCGCAAGCGTTTAAACGGTGCATTCGATTGAGTTTCAATTTGATATATATGTTTGAATTATTCATCGATTAAAATTTATTTAAATGCTTGGTAATGATCTTAATCGTAAGTGTTCGGAAAGTCGAGTGGAGTCACTCCAGATTTTTTTATATTTTTAGTTACAAATTTCGATTGGCTAATCATTGCTCCTTTCCCATTCACTCTTAGGATGAATGACTCATGTTTTGCTGCTGACGAAGAAAATACTTCAAAGCAACGATTGATCTAAGATTTTTTCAGAAGAGTAAAACTACTCCTTAACCATTTTAAAAGGAGTAATTTCCTATCCACAGGAGTAATTAAAGCAATGAACAATTATGCTACATTTTCAAATGCATAATTAAACTGCATTTAACACATAAATCACATATAAATAATTGATTACACAATCTAGGTACACCGTTAGTGTTCACTGTAAATTTCACTTTTAGATTAAAAGTTATCGCAGATTTCAGAGAGTTGACTGTAAATAAAAATCATTTTCAAGGGGAAATCTTGCCGTAATCACAGATCATAAAACGGAATTTTATACGGAAAAGCAATGCGTAAAAACATGTATTCCGAAATTCTTAAGGAGTGAAATACGCATCTAGAGGCGTTATTGCGATAACTGCTTATTGCGAGCATATTAAAACGTACGAACAGGATTTATAACTTATGTGTGCATTATACACATAACAATAAATACGCATACATAATACACGTAACGGTAGATACGCCAGTTTTATTGGTATGGTACACTACGATACTTTCGTTTGTTAAAGAAATCGGTTTTTTAAAATAATCAGTTTTACAGTATTCATACTCATGCACTTTGTTGTAATAGTTCCTTTACAACAGAATTATTACGAAAGGTAGAAACTTTAGTCAATGATTATAATTATGCACTTATCTATTTTCTTTCTTTAATTTTATCTAAAGATATTTTCTGAAGTTAATAATATTTTATTTTTAAAACTTTAACTGGTAGATTTCATGCAAATTTATTTTTACCTTTCACTATTTTCATGAGAATGTATATTTACGTCGAAGCTAAAAAGTTTAATAAATAATTTTATGCTATTACTTAAAAAGCCATTAATCAGTCTATTAATTAGTTAAATTCTTATTGGTTCTAATCCCTAGAAATAATTAAATAATTTATTAATAGTTCCAGTACCTTTTAAACCTACTCGACTGAAAAAGAATGTGATACAGTTTTTAGTGTTGTAACATGAAGAAAATATTTGTTATTGCATAGCTAAATAACTAATAGTGATTTAAACATATCTGATTTATGTTTTTAACTTAAAGATTCAATATGAAGAAGCAGTGAATATTTCTTTAAACAGTGATTGTCCGCTTTAAGAAAAACATTGTCAGATCTTAACTTTATACCATTCTAGGTCGATTATAATTTGTAGATGGTGCTGTGATTAATTTACAGTAGATTTAAAATTGACAACACTTTAAAAAAAAGGAACAGTAGTGGCGGATTTTGCCAAGCCTGCTGAAAGTGTTACTAAGACAGGTAAACATTTTACCAATCTTCATAAGAATTTGCTTGCTCAAAGGTTATTTTTGAATGCTTTTTTATTTGATACTAGCTGAAGTACCCGTTCTTCGCACGGGAATGAATGGACTTTTTGATATTACGATTTGTGGTGATTACTATTCATTGTAATAAACAGATATAGTAAAGTGGATATCGCGTTATATTGTGTCCAATAATCATGCATACCGAATTGCAAGGCAATCGTTTGTACGGTGCAGAAGGCCATGCGGCGTAGCGCAATCTAGTGGCGAGTTTTAGCAAAACGGATACGGCGAAAATATTTTTCGCATTCAGATATCGATGTATACGAATTTTCATGACTATCGGCTGGACAGTCCTGAAGTTCATGTGTTGACGCGACATCTAGTGGCAAGTTATAGGAAAATGGAAAGGGCCAAACTCTTCCCCGTGTTCAAATATCTATGTATACCTATTTTCATAGCGATCATTTGCACAGTCAAGAAGTGATACACTGCAGGGCCATCTAGTGGTTCAATAAAGTAATGATTTGCTACAGCGCCGTCAAGTGGCGAGTTATAGCAAAATGGATAACGCCAAAATATTCTCATTGTTCAAATAGCTATGTATACTGATTTTCATAGCGACCGTTTGAATGGTCAAGAATTTGGCCTGCTGCAGCGTCATCTAGTGGCGAGATAAAATAATAATGCATTGCAGTGTCATCTAGTGGTGAGTAACATCAAAAGGAACGCAGTTAGAATATATTCTTCGTGCTCAAATGTGTAAGTATAAAAATTTTTATGCCGCTCGGTCGAACGGTATAGAAGTTGATGCTTTTCAGCGCCATTTAGCGGCAAGTTACAGCAAAATGGATAGTGAAAAATATTCTCCGTGTTCTAATATTCGCGTGTACCAAATTTCATCGAAATCGGTTGGACGATATTCGCATAGCAAACGGCTAAACGGAATAGAATTAGACGTTCTGCTGCGCCACCTGGTGGCAAGTTAGAGGGAAAACGGATAGCATAAAAAGCTTCTCCATGATAAAAGACTTAGGTGAACCAAATTTCATGGTGCAACGGTGCTCAACGGTGCTGGAGTTTTTCAACCTCATACACTCATACCAACATTCATTTTTATCTATAACCAGTGTCATTATATATCCCAGTCTCAAATAAAATCCAGTTTCAAATCTAAGCCTCGCCAAAGTGCCAACATACGCCATTTTGCAAGCGTTTTTTCAGGAAATCATTCGAAGCATTGACTTAGCAGCAATAATATATGGGAAATGGTTCGACCGCGAAAAAGTAAAGCAAGCCTTTATTTGAAAAATTGAATCCCTTAATACAGCCGAATTTTTTTTAAATTATCAACTATAACGTGTTTTATTCATCATTACTCCGATGTACTAAATGAGAAGATTTCAATTTTCTGAAATTTGGCGGAATTCCCCCAACTTAAATCAATGTACTCATTTGGCGAGAATTCTGGAGATAGATCAATTGAAATCCCTTAATAACTGCATTATTTCTTCACGGATCATTAAAATTTAACGCTGTATTCTAATAAAACCTTTGCACTTGTTTTCAAAAATCTATTTCCTTAAGCTCTCAATAAATTGCGCCAAGCCGAATTCTGTGCAAACCGCTAGAACTCACTTTCACAAAATCGGCATTTGAGCCATTTTATTTTTTCGCCAAACTAAAATAATTTACCTATTAGCCTCGGAAATCTTCAATTCTTATAGTTTTGCGTGTAAAGCATTACATTCCTGCTCTGATTTCCCATGCACACGATATTATAATTAAAAAAAAATAACCTTATGAATATAAACTAACAAAAAAAAATCATTATTATTCTTTTATTTTTACTTTGAGAATTTAAAACATTTTATTCGGCAAAATCGCCACACATGGCAACCACGATCCTTATTTCACACTTTTTTCACTACAGGGGTTACAATTACGGAAAGCTTTTTGCGTGAATAGCATAAAAAATCTCTTAAATTCCGGGAACGGGTGGACTTTCAAAGTTTTAAAGTGGACTACGATTTATTCTATATTATTTTACATATCTGCGCTAAATTTCAGGCCGATAGGTTCATTTTTGTGGATTTGTATACGAACGACATTTTATTCGGCAAAATCGCCACACATGGCAACCATGATCCTTATTTCACACTTTTTTCACTACAGGGGTTACAATTACGGAAAGATTTTTGCGTGAAGAGCATAAAAAATCTCTTAAATTCCGGGAACGGTGGACTTTCAAAGTTTTAAAGTGGACTATGAGTTATTCTATATTATTTTACATATCTGTACTAAATTTCAGGCCGATAGGTCCATTTTTGTGGATTTGTATACGAATCAAATCCACAAACAAACAAACAAACAAACAGAATTTCATTTTTATTTATAAGATTCAACTGTTGCTTAATGGATATGATAGAATTAAAAGTATTTTCTTAGTTTTTAATGGAAATCTGTGTTTACTCCCTGGCGGTAATTTTAGGTGTGGGCTATCACTGAACCTAAATTTGAATATTTTTAGTTATTGCCCACGCAGTGATCACGATAACGCCTCTAGATGCGTTTTTCCCGCCTTAGAAATTTAGAATACGCCTTAAGAATTTCGGAATGCATGTTTTTAAGCATTGCTTTTCCATATAAAATTCCGTTTTATGATCTGTGATTACGGCGAGATTTCCCCTTGAAAATGAGTTTTATTTACAGTCAACTCTCTGAAATCTGAGATAACTTTTAATGTAAAGTGAAATTTACAGTTAACACTAACAGTGTAACTAGATTGTGTAATCAGTTATTATATATGATTTATGTGTTAAATGAGATTTAATTATGCATTTGGAAATGTAGCATAATTGTTCGTTGCTTTAATTACTCCTGTGGATAGGAAAATACTCCTTCTAAAACGGTTAAGGAGTATTTTTACTCTTCTGAAAAAATCTTAGATCGATCACTAGCCCACCATTATTTTAGTAACTACCATGTCTATTAATATTGCGTCAGCAATTACTGTCATGGTCAATTATTGGTCAAAGTGTGTTGCCAGTAACCATGGGTAATTGTGTTTAAAATGCTTACATTCTTTCGCAATGCCTATGCATAAATATCTAAATTGTTAATGTTATATTTTCAGTATGGCAAAGGTACCGAAAATACAATATAGTAAAGAAAATTTGCAGAAAGCGCGTTGAAACGAAATTGTTGAAATTCTTAAAATTTCAAATAACATTACGTACAAAAAAAGAAAATTAAAAAAAAGAAAATTTGTTAAAAGTGAAAGAAGAGAAAAAGTTGTTTAGGAATACGAAAAAAACTAAAAATACAAACAAGAAGACCGCAAAAATAAATAAGAATTCAAACGAAAATCCAAAAAATGAAATTTTTTTTTATGAATCCAATAGTGAGATTGTAAATTCTAAGGAAATAGATACAACTAAAGAGAATAATGACCGACAACAGATTAAACATTTTAAGAAAAAAATCGAACCGACACCAAAGAAGTTTAAAAATATATATAAAAATTGAAGAAAAGAATAAAACGCAATTACCAGCATCTAAAAATATAACTGTTTCAAGTATCATTGTAATAAAACCTAGTATTAGGAGTTGTGGAGTTCGTTATGTCAATGTGATTTAAAAAAAAAAAAAATATCGATTGACTTGAAATGCTTTTCAAAAATGTTTCATGTGCATTGCATTCCATGAAAACATAAGGAGCATATACCCGACAGCTCCGATTTAAATTTATTTTTATGCCATCATTGTTCTATAGCAGAAGATTCTGACTCATCAGCACAAGCATTATTTATGCAGTTAATAGCTAAATCTATTTTGATATATTACTTTCTATTAGAATTTACGTTTAATGTTTTGTTTTCAATGTTTATGTTTAAAGTCGATTCAGACTTTAATTTATCATTTTAAGGTATTGGCCAATAACGGTACATTTTAGATGATTTTCGACACATTACATTATTTTCTTCGTTATTTGATTCGTTACATTATTTTCTGTTATGTAAAGTTTTAAATAAAACTGTTGACACTCAATAGGAGAGTTTATTAGGCTATAAGAAATAGTAACAAACAGTTGATAGCTATAATATATAGGGTCAGGTGGGGGAAAATGGAGGTAAAATCATTCATTTTTTTAAAAGGTCCTAAAATCAAGCTGTTAAATTTAGTTTAATTAAACTATTGATGTATATTACATACATTTGACTTACAAAGATTGAAAATATAGCATTACTTTTTAATGTTATCAGAATACTTTTCTACGGTTTCATTTTTAATTACGCAAATATTGATGAGGTAGTACAAAAATAACCATATATTTTTAGAAATGCTATGAATGAAATAAAACGGTCTTAATTCAATGTATTCTTAAATATACTGAAAGAAAAAAAATGCACAGAAAATATTATTTCCCAAATTATTTAGCTGAAGAAATAATGCTCATGATTATCAAATTCAGGTTCACTCAGTATGTGGGAAATGTCACTTGGTTCCACCAAATGAATCTCAGACGATAAACAATTAAGGTTACAGGAATATTTATACTAAAACAGAAATAGAAATGTCAGTAACATATAGAGCTTCGCTAATCCTAACCATACCCCCCTTTACCCCACCTCAGGAAAAAAAATTTAAAAATTGAAATTATAATTTTATTCTTATTTTTTATATAATTCAGTCCTATTGAAGTATCTCTACTAATATGTATCAAACTATAAATACTTTATATAATCATACAGAATCTAGAAGGAAGCTTTTCAGTATCACTAGTTAACAGGCAGTATATTTAAAAGCAAAAACAAGACGTTCTGCACGCACTAATGTCGTTGGAAATATCCTAAAACTTCATTAGAAATACTTGTTACGTTCTTAAAATACACCTCCATTTAAAATGATAATGAAACATCTAAATTTTTATGGTGAAAAAAAGGTATTTTTCAATTTCCCCTACCTGACCCTATATTTTTTGGTTATCAATATTTTAAAATCCTTAAGTGAGCAGCAGCTGTATGGTTTACCGTACCAGCAAATTCTAGTCAATTATTCTGAAGGGTTTTCATTAGAGAAAAAAATGGGCGAGAATTTCTCAACCTTATCCCAAAACTGAGTGAGATTTTTTTAAAAAATGGGTGAGAATTTTCTACTATACATTTGAGTTGGGTAAATACCCAGTGAGTAAGGTATTTATAAATGGGTATTTACCCCTGCCTCGGGTAAACACCCAATTCTGCGTGAAACCACTTTATGACAAGGGGAAGCATGCGCGACTTTATTTGAAAAAGTGCCTGTATCTTTCGAAATGCAAGTAAACCGATTCGTAAGGTGCGCGAATTTCTCGCAATAATAATTTTTTAATGCAAGAAAAAGAAAAAAAAAATGTGAGAATCTCATGTTCTCGCGCTCTCTGGTGAAAACACTGATAATATTTTTATTTTTTTTAATTACTGGGGGAAAATATTAAAAAGAAACAGAAATACGCATGCGGAGCTCTCTTACCAAGCTCAGAGGATTATATAATTACAATCAACTCGCGATTTTGCGACTCTTGACTTAGCGACACATCCTGATTTAACGACCCTCTGATCAAGCCCTGACCGTTTTCCAATATCTTGTGTAAACTTTCGATTTAACGATCATTTGATTTAAACGTTCTTCTTGCAGAGGTTCGGTGAAGGTCGTTAAATCGGAAGTCGCCTGTATTTATTTGTCCAGCTTTAATTTTATCAATCTTTAGGACTAACGAACGGATACGAAAATCCGGCGCACCTTTAATTGAAATGTTGTTTCCATCGCCAAAGATAAGTCATATTTATGTTATAACATCTATTAACTTTGATTTCAATACAAATGAAGTTTAATTTTTACATGAATTCTCAATCGGTATTTCCTAACTGAGAACGAAGATTAAATTAGAGAAGAAAAAATTACCTTGTTCGTACTAATAAAATTATATCCAGTTTTTCTGGCGCGTCCAAAAATTATACCTGGAATAAAGAGAGAAAAAAGGGGTTATAAGTTTTGACAAAATACTCCAAATAAGCATATTTATTTATAAAACTGCGTGTTTTTATTTTAAAAGAATTGTGAAGATGATTTCATATCACATAAAAGTATAATAAACGCATTGAGGGGTGAAATATATTCTTCTGGAAATTTTTCGGCGCGTTATAAATTTTCAGAAAATAAATCATATTAAAATAATTTTCCGATGAAATTATTATCGAAAAATAGATTCACGGCCTTACAAACTCACCCAAAACTCCAGGCCCCGTACTATGGAAACCAACCATACAAATAATAAAGAGGCAAGTAGAATAGTTGGGTGGTTCAGCCCCCCCCCCGTACCCCTCCCCGAGACTTTCATGCATATAAATTGCTATTTGTAGAAATTTATCGAAAAGATTACCACATCGAAACATAAGACTTGAACACCCCCCCCACACACACACACACACACGAAATTTTTCCCTGGTTAAGGTCCTGTAAAGACGAGGGGGGAGGTGGCGAATAAAAAAAAAATGCACAAACGCGTCTTGTACTCTTCTTACACATTAGGATCGGCCTTATTCACAACTTGCGAAAACGGATCGTTAAAATGGCCATGATAATGCGACAGTACCTCCGAAAAGACTTTTTCTCTGACCGACACAATTGGCGAAATCGAGAAAACTGCGGAAGTAGGAAATTTTGAACTTGAGTGAGCAGAATGCGTGAAAGCCATTTTAAAAATGTGCGCTCAAGAGATTTGCGTGTTACACGACTTTTCATTGAGAAGATTGTAGATGCGAGACGAGGGACAAAGAAATAAGGTTTGTAAGTTTTATGTAAACGAAATAGTGGAATGGGCTCACGTGACAGAAGCAGTTGTCGAACTATGGCGAAACGAGAAGGATGGATTGTTGCAGGTATAAAGGATTCGCTTGTGCGTGCCCTTTTACAAAGTTCATTCCAAAAGAACTTGAGTAGTAAATGATTTTTACAATTTCTTTACAGGGCATTAATAAAAAGCTGTAAACGTGAAGTTTTCAAAATTATTGGAAAGGGAGGGGGGGGGGTGCGGTATCACACTGATATACTGGCTCGGCACTAAGAATTTAGCGGTTCTGGGGAATGTTACGTGTTCTAGTGCAAATATAAGAATTGTGTTATAATATTAACCGGTATTTTAGTAGAGTTTAGCATATTTTTCGGGAATCGTAGTTTAAATCAATGTACAGCTAAACTCCCACGTCCGTATTACCACATTTTGAAACTACAAGAGAAGGCGTAGCCAGTAGGAAAGGTGCCAATATGAATATGCATGGGTGTTTTCAGATGATTGTTTTTTCTCTTGTGCATTTTTTTTTTCCACATGTCTGCACATCATGTCCATCCTTTGAAAAAATTTCCTGACTGCGACACTGACGAGGCAGAAGGAAGGAGCCATAAATATTCAAATTTTCAACTTGAAGAAAAAAAAAATAATTATAATAACCACAAATAAAGATTTTTTAGTCTGAAAATGTGACTAACAGAGATGTACCGAGTTCTCCCATATACTCGGTAACCCGCCTACTCAGCCAATTTGTCGAGTATTCGGTACTTGGCCAAAATTTGACAGAGTACTCGGCTGATACCGAGTAGTTGTACGAATTTCGGTACCTTTGAACATTACTGAACTGATTTGTAAAAGGAATTGCAAATTCCTTTTACAAATCGGAATATTGTTACTACGGACAATATTCTACGGATTATATTTATACACTACGGAATATTGTTATAAATATAAACAATAATCCGTGCAAATTTAAATATATAACAATATATCTATAAAATAAGGTACTAAAAAAAACAATAAAAATAATAATTTGAGAAATAATATGGAAAACCTCTAATGTAAAATGACTGCAAATCTAGGGAATGCAATCCCGCACTGTTTTTCGTCTTGCGGGATTTCGGGATTGAGATTTACTGATCCCGCGGGATTGACATATCATTTAGCTAGGACTTTATTTCAACAGAGAAAAAAAAAAGTATGATTTTAAGCACTATGAAGTTTTAACTTTAATAATAATAATTAATCTTATGAGATAACTTATACAATGACTTACAGAAATATGAAAATTATAATCATGATTTTCAGAATGATATACTAAGTTATGTCTCACTATATTAGTATTAGTTATGTTAGTTGCTAAAAATCAGCAATTTACAGAAAAATACAATTTATAAATACTGCATTCACGCACTTACGTTATTTTATGAGTTGCTGAAAAAAGATCGTACAAAATCGAACAAATCCGATGAATCATTTCCTGGTCTAGATTTAATTTTAGTAACATAATTAAATGTGTGAATTAAAAAAAAATAAATACTGAAATTAATTTTTTTTTATAATTAATTCGTGACTGTTCACTAAGAGATCAATTAGTATGAAATATTTCAGTTCATTTGGGATTGGAAGTTTGCGAAAAATTTCGATTTAGATGTTTGATTCAGACTCCCATTGGAAGATATATAAAAAAATAAAACTTTAAATTAAAATTTGTAGTTACCGATTCGTTTATTGTTAGATAAGAGACATGAATTTTCAAAAATTTTCGTTCTATTTATTGAGAAAGAGGCGTGAAATAATTTATTTCTCAGTATCAATCCCGTTCCCGCAGGATCGGGATTGCATTCCCTATGCAAATCAAAATCTAGCTATATATTTTTACCAGGTTGTCTGCTAAATATCTGACAGTCGATTTCTTGACTTTTTCCTGACTTATATGGGAGTCCCGGAAAATAGATTTCTTGAACATGCATTTTATTTTGAGAAATCCCTCAACTGCGCCATCCCCTTTTATAGTTTAATACTTTCCAACGACTTGCTTAGTAAATTTTTAATAGAAATACAACTTTTCATGCACATAAGTTAAATAGAAAAAAAACAAACTGTGAAATTCAAATAGGATACTGATAAATTCAGATTTAACCAATATCGACCAATACTGCTTGTTCTACTCAGATACTTTTGTGTTATAGCTAGAGAACAAGATTAAATGCAGATGCCAAATTTTAATCTTTTGGTCAATTGATCTTCAAATCTGGAGGAATGCAGATTGCTAATAATAAAAAGCTCCATATTTTATCACTGATCATTCACAGATAGCTTATGACGCTTCAGTCACAAGAAACACCGCACACAGAATGCATATAAAACAGGTGTGTGCATCGCATACCCCAAACATAGATTCATTGATTCATTCTACCTAAATTACTTTTATCTGCATTATTTCACTCTCTGAGGTTAAAAAAAAAAACTGTCAAAAATTTTTTTACAGAGAAAAACATTCCTTTGGAGAATTTTCCTGACCCATTTAGCATTTTCTAGAATTTCCCATTTTTCTGACTTTTTTTTTTTTTTTTTTTTAATGGCAGACATCCTATTTACAAATAAAACATAAGTCACTTTTAAAGCTGCGTAGAAAAGTATTGTGATTTTTTATAAAGAAATTATTTGCAGGAAAAAGCCCTCAGAAAATACACTAGACTGCCATTAAAATGATTTTAATAATTAAATTTGGTTGTGAATCATTATGCAAATACTCCAATTGTTCTACATTTCCTACAAATTAGTTTCTATTTTCGGGAAAAAGAGGCTCACTGTAAGTAAGAAGGTCATCTCCTCATAAGAACTGTTTTGAAGTTTGAGCAAAACGGGAACGTTGAAATAGCAATTATAGCAGCGAGCCAAGTCTGTGCGCGTGCACACATATTGTATTGCGAAAGTTGTGAACACTTCACATGAAATCATTCAGTTTACCATATAACGATATTTTAAGAAGTTTTAATGATCAATTTTATAAATAACACCAATCTGAAAATATTTCACTAGACGACTAAAGTAATACTGTTACATTATATGCTATACTGCACAAATTTAAGAATTAAAAAAAATAATAATGTTATGTTTTTTAATTGAATTTATGTTAACTTAAAAGTTAAATACATGTTTTCATTTAAAAAAGTGCAACATTTTTTAAATTTGGAAATCATCCCCCCCACCCTACCCCTAACAACCCGCAAAATGCTGAAAATTTCAATACATTACATCCCTATTCCTGGTATTTCCTTCCTGGAAAAAAAAAAAAAAAATGTACACTAACCTCATTTTTATGCCACGAGTTTAAAAATGTATTAGATTAGGTTATCAAGCTTTGACATAAAAAATATGCAACGAGCGAAATATTACAGTCGGAGACTTATTTTTTTACGAATTTAATTTATATTTGAAGTGATTTATTAATCTCTGACGTGAAAATTACGTCATAAGCAAAAAAATTTCTTTACTGTTATGATTGCAGTTAACTTGGAATATCTCATTGAAATTAACAACGTATAATTGATTGATCCCTTTCACCTGCACTCATTGTTGGTTTTATTACCGACTTCAAAAAAGGAGGCGGTGCTATGTTCAAAGAGTGTATACATATATTTTTATGTATGTACAGCAATAATTTTCTACCGCGTGGACCGATTTCAAAAATTCCTTTTTTGAAGATAGATCAGGGGCGGAAAAAACATGTTTAAAAACCTTTAGTTAAAAGGTTGCTAGTAACAAGGCTGGTCTTAATGTCAAAAGCAGACAAGGTTGGCCACTTTTGGCCATTTACCACCCAGTTTAGCGTCAGAAAATTTCCTAAAACTGAACTCTGCTTGGCGATATCTTCTATATTTGGCGAGAATTTGCCAAACCCTACTACTTTAAAATGGAAATAACTTTTCGTTATTGTGAGGTAATTTTAAGTCTGTTTTCTTTCTTCCTTTCATTTTTTAAAATTATACTTTCAGTCCTATACTGTTTTGACCACTGTGTATTCATATAACAGAATTAAATTTTTATAAAGTGCTGCTTTTACTAGAAGCAACAATCAGTTATTTATATTCAATCATCAACCAGACGAATAATTTCAATCTTTGGTACAGTAACCCCACCAGAGAAGAGGTCTTAACCTGTTTGTCCGTTCTATAGGATAGGAAGTTTACTAACTATAGCAGAATTCTAACACGCAACATGACGTGCAGATACGGCAATGAGCGATGAACTACGACAATATTTTCGGCCTCTGGACTAGGTAACCCGTGAATTCAACGGCCAAGTGACTACTTGAATCGCCATCAAAACAGGTGCTGAGTTCGATTCCTGGTCTAAATTCGACACCTTGCCCTGATAGCTCGTTATCATTAATAAACACCTTCAAAATAATTAGTATACTTTTGTTTTTCTTTTAAACAATGGTCACCTAATGGTTTTTCTTTTTTGTTCCGCAACAACGTAACCACTGATCAGAGATTTCAATAGGGGGGGGGGGGATGGTGACAATGAATCAAACGGTGTTGACGGAAAACAAAAAAAGACTGAGGTCGCAGTGCGATGCGAGATACGATTACTTGATGTTGAAAAACAAGCAAAGCAAAAATAAAGTAGAAATGTCTTGGCTGTGAGTGGAATGCTATAATGAATCACTGAAATAGCAATAGCCGAGTACAATAAACTACGAGAAAGGAAAAAAGCACACTAGGGGTAGCGTTGCAACACTCCAATTAAAATTAATAACTGAAAATGAATATTACATGAGACGGTATAGTAGAGATGGGGAAAGAATGAACACCCTGTTCTTTTGAACCTGTTCTCAAGAAAGAACGGGAACACCCTGTTCAATGATCACGGCAAAAACATGTTCTCAGTTCATTAAGGTCCGACGCTTCAAAATTTTATGGCAGGCAAGCGTGTCGAAAAGAGAAATTTTGGAAAATGCCTTAAAAGTGAAATTTCTCATTGAAAGGCACGATTAATATTTTTTTGCTAAGAAAAATTTAAATTCTGGGGGGGGGGCAGACCCCTCCTCCCCCACATTGGCTACGTATCTGATGGTGGGGACAGAAGTTCACAATTTTAGCTTTATCAAATTCTAATTGTGAAATCTTAGTTATTTTGAGAAATAATGATAACGAAGATGATTATCTGGGGGGGGGGGGGGAATAGAACTTTTAACCCAACCTACCATAATTTTAAAGAGGACCCGGGCAAAGAATAAGAAGCTTTCTTATATGTTCAATTCGAAATGCACTCACAGGATTACAATTCGTCAATTTTTATTATTCCAGCCAAACTACTCAATTTGAATCAAAGTAAAAAATTTAATAATAAAGAAAATGATAGTCTGAAACACAAACAAATCGAAAAAAAATATTTTATCAACGTCAAACAATAATATAAGCATTACACTATCTCCATATAAAACGCGCCTTCGCTTCATACGCTCTTAGCCATCTCTTATTGGCTGAAAAAGAACCTGTTCCGGAGCAGCCTCTCCTATTGGCTGAAAAAGAACACGTTCTTTGATCACGACTCGAGGAGTTCTCCGCGCAGTGAGCGGGAACACCTAGTTCTTCTTTGCACCTAGTTCAGCGTTCTTTTCCTGAGCTGGAGTTCTTTTTCGGAACGGAGAGCTAAGAGCGGGAACGGGGTAAAAGGCGTTCTCTTGCTGAACAGGTTAAAAGAACTGTTCTTCGGTGAAAGATGTTCTTTCATTAAATCTGTTCCCGGTTCTTTTGCTTTAATTTCTGAGCTAGGATCAAAGTTGTAGACTAGGAGTCAGAAGCAAGGCCGTACTTAGACGGGAAGGGGGCAAGGGCGGATTAAAGGGGGGGGGACGGAGGGGGCGACCGCCCCCCCCCGGAGAAAAAAGAAATTAATGTAAAAGATCCTATTTTTTCTTCCAAAAAATGGATGTATATGTCAATCCTCTAACTTACCACCCCCCCCCCCCGACAAAAATGCATTAATCCGCCACTTGGGGGTCCTATGAGTTCGGACGCCGCTCCCCCGAACTTATTACATTATATGTACATGGTGTGTTTATACAGAGACGTAGCCAAGAATTTTTTTTCTGTGTGGGGATAGTGAGGGGCATGGGCGCCGGCAGCATAGGGCAAGGGGGGCAATGCCCCCTCCTCCTGGATTTTTGTATGCAGTGCTATCCTTTGCTTTTTTGCTCTTTCCAACATGGTAACTATACGTTGAAGTAGTCTTTGCCCCCCCCTGGGAAATATTCTGCCGGCGCCCATGGTGAGGGGTATGAAATGCAGTGATGTATAAATGAACGAAATGCTTGTGCAGTAATAAAAAAAAATTAATCTTGCTAAATTAGACAGAAATTGGGTGTGTGGGATATATCCTGAAAATTTTATCCCGATATACGATGCTCCCCGACTCCGAAATTATTTTCTAGGTATGGGCCTGGTTGGAAGCCATGTAATTTTATATGCCAAAGTCGTATTCATTTTCTGAAATCGTAGTCGAAGCAATCGACATACACGCGTATTATTTTTGATCTGGAGCCTGATACTTACAGCTTTTTAAACGGAGTCTTTAATTTTTAAGCTGGAGCATGTACTTTTTTACCCTTTAAGGCGCAACCATTTCCCAATGCTGAAAAAAGAGCGGCCGTTGCCATCGCTCGACTTAACTACTAGCAAGAGGGCGGACGATCGAAACGTTTATCGCGTGCCACAGATCTAGAGATCCTTTTTTTGACGACAGCTGCCATTAAAATATTTTTACAAATAATTACTGTTAACATACTTGATTGAAGAAAGCCAGAATGTTGGTTGCAAAGTTTTTTTTAAACATTTTACAATTGTTGTTGTTGTTGCTAATGCCCTCTGGCAACCCGCGTGGCGGTGCCAGATCCCTCAAATAGGCAGGCGATGGGCGGAAGGGGCTGCTTCCATTTTAATGAGCCCCAGTGGGAGGAACTCCGACTCAGCTTGGGGTCCCCTAATTTTGAACCAATTCCAGAGGAGGGACCCACCCCCTGAAATCGGCACCCCCAGAGGTATCGTTTTACAATTTGGAGGACATTGAAGCCACGGCGGATTTTATGTGCACCAGCTCCCATTAGGGCACACGGTCCCACAGCAGTCGAGCCGAGAGGTAGTTGACCCTCCCAAGCACTGGCCAATCCGGATGCTGCTTCACTTTTCGTGTTCTTATGGCAACGGAGTTTAGTGCCCAGACCACTGCGGGTTTTACAATTGTACTAAAGTATAGTACATGTTAAAAAGACGTATATTTTCATTTTTAAATTGAATAAAATAGTTATAATAAAGCTACCATAAATCAAAGAACCTGTTCTCAAAAGAACAGGAAAAAGAACTGTTCTTTAAAAAAGAACGGGAACGGTGAACAACTGTTCTTTGAAAATAACGGTTTTCCCCACCTCTACGGTATAGCGCATAAATGCATATGTGTATTTAAATATATATAATATATAGTAAAAATTAGCTTGGATTTCGTTCGCTTAAGAACAGGTTATACTTACTGTTTCATTTGCTTCCCGTCATACACGAATTTCAGCGCCGAGCCTCAATTTCGCGACAGACGTCATCAAATAAACCATACTTGATCGTAAGGCGAAGATTTTGCCCAACCCGAAAAAATCCGGGTGGGTTTTTTCAAAAAAGCCAACTTGGAAAAACCCGAGAAAATACCAACTGGGTTTTTTCAAAATTTCAACTTTAATTACGTAGATAATACATCACTTAATATCAGTGCACCACTTGGTAAAGTTTATAAATAGGTCCCTACCTCCCCCCCCCCCCCCACACACACACACCACCCCCACTACCTAAGGGGGGGAAAAAGAAATCCGACTTCACATAGGCATTAAAACTTTCTAGAGTAAATT
Organism: Cheiracanthium punctorium; assembly: GCA_038373885.1. Classification (NCBI taxonomy): domain Eukaryota; kingdom Metazoa; phylum Arthropoda; class Arachnida; order Araneae; family Cheiracanthiidae; genus Cheiracanthium; species Cheiracanthium punctorium. Next base: position 4,536 of record JAWZYV010006369.1, on the reverse strand, counting down.
TTTATGCCTATCTATTAAAATGAATAAGGATTTTTTAACCATAAAAAAATCTTGTTGTAATCAAGCACTAGTATATCACTGTTAAAATTATGACTAATAGTCAATTTATCTAAGAGCAAACTATGATTGGGGTTGTTATTGTAATTGATTTATACAATTTTCATGTATGATTAATAATTGTAATCAGTTATTACTATTAAATTAACCACTTTTTATTTATAATTGATTTTTGTAATCAATTAGTTTGCTTTAAGTTGTATTTAGTAATAAGCAAATTTTTTTCAAATATTCTGAAATCCCATCTCTGAAAAAACCCTGATAAAACTCCAAAAACTCAGATAAAACCCGAAAAACCCTGATAAAACCCCAAAACCCTGAAAAAAAACCCAAAACCCTGAAAAAACCCCAAAACCCTGAAAAAAACCAGTGGGTTGGGGTTTTTTTCTGAAAAAAAAACCCGGGTTTTTAACAACCCTGACTCAAATCCACGGAATTTCATGTTTTTAAATAGGTCTGCACCACAAAATGGTCGGCTTTTCTGCCACTTACATTGCTAAGCAACATACGCTATCGCCCCCCCCCCCCGCCGTTGATTTCTGTGATTTGTGTACAGCATACTGTTCGTCGAATTTCTAGAACCATTAAAATATTGTGTTTTGTCCTGCCAACTGAATCGTTTACTAGAACTTTCCATATACACTGGACTCTTCAAGCTAGAATCCAAAAACCAAGCAGAGTTTTCTTGCAACAACAATGACTAGGAAGTATGTAATCGAACGTGCTTATTCCATCTTTCAATTTGAAGACTCTGAGCGAAGTCTCCGTTAAAATTATAATTCTAGTTTGAAATATTAAGAGACAAGTTTCAAGTTCAATGTATTATCTAAAATAAAATGACACAAACTGGTATTATGTCACAGATAGAACACGTTGACTCATTTAATTTACGACAAGCCATCTGAAAAAAAAGTTCTTATTAAAAAGTTATGTGGTTTCGACTCATTCACAGACGCCCAATAAACATTATTATATCCCATATGGATAGAGACATCAATCATTTGTTAAGTACTGTTTACGGTGTTCTCCATTTACAAGCATTTAAGAAATGAACCCTTTAACGCGCAGTGTTCCCGCTCTGGGAACACCCAACTCTGACGTTTTGACTGTTGTCACGCACGAAGAACAGATATGATTTCTATAAAAATAGTGGCGGGTGACATAGCTCCACGAGAATCCCTTACTTTTTAACACGTCCTTTCCCGTCAAAAAATAGTCACGATTATTTTTAACAGAACTGACATCTTCTGAAAAAGGAAGAATGCCAGAACAGCTGGATAGATTGCCCCATGCTGAAAAAAGGGCAGCCGTTGCCATCGCTCGACTTAACGACCAGCAAGAGGGCGGACGATCGAAACGTTCATCGCGTGCCACCGATCTAGAGACCCTTTTTTGACGACAGCTGGCTGTGCCCGCGAACAGCCAGCTGCCGTCAAAAAAGGGTCTCTAGATCGGTGGCACGCGATAAACGTTTCGATCGTCCGCCCTCTTGCTGGTCGTTAAGTCGAGCGATGGCAACGGCTGCCCTTTTTTCAGCATTGGGAAAGGTTTGCGCCTCAAAGGGTTAAGTACTGTTTACGGTGTTCTCCATTTACAAGCATTTAAGAATTTAATACGAACAAAGTACTCCAGGCAGACCTTGATTATTGTTTTTACTCCTCTCGACAGGTACAAAAAATCTGGAGTGACTCCACTCGACTTTCCGAACACTTACGATTAAGATCATTACCAAGCATTTAAATAAATTTTAATCGATGAATAACTCAAATATATATACCAAACTGAAACTCAATCGAATGCACCGTTTAAACGCTTGCGCACTTTCAAGAATTTCTCCCCATATGCCATTATGCCATAATATAAAAGAAAGTTTTGTCGTAGCCCTGTAGGAGAACTATAAGTCCTATACACACCAAAATCAATACCGGTCTTAGGATGGTGGTTTATAACATGTATACCCAATTTGAGCTCCATCGAATGTATCGTTTAAACGCTAGCGCACTTTCAAGAAATTCCCCCCATAGGCCATAATGTAAAAGAAATCTTTGTCGTAGCCCTGTAGAAAAACTATAAGTCCTATACACACCCAAATCAATACCGGTCTTGCGACGGTGGTTTATGACATACATATCCAATTTGAGCTCAATCGAATGCTCCGTTCAGGAGCTATCGTGTTCACTCACATACACACAAACACACACATACACACATACATACATACATACATCTCGTAAAAATAGCATAAATGGATTCAGAAGCCCTCAAAACGTGTAAAAACACCAAAATGTCGAAGTTTTTCATGATTACAATACTTTCCTTACATGGTACATGTTCGGAAAGTAAAAAAGCAGCTGAGAATGGCTCAACTTTTCCCTCCGATACGCCCGGATCCGATCCCTCCCTGCTCTGTCTTTTTTCCTGCCTACACGCAGGAAACCCGGCCACAAAAAAGGAGGATCCGAGCTTGAGTAAGCCAGGTATGCCGGTGATAAATAAATATGGGCGATTCCAGCACGCTGACTCAAAGAGAAACCCCACCCATCAGGATTTTTTTTTGTACAATACTTTCGGTTTCGCTATTTAGGTAAGGGATACGTCTGCCTTTCTAATGAAATAAAATAAAAGTAAAAGCAGCTGAAATCTTGGGCCTCACTCTCTAAGATTTTGCCATAGCATCGTAATGTAGTAGACAAGGTTTCCCAAACTGTGCTCTAAAAGTTAGCAAGTGCACCGGATAAAAAATTACTTCTGTGAATCAAGAAAAGATTTTATGAGCGAGTAAGCACAGAAAAAACATATAAAGGTAAATGATCCCATGAAACTAACACAGCAAAGTCAAAAATATATATGTAAGTTTAAATGAGATCCAGAACTAAACAATGAAATATAACTTTGAATCAGTTGAATCTGGAGGCACCCTTTTAGAAAATAATCAGATAACCTAGAGCAGTCTCTCAAGCTTTTGTCTGGTGGCACACTTTTAGGGTCTATGATTTCCTTGTATAAATTTGAGTCTAGAAATTTTTTCGCGGAGCACTTGTTACCTACGAGGGGAGCACAATTAGAGAAACTGTGACTTGAAGAATCTGTAAATAAACCTATTTTATTTAAACTTAATACTAGAAGACAGTAAACTATCTAGGGTTAATAGAAAAGTGCAAATTATTATCCTACTATATAGTTACGCTGATTCCTGACTCTCTCAATAAAAGTTCCGAGCAACCATCTCGAAGATAAAACTTTTACCGCTATTACTGCGAAAAGATTACAAAATTAAGCAGAAAAAGCGTAGTAACATCTAAACCGTTTATGCGAACCGCTTGAAGTTTTTCATCATTATGTATAAAAATATAGAAAACAATTGCGCTGCTTTAAAAATCTGAAAATCCACCGTTCCCCCATTTTTAAGCGATTTTTAGCTCCATTTTATTTCCGAGAGTAAAAAAAGTTTATAATTTGCGTGCCAAAATTAGGAGTATCGAGTTACAATTACGTTTATTGACGCCACGATTAGCTGGATTTGAAGGAAAATTGTGATTAATTAATTTAAAATAGGTTTTCTAGATTACGCAGTTCTTTTTTTCTTCACATATAAAATGAATTTCATCTGCCATGAAGCTTTGATATAAGAGGGTCTGTCAAAGCGAAATCGTTCGAATGCGAAAAGTTTAGGGTTAGGTGGGGTAAAATGAACAGTCTATAAAAAGACAATAAATGTCAAATGCATTGGTTTATTGGCACACTGATTTTTGTTCAGCTCATTTATATTACAAGCAATATTTTTAAACTGATTTATTTGATTTATTAATATTCTTTTAATATGTAATGGCAGCACTTAGAGTTTCATGTTTGACTCTATCTATACAAGGTTAAAATTTACTTTGCTGTAGCATTTTTGTGATTTAAAGTTCTTGAAATTTTGATGATACAAAGCCTACTGTCATTCTTGAGGAATACATTTCTGTATCAAGATAATTTGTATTCGTATTATTTTTGATTTTGGAGTAGTTCAAAGAAAGTGGGGGTAAAACGATCATACATCTAGGCTTACACTTAAAAGAACACATGTATCATTTTAGATTTCTTTTTTTCATCTGTAATATATTTTATAAGGTATTAATAGTAATAACGTGAATAAATAAATAGATTCCGCTATTCTACTTTTATTTTTACCTGGAAATAAGAAAAATAACCCAAAATTACGATACTGGAATCATACATTTATAAATAAAAGCTAACAGAGGATGTGTTTGCTGCACATTTTGAAGAAAAGCACGAAATTGAAGACCATGAAGTAAAGAAAGTATGCTATTCTTGAAATTTTGTGAAGAAAAATTCCAATTCTTATTTAAAAAGAGTTGAAAGAAGAGTTCAAAATGGCATCCGTAATGCCTCTTTGGACAAAATATCTGCTGGCTCTTAAGTGCTGTGGTAAAAGTTTTATTAAGCATTTTTGGACAGATCTTGTCTGCAGAAAAG